>JAWWLS010000224.1:69813338-69826410 GCA_035040975.1 Myioborus melanocephalus
ACAGCCCCTCACCCAGCCATGCCCTCCCCCCCTACAAGACCCCAGCCCCCTGCCCAGTCCCTGGAGCCCCTCAAGGGTACCTGGAGCCCCCTGAGGGCTTTGCCCTTGCGGAAGGAGCCCTTGGGCCAGCCCGGCTGCAGCGCCAGCGCCGCCTCCGCGTCCGCCAGCGCCTCCTCGAAGCGCCCCAGCTTCTCCAGGCAGTAGGAGCGGTTCCCCAGGAGCCTGAGGGGATGTGGGGGTGTCACCGAGGCCTGGCCCTGCCACCCCAGCACCCCCCAAACCCCTCTGCTCACCGGTGTTCCCGGGGGTTCAGCTCCAGGGCCACGGTGAAAGCCCAAACGGCCTCAGCGTGTTGGCCCATCTGGGCTGCCTCGATGCCGTGGCCTGGGGAGGTGACAAGGGGGCACAGGGAGGGACAGTTCCCCTAGCACAGCTCCTCTGAGCTGTGAGAAGTGGGCAGAGCCCCCAGTGCCCTCCCCTGACCCCTCTGGGGGTCCCTGCACTGACCTGCAAGCGCCAGACTCTGTGCCAGCGTGCTGGGGCTGGGTGGCCTGGGCTGGGGGGGCTGAGGGGACACAGGTGTCCCCACAGGGTCCCCACTTCCCTTCTCAGGCACCTTCCTGCTTGGTTCCACGTTCTGTGTCCCTGGGGAGCGGTCACTGCCCGGCGGGGGCAGCCTGACCCCTGCCTTCTCCCGGGCTTTGCAGACAAAAGTGCAGCTCAGGTCCAGCTCCTCCTGGGGAAGCAGGGAGGGATGGGCAGGCAGAGCCCTGGGACCCCCCACTCACAGATGGCCCGCATGGGGACACTGTCCCTCACCTCTGTCACTGCTGTGTCCTCCGGCCCAGGCTCCTCTGAGGGCACTGCAGAGTCCCCAGGGCATGGGGAGGGCTCTGGGCAGCACTCCTCATCCTCAGCACCATCGGAGGGAGGCCCAGCGCCTGCACGGCCACTTGGGGGGCTCTGCAAGGACAGGGAGGTGGGAGGTGACAGGGCTAGGGGGTGCTGGCTGGCCCCTCTGCCTCTGGGCACCCCTAGTACAGCACGAGCAGGCCAGACTGGTCACTCACTGGGTCAGTGCTCTCTTTGTTCTTCTGCTCTTGACCCAGTTTCTCCCGTTTCTTTCGGTCTTTTTGTTTCTGAAAAGGAAGAAAATGAACCCACGAGCAGAGAAATGCAGCCTCAGCCCCCAGCTCAGAGACCCGCTAGCAGCACCCCAAGAAGAGGCAGTGACCCCAATCCCCAGGAGCTGGCAGGGGCCCTTGCCAGGGCTCACCCACCTTCTTCTTCAGCTTCTTCTTCTCTGCCTTCTTCTTGGCCCGCTCCTCCTCTGCCACCAGCTCCTGTGCATTCTTCTCAGCTTCCTACAGGAAAAGGGATGCCCTGAGTCAGGACAGCTCCGAGGCCACGAGGTGGGACCCTCCAGCCCCTGGGGGACATCGGGGGGATTTTGCCCACCTCTGCCGTGAGCCAGGCCCGGCGGGGCGTGGGCAGGCGGTCCAGCCGCGCGTCCAGGGCGGTGGGAGGGGTCCGGGGCAGCTGCGGGGGCGGCTCCGAGCACAGGAAGGACTTGCGGAAGCCGCAGTATCTGTAAGGAACGGCCCCCTCCGCCACGGGAACGTCCAAGAACTGCAAACCGGCGGCGAACTCGTCCTCATCGTAATCGTAATTGCCATCCTCATCGTCATCATCATCATCGTCATACCCCATGGGGTAGTAATCCACCGTGGGGCCTGGCAGGAGAACGGGCTGTGTGAGGAGCAGTCCCAGGCACCGGATCCCGGCTGTTCCCATCCCGTTCCCCCTCCCCTGGCGATTCCCGAGCACGGGGACCCCCGGTAGCTCCCGCCGCACTCACCGTCATCCCAGAGCAGACACACCTCCCCCTCCTTATACTGAATCACCGGCTGGGACGGTACCGGGAGGTCGGCGAAGCTGGACATGCGGTGCCGGGGGCAGAATGGCGCTGTGGGGAGCACAAACAGCCATGAGCCGGCGGAGGCGGAACCGAAACCGGGCCGCGCTCTGGGCTCCCTCCCCGGCCCGGTACGTACCGCCGCTCCAGCCAGCGGGGCCCAGCGTGCAGCCCCAGGGGCAGGCAGCGGGAGCAGGCCCGAAACCGCCCAGTCCGGGCTCGTCCCGCTCCCGCGTAACTCCCGAGCCCCGCATCGCCACGAACCGCCGCCGCGCCTCGGGATTGCATCACAGCCCTACCGGAAAAACGTCACGGCGCCGCTTGAGGCCGCCCCGCCGCCATGTTGGGTGCGGGCAAGACGGCGGCCCGCAGGGCCCTCACGGAGCGGGACCGGCGCTCCACATCCCCTCCCGTCGTCCCCGCCTGCCCCAAGGCCGTGGGTTCGGCCGCCCCCCGCCGCTCGTCCCGCCCCTCACGCCGGGCCCCTCCTGGCGGCCAGTTTGGCCCAGCCCCCCGGATTAACGAGGGCGCGGCCTAAGCCTCTTTGCTGCCGCCGCCCCCGGCATGGCCCGGCATGGACGCCGGCGGCGCTGAGCGGCGCGGCGGAGAGCTATGCCTGCAGGTGAGGCCGCTCGGGGCGGGGGGAGCTCGGACACCCCTCCCGGGACAGCGGCGGTGCCGGGCCGGTAACAGGGTGGGCTGGGGGGGCACCGGGCCCGGGCTGTGCTACGTCTCCATGGCAACGGCGCAAGGGGCGGGACGGGGGAGTGGCCAAACGTGGCGAGCCCAGACCGTGGGCGTGGCCACAGCGGGAGTGAGGGGCGTGGTCTGTGTGGTAGTGGGCGGAGTCATACGTGCCCCCGCCCTTTCTCCCTTGCCCGGGTCCTGAGCCCCTCGTACCCCTCCAGGTGGGCGACGCCGGCCTGGGCGGCCTCATCCTGCTGCTGCTGACGGCTCGGCCGGGACCGGGCGATGGGGCTGCCCGCGGGGACCCCCCCGAGCCCGGTGAGACCCCCGGGGGCTGCGGGGAGCATAAGGGGGCGGGGAGTTCTGGGGGGCTGCGGGGATCCTGATGGGGTGTGTCGTCCTGGGGGGAGTGTGGAGGATCCTAATGGGGTTAGGGGTCCTTGGAGGGGGCATTGATGGCGTGCGGTGGGCTGTGGGGATCCCAATGGGCAGTGGGGTCCTGGGGATCTCAGGGTTAGGGTGGCAGTGGGACAGTGATGGGCGGGTGCTGTCCCACAGCAAGGTTCTTCAAATTTGGGGTCTCCACCCTACACCATGATGCCTGCCCCATCCTGAGGGTCCCATGCCCCCAGGTGGGTCGCGGGGGCCCCTGGCGCGCTCCTTGCAGCGGGCAGAGGCCATGCTGCGCAGCGTCACCCCGGGACTGCGCCGCCTGCTGTCCCCGCGGTCGAGCCGGCGCGGTGACACCGACGAGGACGACGACGAGGACGAGGATGAAGCGGCGTCCATCGTGGTCCCTCTGGAGCAAGCCTTCCCGGCGCTGCGCCGCTGCCTGTGCGTCTGGGAGGACCCTCGCACCGAGACCTTCCTGGGGTACGTGCGGCCCCATCCCGGCAGCAGCGGTGCCGGTGACTTTTCCGAGGACGCCGTGCGGCAGCGTGTGGCGGAGCGGGGAGCGACCCTGCACGCGCTGCTGCAGCACCGCCACCAGCTCCGCCTGGCCCGCGACTTCACTCGACGCCTCAAGGCCTCCTCCGACTTCCTACGGCGGCTGCAGGCGTTACCGGAGCCCGGAGAGCCCGGGGAAACGGCGGTGCCGGCGCTGCGGGAGCTGTGCGCGGAGCTGCGGGCACACGCGGGGCACTGGGCCGCGCTGCTGCGGCGGCTGCGGACGGACGCGTGGCTGCGGGCGCTGCCGCAGCGCCGAGGCCAGGCCGTGCTGCACATCCGCTGGGCGCTGCTGCTGCCCGCCCTGATGGCCTCACGCCTCACCGGGCGGCACATCGAGGCACGGCTGAGGCAGCTGGGCCGCCCCGGTAATCCCGCCCCAGACGGTGAGAGCCTGGCTGAGCTCTTCCAGGGGTTGGAGATCTACAACCGTGTGGTGGCGGAGCTGGCCGAGGAGCTGGGCCCCGAGGTGAGGGCGCCCGGTGCCTTCACGGTGGGCGCGGTGCTGCGGCTGCTGGCGGCCGAGCGCGGCCGGGCCGTGGCTCAGAGGCTCCGGCCCCTCCTGTGGCCCCAGAGTGGGGACATGAGGGATGGACACGTCCGCTGGGAGGATGTGGGGGTGCCGTGGCCACCCACAGCTGAGATGGACACAGAACATTCTGGAGCAGCATCGGCACTGGTGGCAGAGCTGCAGGCGCTGTGCCAGGAGGACGAGGAGGTGATGGGACACGTTTTTGGGGCGCTGGTGGCCTCAGCTGACAGCCTGTGGCAGCCGGTGCTGTCAGAGAGCCCCGAGCCCCCGGGGCTGCGACCGGGCAGTGCAGGGGGCTGGAAGGCCGTGCGATGGCTGGATGCTGCCCGGGGCCCCGTGGCTGCCACCCTGACTGCCCGGTACCGCCTGCTGCTCTGGGAGAATGTGGGAGCTGTGCTGGGGGACAGCCCGGGCACCCCTCCTGCCACCCCCAGTGCCACCGTCACTGCGGCGTGGGAGCTGAGCCGTGCGCTGGCTGTTGGTATGTGGGGGTACAGGGGGTGTGGGGTCCCTCGGGGTGTCCCTGTGCCACCCTGACCCCGGTGTGTCCCCACAGCCCGTGTGCCTGCTGAGTGCCGGGAGGAGCTGGGGAGGCTCTGCCTGCAGCTGCTGTGCCGGAGTGTTCTCTGCAGCTGGGACACGGGTATGGGGGTTGGGGGGGCCTCAGGGAGGGGTGCAGGGTGTGGGGTGGGATGTGGGCTCTGGGGTACAAGGTGGGGGGCAGAGTGTGGGACACTTGGTGGATACAGGGTGAGGGAGTGGGGTATGCTATGAAGGGTTAGGTATGCAATATGAGATGAGGTGTGGGGTGCAAGTGGGAGATGTTGGGGCCTTCTGACTGTTTCTTCTCCAGATTTTACCCGTGCTCTGGGCTCAGGGCTGTCAGACAAGTGCTTGGAGGCCCCAGGGGGGTCCCCGGGGCCGGGGTGCAGCCGCACAGCCCAGCAGCTCCGGTGCCTCTTCCCAGCCCTGGCCCTGGCCCTGCGCTGCCTGCGCCTGCTGCCCGCCTGCCCGCACGGTGAGAGGGGTCTGGGGAGGGGGGCAGGCGGGTCTGGGGGTCCTCTCTGTGCTGACCCCCGCCCGCAGCCCCCCCCGGGGGTCTCTGCCTGCGGCTGCAGGTGCTGGGCCGGTGCCTGGCGGCGGTGGCGGCCGCCCACGCGTGGCTGACGGGCCGGGCCGGGCGGTACCTGGCGGCCTGGGCACTGCCTCAGTTCCTGCTGCTCACCCAGGGAGACCTGCAGGTACGGGGGCATGGGGGGCACAGCGGGCACAGGGCGCTGGGGGAACACAGCAGGGCTGGGCTCACTCCATCTGCTCCTCTTCAGGTGCTGAAGGCAGAGGCAGAGCAGCTGATGCTGCAGGTGAGCAGGACCTTCCCAGAGCCAGGGGACATTCCTGGGGACAGCCCCCCTGAGCCACCCCCCAGCTCAGGATCCCCGTGGGAGCTCCAGCTGTGCCGGCAGATCCGTGACGTGGCCAACAGCATCCAGGTAAGGTGGGACTGCGGGAGGGTGGTCTGAGCACTGGGATGCCTGTGTCACCCTGTGTCACCTGTGTCACCTGTGTCACCCTGTATCACAGCTCTTCTCCGGGGATGTGCTCTGGATGTTCTCCACCAGCTGCAAGCGGCTCTCAGCTGAGATCTTTGACCAGACGATGCCTCTGGGCCGGCACTGGCGGCTCGGGCCCCGCGCTGGTGGGTGCTGGGGCTGGGGGGCTGTGGAGGGGATTTGGGGGCTCACTGACCTGTGTCCCTGTGTCCCTGTGTCCCCCAGAGCTGCCCAGCTCCCCCAGCGCCTACGCGGCGGCTGCGGTGCAGGCGGTGCTGGGGCAGGTGCTGCAGGGCGCCCAGGCCCTGCCCCACGATGCCCAGGTGCCCACCCTGGCACGGGTCACCACGGCCTTCCTGGAGGCCTGGATGGATCACATCCTCACCCGACGGATCAAGTTCAGGTACTGGGGATGGGGAGGCACAGCCTGTGGGCAGTGCCAGGGGTCCCAGTGGGGTCCTGGGGGTCCAGTGGCAGTGCTATGGGTCCCAGTGGTGTCCTAGGGGTCCCAATGGTGTCCTGAAGGTTCCAGTGGCAGTTTCAGAGGTTCCAGTGGGTCCTGGGGGGCCCAGTGACAGTTCAGGGGTCCCAATGGTGTCCTGTGGGGTCCCAGTGGCAGTTCCAGGGGTCCCAGTGGGATTCTGGGAGTCCCAGTGGCAGTCCCAGGGTCCCAGTGGCAGTGCTGGGGGTCCAATGCCAGGCCAGGGGGCTCAGTGGCAGGTTGGGGTCCCGCTGATGGTGTCCTGTGGGGGTCCTGGGGGCTCTGGTGACAGTGCCAGAGCCTCTGTGGGGGTCCCGGTGGGGGTCCTGGGGGCTCTGGTGACAGTGAGAGAGAGAGGGAGACAAGGATTGGAATGGGGACGGGAATGGGGACAGGAACCCCCATCAGAAGCAGGATCTCATATCCCAGCCTATCCATCTATCCAACCTCTCCCTCTGTGGGATCCCAGTGGTGCTCATGGGGGCTCTGCTGACAGTGCCAGGATCTCGGGGCTGGTCACAGCGTGTGGTGGCGGTGTCAGGGGGGTTTTGTGGGGTCCTGCTGGGGGTTCCGGGCGTCCCACACCCCTGCTGACCCCCGTGCCAGCCTGCAGGGTGCCCTGCAGCTCCGGCGGGACTTCGAGGCCGTACGGGAGCTGGTGTGCTCGGAGCGCTCCGGGCTGGCCCCCGAGGCGCGGCAGGCGCTGCGGGCCCTCTGCGTCTTCCGCCACACGGACACGGCCGTGCGCTGCCTCCTGCAGCAGCCCGGGGGGCTCGGCGGACACCCCCGCCGCTGGGGCAGCCTCCGGCGCTGCTGTGAGAGCGGGACGGGCCGGGAGCGGGGGTGAATGGGGTGGGGAATGGGGAATGGGGTGGGGAAGGGGGTGGGAGGGGTGGGGAATGGGCTGGGAGGGGATGAGACAGGCGGGGATGGGATGGGATAGGGATGGGATAATGGGATGGGATGGGATGAGATGGGATAGGATGGGATGAATATGGAATGGGACAGGGTTGAATAAGAATCGGGAGATTGGGACAAGGATCTGGATGGGATTGGAATGGGGATGGGGTGGGATGGGATGGGAATCAGATGGGATGATCAGGTGGAGTGGGACTGGAATGAGATGGGGTGGAGATGGGATGAGAAAGGGTGGGATAGGGAGAATGGAACAAGGACTGATGGGGACAGGGAGAGGGACAAGGATCTGGATGGAATTGGAATGGGGATGTGGTGGGAATGGGAATGAGATGGGGTGGTCTGGGAGGAAGTGGGGTGGAGATGGGATGGCCCAGGGTGGAGGATTGGGACTAGGATGCATGGGGATTGGAATAAGGAGATTAGGACAAGGGTGGATGGGGACAAGGAGAGGGACAAGGATGGAGATGGGATTGGAATGGGGACAGGAATGGGGACAGGAGCCCCCATCAGAAGCAGCACGAACTCGGGGAGCTCTCCCAAACCTCTCAATTCCTCACCAGGCTCAGACGAAGGCGCCCACCCCTTGGAACCATCCACGGACCCTCTCCCTGGCCTGGACCCTCTGGAGGGGCTAGGCCCAGTCCCAGGGACCCCTCCTCTGCTTCCAGAGGCCGATGTCCCAGCCCGGCCCGAGTCCCCGTTCCCGGGCAGCCAGCAGCAGTGGCTGTCCCTGCGGCTGCACCGTGCCCGCCGCTGGCGCGTGCCAGGGCTGCCGTGTGTGGGGAACAGCCCCGAGGGCTGAGCTGCAATAAACCTGCAAACACCATGGCCGTGGCTGTGGGTGGGATATTGGGGTGTGGGGGTCTGGCATTCCTGGGGTCCTAATCCTGGAATTCCTGCAAGGACCAGTTGCTGGTGGGTGGGCAGGATCTAACTGGGACTTTTGTGGGGAGACTGGTGAGGACTGGGGGTGCAGAGTGGGATTCCCTTGGGGTCCTGGGGGGCACCGCGGGTGCATAGCTGGGGTTCCAGGGTGATCCTAGGGAAGGCTGGGGTTCCTTTGCATATCCCCGGAAAGATCAACAGGCAGAACAAACCAGACGTGAGGAGGTGGACTGGGTGGCAGGGCGGGTCGGGGACACCGTGCGGTGTCGTTGTCGCCTCGGGGCCGCTTTGGGCGCTTTTTGAGCCTGCGCCAGGTCCTCCCGCCCGCCAGGGGGCGCTCGCAGAACGGGCCTGGCCACATCTGGCGCAGCGCTGCCGTCACCAGCGCGACTGCCCTGATGGCGGGCGAGCGGCGGCGGCGCGGCGGGGATGGACCCCGGGAACGGCCCCGGGAGCGGCTCCGCGACCGGGACCCGAAACTGCGGCAACAGCAAAAGCCGCAGCGAGGCTCCGGGCGGGGTCGGACGGCGCTGGCGCTCACAGCGGCGGCGGCAGCGCTGGCGCTGTGTCTGGCGGCGGCGGCTGCCGGGTGGAAGCGGTGGAGCGAAGCTTCCCGCCTCGTCACCCCCCACCCCGCGCCCCCCGCCCTCCCCCCCGGTTCCACCGGGCCGCTCGCGTCGCCCACCTATTTCTGGGGCCCGTACCGGCCTCCCGTTTATTTCGGGATGAAGACAAGGAGCCCGCGCGCTGTCGTGACCGGTGAGGGGCGCGGGGGGCTCTGCCCCGGCCCGGGGCTCGTCCGGCCCCGCTCCCTCCGCGAGGCCGCCCCTGACACCTCCCCGCCCCTCCAGGACTGATGTGGCTCCAACACGGCGGCAACTTGCGGCACACGAGCGAGCAGAACGACGGCGTGTCGCGATATGGGTGGCTGATGCACGACGGGGAGAATTTCGGAGTGCAGGAGATCCGCGATGAGGGGCTGGTGCTGAGAACCGAGTTCGTGAAGCAGCCGGGGGGAGACCACGGCGGCGACTGGAGCTGGCGGGTCACGGCGAAGATGGAGGTGAGGGGGTAAAAGTGGGAGAGGGGTTGGGATGCCGCGGAGCTTTTGTCGTCATCCTGTTTCCTCCTCCCCAGGGCAAGGGCCCGGCCCCACTCCTGTCCCTCTTCTTCTACGTGGCCACAGACGGGCAGGGGACACTGCGGCCGGTGCTGGAGAACGGGACACGGCTGGCGGCCGTGGCAGGGACGGCGGAGGAGCTCGGGGACTTCACTCTCACCTTCCTACCGCCCACCGGGGAGGGCGGGGAGGGGCCCAAGTACGCCAGGTGAGTGTCTGGGCTGTGTCCCCTCCATCTGCCTTCAAGTCCCCACCGTGTGCCCCATCTCTGACTCTCCTCTCCCCCCCAGCTACAACTTCCTGGCCGCGGGGGTGCCGGGGCTGCACCGCCTCACCGACCTGGTCCGGCACAGCCTCCGCGAGAGCTCCGTATTCTCCCCACCGGGCCGACCCCGCCGTCGCTTTTTTGGGGTGTCCAGCACCGGGGGGCTGCCCGGGGAGCCCCCGCGGGGGCAGCTGCTGCTGCACCAGGTGACACTGGAGCTGCCAGCGGTGCTGGAGGTGACACTGGAGTCGGGCAGCGCGGCGGGGGCACGGCGCGGGCGGCTGGCGGGGCCGGCACTGAGCGCGGCGCTGGCCCAGCACGCGGCCGCCTTCGAGCGACGCTTCGAGGACACTTTTGGGCTGGGGACACGCGGGGTGTCCCTCCCGCAGCGCCGTTTCGCCCAGGCCGCGCTCAGCGAGATGCTGGGCGGGATCGGCTTCTTCCACGGCCGCTCCCTGCTGCGCTCGGAGCACCACGAGGAGCCGGTGCCCGGCATGGAGTCCATGCTGTTCACGGCCGTGCCCTCGCGCTCCTGCTTCCCGCGGGGCTTCTTGTGGGACGAGGGCTTCCACCTGCTGCTGCTGGCCCGCTGGGACCCCGCGCTGGCCCGTGACATCCTGGCCCACTGGCTCGACCTCCTCAACGCCGACGGCTGGATCCCGCGGGAGCAGATCCTGGGGGAGGAGGCGCGCTCCCGGGTGCCCCCCGAGTTTGTGCTGCAGCACAGTGAGACGGCGAACCCCCCGACGCTGCTGCTGGCGCTGGAGCGGCTGCTGCCCGACGCGCCCCTGCCCTACCTGCGCCGCCTCTTCCCGCGCCTCCGCTCCTGGTTCGAGTGGCTGAACCGCACCCAGGCCGGCCCCGAGCCCTTCACCTTCCGCTGGCGTGGCCGCGACCCCGACCCCGAGCGCTTCCTGAACCCCAAGACTCTGTCGTCGGGGCTGGACGATTACCCCCGCGCCTCGCACCCGTCCGCCCAGGAGAGGCACCTGGACCTGCGCTGCTGGATGGCGCTGGGCGCCCGTGTGCTGGCGGCGCTGGCCGAGCGCCTGGGCGAGCCCCACGCACCCTATCGCGACATGGCCGCCGCCCTCAGCGACAACGACCTGCTGGACCGGCTGCACTGGGCCCCTGAACTGGGCACCTTCGCCGACTTTGGCAACCACAGCTCGGCCGTGGCTCTGCGCTGGCACCGCCCGGCCCCGGTGCCCGGCCGGCCCCCGGCAGCCCCGCAGCTGCGGCGGGAGGTGCGGGAGGCGCCGCGGCTGCAATTTGTGGCCGCTTTGGGCTACGTCAGCCTGTTCCCGCTGCTGCTGCAGCTGCTCCAGGTGGACTCGCCGCGGCTGCCGGCGCTGCTGGGCTCCATGAGCAGCGAGCAGCAGCTGTGGACGCCCTTCGGGCTGCGCTCGCTGGCCCGCGACAGCCCCTTGTACCTGCGGCGCAACACCGAGCACGACCCCCCCTACTGGCGCGGCTCCATCTGGGTCAACATCAACTTCCTGGCGCTGCGGGCGCTGCACGGGTACGCGCGGGCGGCGGGGCCGCACCGGGAGCGAGCGGCGAAGCTCTACCGGGAGCTGCGCCAAAACCTCGTGGCCAACGTGTTCCGGCAGTACGAGGCCACTGGATTCCTGTGGGAGCACTACCGGGACAGCGATGGCACCGGGCAGGGTTGTCACCCCTTCGCCGGCTGGTCGGCGCTTGTGGTGCTGGCAATGGCTGAGGACTATTGATGTGGGGGGGTTCCTGTGCCCCCTGCCTGCCTGCCCGGAGTGCTCAGGGTCAGGGGAGGTGTTGGGGGGCTGTGCCAGAGCCCCCCTGCCTCCCCTGCAATAAATCTCCATGACTGTGGCCTCTCGCCACCCGTGTCAGGGTGTCACAGTGTCACTTCTGCTGACCCCCTATGCTATGGGGGGGGATGTTTTGCCCCCACCCAGCCCAGTGCACCCACCACAAGGTCAATGGTACTTCCACATTTCTTTAATGGTGAGAGAACGCGCCGGGACCTCCCACCCACCCCCATGGCCTCGGGCACCCCCTGGGTGATGGGGCCCCCCCCGGGCAGCAGCACCGGGATCACAGGGGAGGCCCCAGGAGCAGTTTGGAGGGGAGCGGGCTCCAGCAGGACCCCACCACACTGCAAGGTGGGTGTCAGTCGGAGCGAGGGGCCCCCAGGGATGAGTCCAGACCCCAGTTGGGGGTCCTGTGGGGGGGCTCAGACGGGCAGCACAGGTGAGCCGGGCCCCCCACCACCCCCTGCTCCCCCACAGCCCTCAGGCTCACCCTCCTCCTCCTCCACACCCCGGCCCACCTCAATGCCCGAATCCCCTGTGAGCCGCCGGTGCCGCCCTGGGCATCCCCCTGGCACAGCTCTGCCCGCCCCATCCTCACCCCCCTCGGTGTTGGAGCAGGGGTGTCCCTCAGCCTCACACAAGTCCGGGGGCACTTGTTTGGGGGGGCCCCCGCGGGCCGGCAGCTCCTCAGGCAGGGGCAGGTCCCAGCTGGCACCGGTGCCGGTGCTGCTGGAGCCGTAATCACGGCCGGTACTGCCACCCCCTGTGCCCGGGCACGGCTCCGGGTCCGTCTCGTCGGTGCCCGGCGCCGAGAGCGAGGAGCTGCTGGGGGAGGAGGCGCAGGAGCAGCCGCAGGAGCAGGAGCTGCAGCCCCCGGAGGAGCCCGGGGACAGCGAGGGACTCCCGGGGCTGTAGGGCGGCGGCGGCGTCCCGGGGCGCTGCGCCACCTCCTCGTACGCCGGGAGCTTGAAGGAGGCCAGCAGCCCTGGGGGGGGGAGAGGCGGGGTCAGGGGCACCCGGGACACCGAGGGGACACCGGGAAACGGCCCCGAGACGATGGAGATGGAGGGGGAGGGCACACCTTGGCATGGGGCTGCGGATGTACATAGGGATCCAGGACATAGGGAGTGGCACAGGGGGTCCTGACTCACTGAGCTCCCCCGTGAAGATGGTGGGGTATGAGGGGCTGGGGGCAACACGTGGGGTGCCAGGGGTCCCGATTCACTGAGGTCTCCACCCCCCGTGGATTTGGGGGATACGGGGTAAATTCAGGAGCCCGTCACTCACGGAGGTCCCCCGAGGAGGGCGGGTACTGGCAGGCACCGTGGTAGGCGATGAGGTTGATCTCACGCTGCCGCTGCTGCTGCTGCAGGCGCAGCTTGGCCCGGCGGTGCCGGAAGGCGCAGCAGCAGCTCAGCAGGATCAGGATGGTCCAGAGCAGCCAGAACCCTGCGGGAACGGGGCCGCGGAGCGGGGCGGTCACCTTCACATGGAACCCCCGAGCCCACGGAACCCCCGTTCACACGGGGGGATCCCCGAGAACCTCCCAGAGCCTTCAGTCCCCCCCCAGCGCCTCCGGAGTCCCCAGCCCCGACACAGCCCCTGAGCTCCCCGGGGTCCCGGCTCCTCCCCGAACCACCAGCCCGCCCGGAGTCCCCGCTCCCGTCCGTTCTCCCGGGATCCCCCCGCACTCACACCACAGCTCGTAGTAGTAGGTGCAGCAGCCGCTCTCCCCGCAGCAGTGCCCGGTCTCGCATACGTAGGGCCGGTTGTTCACCCCCGGGCAGAACTCCCGGGCCTGCGGGCACGGCCGCACCGTCACCGCAGCCCCGCGCGCGGCCCCCCCAGCCCCGGCCCGCCCGGTACCTGCGGGTGCTGCCGGCCCAGCAGCGCGGCCCAGGCCCCCTCGGCGCTCCCGGGCCGCTCCATGGCGCCGCCGCCCTAAAGCCCGCCGCGGCCCCGCGCCCGCCCGGCCGCG
>JAWWLS010000224.1:69874136-69887502 GCA_035040975.1 Myioborus melanocephalus
GGTTCCCCGCAGTGTCCCCTCAGCGCCCCCGGGTTCCCCCCGGGTTCCCCTCCCCGGTCCCCCCCGCCCCCCCCCCCCGCTCACCCGGTGCTTGCCGCCGCCATGGAGACGCGTCGCGGCGTGATGACGCAAAGGCAGCCGGCGCACGGTGATTACGTCACGTTGCCGTGGAGCCCAGGACGCCGAAGGGGCGGGGATGGCCGAGGTGGGACTGGGAGAACTGGGAGGGACTGGGAGGGTCCGGGAGGAACTGGGAGAGCTGGGAGGCGGTGGAGCGGGGCAGAGGTGGCGCGGACTGGCTGGGAGGAGATGAGAGATGTGAGGAGTTAGGATGTACTGGGATGTACTGGGGTATACTGGGATGTACTGGGGTGTATTGGGATGTACTGGGATGTACTGGGATGAGCTAGGATGTACTGGGATGAGCTGGGGGCCCATGCTGGGGTGGGCTGGCAGGTACTGGGATGTACTGGGGTGCACTGGGATGAGCTGGGGAGCCGTGCTGGGAGGTACTGGGCTATACTGGGATGTACTGGATGTATTGGGATGTACTGGGATGAGCTGGGGGTCCATGCTGCTGTGGGCTGGGATGCACTGGCATGTACTGGGCTATACTGGGATGTACTGGGACGAGCTGGGATGTACTGGGCTACACTGGGGAGCCATGCTGAGGTGGACTGGGAGGTGCTGGGCTATACTGGGATGCACTGGGATGTACTGGGATGAGCTGGGGAACCGTGCTGGGAGGTACTGGGATGTACTGGGATGCAAACGGCTATACTGGGATCTACCGGGCTATACTGGGATGAGCTGGGGGGCCATGCTGGTGTGGGCTGGGAGGTAATGGACTATACTGGGATGTACTGGGATGCACTGGGATGTACTGGGATGAGCTGCAATGTACTGGGATGAGTTGAGGGGCCACGCTGGGCTGCATGGCGGTGCACTGGTCCATACTGGGGCGCACTGGGCTGTGTGGCTGTGTACTGGTCCATACTGGGGCGCACTGGGCTGTGTGGCAGTGTACTGGTCCATACTGGGGCGCACTGGGCCACTCCCGGGGGGCAGCAGGATCTCTCGGTGTCTCTTTCTACGCACAGAAAGGGAAATCCCGCGGGGCCGGCACCAAATCGAGGCAGGACAAGCCCCGAGCGCAGCCCCGGTCGTCCAAGCGGGGCTCCCCCAGGAGCTCCGGCCGCGCCTCGATCCAGCCCAGCCCGTCCCCGGAGCCCCTGGAGCCGCTGGATGTGGAGCCCATCCTGGACGAGCTCCTGGAGCGGGTCCTGACCGAGGTCGCGCTGGCGGCCGTGGCTCGGCAGGTGAGAGACCCCTCCCCACCCATAATTTGGGGAGGTTTTGGGGGGCTAGGGGGTGCGGCCGGGGTCTCAGCGCTGTGTCCCCAGCGGGTGCCATTCGCGGTGGCGCGGGCGCGGGATGCCATCCTGTTTGTCGCCGAGTGGCGCTTCCTGGTGCGGGATGACAAAGTCCCGGAGCCCGAGGGGGACCCGGAGCCCGAGCGGGACGGGGTCTGGAAGGAGGACGAGGAGCCCCCAGCCGGTGTCTGGGACTCGTGGACACCGGGCGTTGTCCCCTTCGCGGAGGCGTCTCCACCTTCGGAAGAGGTGAGAGGTTCCCCGATGTCCCGGAGCCCACCCGGGCTGTGTGACCGCGGTGTCACCGCACCCGGTCCCCTCTGTCCAGCTCTCGTCCGAGGAGCTCTCCGAGGCAGACGAGGCTCAAAGTTCGCCCGTGGGTCCCGGAGCTGCTCCCGCCGTGGATTTCCCTCGGCCCCACGGTGCGGTCCCATCCGGGGCTCGCCCGGTGACAGCCAAAGGTCCCCTCGGCCGCGACACCGCCCTGGGTGTCCCTCTGTCCCCGGGCCAGGTGAGACAAGCCCCGATCCCCCCTCCCCGAGACCCCTCGGGCTGAGCCCCAGCGGCCCCGTGGTGTCACCGACCCCGCACCCATACCTGGTCCCTTTGCCCGCCGTGCCAGTCCCGGTCCGCCGCCGCCGCCGCCGCTCCTCCCGTTCAGCCTCCCGGGCCGCGACCGCCGCTCCGCCCGAAGCCGCCCTGCGCTCCCCAGCCCCGCGAGCGGGGCCGCCGCCGCTCCCGGTCCCCCGGGAGGCGCCGCCAACCCTCCCGGCCCCAGCAGCCCCGGGCGGCCCCGCCGGACGCGCCCCCTCCCCCGGTTCCCCCGCGGGTCGCGCCCCCTCCTCCGGTTCTGCCGCCGGTCGCGCCCCCGGAACCCGCAGCGCCGGCAGCACCGGAGCCCCGCGAGCAAGAGGCAGCACCGCCATCATCATCCTCCCGCTCCAGCGCGGCGTCCGTCCACCCGCGCCGACTCTCCCACAGCCCCTGGGTGCCCCGGCTCGGTGCCCGGCGCGGCGCCGCCCGCTGGGTGCTGCCCGAGGTGAAGGTGCTGGACGTGAGCAGCGAGGCCGACCGGCCGCGCTTGGGAGCGTCGCGGTCCCGGATACCCCTCCCGGGATCCCTCGTGCAGGTGATCCCGCCGACCGCCAGGGCCGCCAGGGCCGAGCCGCAGCTCTGCGACCCCTGGCTGGCCTCGGTGCGCCTGGCTCCCGGTGTCACCGTGCGCTGGGGACACTGCGAGCGGCGCGGGCCCGCCCTGGCGGGGCACGGCGGGGACGAGCATGGGGACGAGGTGTTGAGGAGGGCGGAGAAGGACCTGAAGCCCATCCTGCCCTACCCGGAGTGCCGGCTCTCGGAGTACGGAGAGGCGGAGGAGTGGCAGGACAGCCCGCTGGAAACGGAGCGGCTCCCGGAGCTGCCCCTCCCGGCGCCCGGCCCCGCTCTAGGGGGATCCCTGTCCCCCCGAGTGTCGCCGGTGCAGTGGCTGGAGCAGGTCGCGGCCTCGGGGGACCCTCCTGGAGATCGGGGATCTTTCAGTCAGAAGTAAATAAAAAAACACTGAAATGAGTTTTGCGGAGCCCACGGTGCCACCAGCGCCCGCACCCGCACTTGGCGGGTCCCCGCAGCCCCTTTGTCCCCAAATGAGGAATAAGGGCGATGTGACAAGGTGACACGTGTGGCTTTGCCCCGGGAGATCCCGTCCTGGGGAACGGGGATGGGACGGGGCGGGCAGAGGCTGCTCGGAGCCTCCTCTGCATTCCCGGGAGCTCCGGGCGCAGCTCGGAGTCCCTCGCTGGGACTGTCCCCGCTCGCTGGGCCACCCCACAGGGACCTGCTCCAGCCCTGGAGTGTCACCGCACTGCCCGAAGGGGACTTCAGGGGACATCGCCCCTCCTGTAGCCGCTCGGGGTCGCAGAGAGTCCAAAGTGGCGCGGGCGAGCAGCCCTGGGGTGGCACCGGGGACACTGAGGTGGCACCGAGGACAGCGGTGTGACACAGGGAGCTTTACCAGTCCCCCGAGCTGCATTTACATAGACCCTCATTAGCATATGAGTGGGCGTGGTTTCAGCTCATTAGCATGAGGAGTGGTTTTCTGTTCCTTTTCGGCACCAGGTGAAGCCTCAGGTGCGGATTTCGATTCCTCATTAGCAGGAGATGATGGAGTGGGCGTGGCTTTCAGATCCTAATTAGCGTCTGAGTGCTTTCACCGCTTAATTCAGCGCTCATCGAGGGTTCACTCTGGCGGCCCTACAAAACAGGAAACCCCCAAATCACCCGTCCTATTTGTGACCCCATTTTTTGCGCTGGTACGATTCCTCCCGCGTTAATCAACACAACAGCGGAACATTCCTCCCGTGTTACTCAACACCGCAGGAACGTGTCGGGTCCAGCCTGGCAGAAACTGTTGGTGGAGTTAAAAGCCCCAGGTGTTTTTACAGCACCACAGGTTGTTAAGAGCAGTAAATGAGGTGTCATTTCCTGACAGGGTGGCACAGGGGACACGTGCCTCACCTTCCTGCCTGCTCCAGCCACTCTGCTGTCCCCCCTCGGCTCCCAGCGGCTCACGGAGCAGACGGACCCGTGCCGTGCCGTGCCGTGCCACCGGCCGGGCAAAGGTCCCGCTGTGACCTCTGTCCCCAGCGCCACCCCGCGCCCCGCCATGGAGCTGCTGGGGGCTCTGAGCCCCCCGTGGTGGCTCCTGCCGCTCCTGCTGCTGGCCCTGCTGCTCTGGGCCAAGCGCAGAAGCCCCTGGGACCCCCGCAAGTGTCCCACCGACCTGACGGGCAAGACAGTGATTGTCACCGGAGCCAACAGCGGTGAGCAGGGAGGGCGGGGACACGCGTGTGGGAGGTGGCACGATGGCTGAGGGGTGACCTATAGGGGACATGGGCGTCCCTTTGCCAGCCCAGGACCACAGACCCTGCTTTGGCTGCAGAAGAAGCTGGTGGCCATCCCTGGGCACCCGCAGTGTGCTCCTGGTGCCCTCTGCTCACTTTCCTTAACTCGGGACTGTTAATGACTGATAGACAAGGCCACCACGGCCACCATGTCACACCAGGGGTGGTGTCACTGCTCCCACCTGTGTTCCACTGCTGGAGAGGTTGGGACCCCCAGGCTGGGGTTGGGATGTCCACATGCACCCAGGGACAGAGTGACCCCACACGTGCTGTGCTCCATCCCCTCCCCAGCACCCACCATTCCCTGCTGGGTGGTTTTGGCCGTGGCAGGGGCTTCCCAAACCCCAAAGGACCAGCGGGACATGGCTGGGATCCCCCACACCCCCTCCGTGTCCCGCAGGCATCGGCAAGTCCGTGGCCATGGAGCTGGCACGCCGCAATGCCCGCACCATCCTGGCGTGCCGGAGCCAGGAGCGGGGCCAGGCGGCCGTGCAGGAGATCCGGGCGGCCACCGGGAACCCGGCGGTGCTGCTGAGGCTGCTGGACACCGGCTCGATGGCCTCGGTGCGAGCCTTCGCCGCCGCCGTGCTGCGGGAGGAGCCGCGCCTGGACGTGCTGGTCAACAACGCCGGAGTCACCGGTAGGTGCCGGGTAAAACCCTCCGGCCACAAGAGGGGTCCAGAGCCCCGTCCCGATGCCCACGGCAGTGCCCCCATGTGGGGGTACCAGCTGTCGGTTTGTCTGTCTGGATTGAAGGCGTTTGAGATGATAATTCTAAGCTGGGAGCTGGCGTTGATCTGTTGGGAGGAAGGAGGGCTCTGCACAGAGACTCCGATGGGTTGGATGGATGGGCAGAGTGCATCAGCATGGAGTTTAATCAGTCTGAGTGAGAGTTCTACATTTTGGGCACAAAAATCCCCTACAAGGTTACAAACTGAGGATGGTGTTCAGGCAGAAAGGGACCTGGGGGTGCTGGTCAACAGCTGATTGAATATGAGCCAGAAATGTGCCCTGGTGGCCAAGAAGGCAAATGGCTCCTGGTCTGGATCAGGAATGGCGAGCCCATCAGGAGCAGGGAGGTCATTCTGCCCCTGGAGAATTGAGTGCCCAGCAGGAGCAGGGAGGTCATTCAGCCCCTATAGAACTGAGTGCCCAGCAGGAGCAGGGAGGTCATTCTTGCCTCGAAGAATTGAGATCCCAGCAGGAGCAGGGAGGTCATTGTGCCCCTGCACTTGGCACTGGTGAGGGCACACCTTGAGTGCCGTGTCCCGTTCTGGCCCCTCAGTTTGGGAAGGACGTTGAGATGCTCAAACACAAGGCTGGTGAGGGGCCTGGAACACAAACCCTGTGAGGAACATTTGAAGGAGCTGGGGTTGTTTAACCTGGAGAAAAGGAGACTCAGGGGTGACCTTATTGCTCTCTACACCTTCCTGAAGGGAGGTTGGAGACAGGTGGGGTCGGTCTCTGACAGAACCAGAGCACTCAGTCTCAAGCTACCTCAGGGAAGGGACAGGTTGGATATTAGGAAGAAATTTTTCACTGAAAGAACAATAAAGTACTGGAATGCTCTTCCCAGGGAGGTGGGGAATCACCATCTCTGGATGTGTTTAAAAAAGCCTGGCCATGGCACTTGGTGCTGTACTCTGGTTGAGGTGTTAGGGCATGGGTTGGACTCGATGATCTCAGAGATCTCTTCCAACCTCATTATTCTGTGATTCTGTGTTTGGGCTCAGGTGTTTATTATTTCTTATCAGTAAAACAATCTCACTACACTGAGTTCAGCAGCTTTTTCATTAGAAGGCGCAAAATGGGTAATAATCTTTTGTTACAAAGTCTTTTAAGACTAAACTCTCCAATTAAGAATAAACTCTTAGATTATTTTCCCTTTTAACGCAATAACTGATCCCAACATGGACTTTTCTGCCCAATTACAAAATGCCACCCAAACCCATGGAGAAGGAGGAAGAAGCATGAAGAAGAAACCCAGGATGACACCCTGTGCCCTCCATCTTGCTTCCATCCCAACACACTAAAAATCCCCAAACCTCAATTTCTCAGTTACACTTACACCACTCTCTATAATCTATTTCATGCTTTTATGGATTCCAGTCTATTCTGGAATTCAGGAAACTTTCTCCATGGATAAGGATCAAAGTCAGTGCTCACCTGGGGGTCAGGGCACCCCAGAACAGACAAAAAATATTCCCTGTGGTGCCCTGGGTTTCAGCAGCCACTCTCCTTTCAGGGCTGCCCTTTGGCATCACGTCGGAAGGATTGGAGCAAACCTTTGCCACCAACTACCTGGGCCACTTCCTGCTCACCAACCTCCTCCTGGGTGAGTGCAGGGGCTGGGGGAGTCAGGGGGATCTCTGGGGACTCCACATTGGTATAATTACCAATTAATAATTGGTAATTATATCATTATTGGTATAATTACCAATATAACCATATGGGATGTGTCTTGGCTTGTCTGGCACAAATCAAATAGTGGCAACTGTGGTGATTTCATCCCAGAGATACTTTTTGGCTGGCTGGATGCTGCAGTGGGTGCTTGGAGGGAAGTCCAGGCATGCAGCAGCTCTGGTGGTCCTCAGGTTTACCTCTGGTGGAGAAGCTTGAAGGTGATGGTGAACCCAGGATGGAGGGTTTGGATCCAGAGCTTTATTGTGGCCCTCAGGCCTCTGAATGCAGCAACTCCTCCAACAGAACTCTCAAACTTCGTGGTTGCTCTTTTAACCCCAGGGAGAGGGGAGGGAAGGGGTAGGGAGCCACCAACCAGGTACAGGAGAGGAGGTCTTAAGGGACAAATGACACCTGGATGGCCCAATGTCCCCCTCAGGGGTGGAGGCATCTTTTGAATTCTGCCAATCACTTGATGCTGTTATGTTTGCCCAATTATCCCTTCATAAAAAAAACCCCAAACAATATTTGAGATAGTAGAAATTTTAATTAAATAGTTTAGAAAATATATAAATAAGGGATAATTTGGTTCAAATAATAGCACATAAGCAAAAGATAACCACGGGGTACGGAGTGCAGGGCTCTGGGACCCTCTTCTTTGGTATTACCACTTCTAACTATTTTTATTATTCCCAATTAATATAATAATTAATATAATGACTGTACCAATATTGATTATCCTTTCAATTTTATCAGCACGAATCATACCTATTTATCACAATGCCCTTCTGGAATGCCAGGACTGACAGACAGCGCTGGGAGGGGTTAGGAGAGGAGACTGGCACACCTGGCAGGCAATTATCAGGGGTGTGTGAGGCAAACCATGACATGGCACCGCAACACCAACCCCCTGCTTGGCACAGAGCTGCTGAAGGCCTCGGCGCCCGCCCGGGTGGTGAACGTGTCGTCGTTCCGGCACAGCGTGGGCACGGCCGACAGCGGGTACCTGACGGGGCAGCGGCGCCCGGGCGGGCACGACGCCGCCTACAACAGCACCAAGCTGATGAACGTGCTCTTCACCGCCGAGCTGGCACGGCGCCTGCAGGGCACAGGTGGGTGCTGGGCCGTGGCACCCTGGGGACACCCCCTGTGCCAACCCCCTGTGCTCCTGTGACAGATCTCAGGGCTCTGAGAGACTCGCTGAGATCCCTCAAAGGTGGCAGAGCCTGGGCTGAGATCAGGCTGGGGGCTGCTTCTGCTGCTCCCCGAGGGATTTGGGGCACTGGGGTGCCACCCTGTTGATGGTGTGGCCTGGCAGGGGTGAGCCCGGGCGTGGTGGGATTTGGGGTCTCTGGGGTGCCACCCTGCTGACAGTGTGGCCTGGCAGGGGTGACAGCCAACGTGCTGAGCCCGGGCATGGTGAGATTTGGGGCACTGGGGTGCCACCCTGCTGATGGTGTGGCTTGGCAGGGGTGACGGCCAATGCACTGAGCCCGGGCATGGTGGGATTTGGGGTCTCTGGAGTGTCACCTTGTTGATGGTGTGGCCTGGCAGGGGTGAGCCCGGGCATGGTGGGATTTGGGGTCTCTGGGGTGCCACCCTGCTGACAGTGTGGCCTGGCAGGGGTGACAGCCAACGCACTGAGCCCGGGCGTGGTGAGCACCAGCATCATGCGCCACTTCAGCCGGCCCGTGCGGGCGCTCTTCGTCCTCCTCCGTCCCTTCATGAAGGTGAGCGGGGTCGGGTCCTGCCAACCCCGGGGGCAGCAGGGTGGGAGGGGGGTGCCAGCCCCCTCCTCACCCCCATTTCCCCACAGTCAGCCGAGCAGGGCGCTGCCAGCACCATCTTCTGTGCCATCTCGGAGGAAGCCGAGGGCATCACCGGGAAATATTTCGACAGCAGCTGCCGGCTGGCGCTGCCCTCTGCGGCCGCCCGCGACCCCGCGCTGGCACGGAAGCTCTGGGAGGCATCGGAGCAGCTGGCGGGGCTCACGGAGCAGGGCTGAGCCACCGGGATGTCACCTCTCAGTGCGGGAATGGGGACACGGAAGCTCTGGGAGGCATCGGAGTGGCTGACGGGGCTCACGGAGCAGGGCTGAGCCACCGGGATGTCACCTCTCAATGGGAGAACAGGGACACAGCTGCTCTGCTCCCCCTGCGCTGCCGAGGGGACAACACGGCACCAGCCAGCGACTGTGACACTTTTATTAAAAACCCCGTCGCTACTCCCAGGTGATGTCCAGCTCCAGCCGCTGCTTCCTCACGGCCTGCAGGAAGCTGTCGTAGTCGCGCCGGTGGATGTCGGGGCAGCGGGACAGCTCCAGGCGCCGCAGGGGCCCCTCGGAGCCCAGCAGCTGCCACACGGTGCCGGGGGACACGCGGCTCCCGGCCAGCGACAGCTCCCGCAGCTCCCGCAGCCCCGGCAGCGCCGGCTCCAGCACCGAGTCCAGCGGGAAGGGCAGCGCCAGCAGGCGCAGGGTTTGCAGCCGGGGGGCCCCGCACAGCGCCGAGGCCAGCGTGGAGCAAAGCACCGGCCCGTGCGCGGCTGGAACGGGCCCGGCCAGGCTCAGAGAGAAGCTCTGCAGCCGGGGCAGCCCCCGGGGCAGCAGGTCGGTGGCCCAGCGTGGGGGCGAGGCAGAGGGTTCCTCCTCCTCGGGGGGCTCGTGGTGGGTGCGAGGGTTTGGTGGCGCTTCCAGCTCGGCGCTGAAGCTCTGCAGGTCGGAGCAGCCGGCGAGGAGGGCGGGCAGCGAGAGAGGGTCCCGGCAGGTGAAGCCGTGCAGGGTCAGGGCATGCAGGCGGGTGCCCAGGCCCTGTGCCAGGGGCAGCAGCTCTGCCAGCGCCCGGCCGTGCCGCCCGGAGCAGCCCAGCGTCACCCGGGACAGGCAATTCCAGCCCGGCAGCTCCCGGAGCCCTGAGGAGCCGGGATTGTCCCCAAGCCACACGCTGAGCTCCTCGGCCTGGGGACACACGGCGTGCACGGTGCTCAGGGCGTCCTCCTCCACCTCCTCCAGCTGCCGCAGGGGCAGCGTGAGCGGGGCTCCCTCCTCTGCAGCCCCCCGGCCCCGCGCCAGCTCCTCCAACGAGGGGAAACCCTCCGAGTCCTCGGTGCCACCCAACTGCCCCGAGTGCAGCAGCCGCAGGGCATCCGGCAGGGCACCGTGTGCCAGCACCTCCAGGCACGGCAGCGCCAGCAGCAGGAAGGCCACGGCAGCCACCGCGTCCCCATCGTTGGCGTGCTCCAGGTCGCGGGCCAGCAGGACGCGGAGGGCGGGACAGCCGGGGCTGCCCTCGGCGGGGTCGTAGCCCAGGTGGCGCAGGGCGCGCGGTGTCACCTTCCTGCAGCCGGTCACGTCGAGCTCCCGCAGGTGGCGGCAGCAGGAGCCCACGGCCGACAGCACCTGCAGGTTGGCCTGGGTGTGGGCCAGCCCCAGGCGGCTCAGGCGGGGCAGCCCCTCGGCCAGGTCCACCAGCACGGACGGGGACAGGCGCCCGCAGCCGCCCAGCTCCAGCACGCTCAGACCCTGCAGGCACACGGGGAGAGCCTCAGGGGGGCGGGCAGGGGGGCACGGATGCCACTCTGACCCCCTGCGAGACTCAGAGAGGGTGGGCAGGTCTTGTCTGCTCCCCCTGCCCCAACCCCTTGGCACGTGGATGGTGGCAGCCCCAGCCCCATGGATGGTGAGCACCCCAAGCTCTAACCTCCTTACCCCACGGAAGGTGGGCACCCCCAGCCCTACAGAGGATGGGCACTCCTGTCCCACTCTCCTATCCCCTTAGAGGGTGGCCACACCCAACCTAACTCCCCCTACCCCACAGTCCTGCTCCCCCAGAGTGTTGTCACCCCCTGCCCCATGGATGGTGAGCACCCACCCCAAGCTCCATCCCCCTTACCCCATGGCAGGTGGGCACCCCCAGCCCCACAAAGGATGGGCACTCCTGTGCCACTCTCCCATCACTTTAGAGGGTGCTCACACCCAACCCCACACACCACAGCACTCCCAGAGTGTTGTCACCCCCTTTCCCCCCGGATGTCACCCCCAACCCCACAGACATCACTCCCATGCCTCTGCCCCGTGCCCACCTGGCAGCGCAGCACGATGAGGTGCCCCAGGGCGTTGTTGGCCAGGGCAGGGCAGCTCCTCAGGCTGAGCTGGCGCAGGTGTGGCAGCAGCAGCAGGTGCAGCGCTGCCCGCGACAGCCGCCGGCTCGTCCCCAGCAGCCGCAGCAGCTCCTGCACCAGCCCGCAGGCTGGGGGGGACAGGGGGGTCAGCCAGGCCTGGGGACACCCCCTGCCCTCCCCACGGGGGTCCCAGGGGTCTGGGGCACCCCCCAGAGCTCACCCAGGTCGTTGAAGGGTCCCACGAGGAAGCGGAACTCGTACTCGTCCAGGTAATTGTCACTGTAGTCCTTGGCCCAGAGGCTCTGCATGTGCTGGGCCAGGCTCTGCAGGCACAGCGAGGTCAGCGTGGGCACTGCCCGGCGCTGGGGCATCCCTGCATGGGCACAGGGACAGTTAGGGACAGTCAGGGATAGCCACTGTGCCACCAGGACATCCCTGGGACAGGGAGAGTCAGCGTGGGCACTGCCCGGCGCTGGGGCATCCCTGCATGGGCACAGGGACAGTCAGGGACAGCCACTGTGCCACCAGGACATCAATGGGACAGGGAAAAAAAAAACCAAAATGGGAAATGGGAAAAAAAAACCCAAAACGGGAAATGGGGAAAAGACCCTGGAAATGGGGAAAAAACCTGGGAAATGGGGAAAGAACCTCAGGGACTGGAAAAGGACCCCCTGGGACAGGAGGGGACCCCCAGGAATTGGGAAAGTCCCTCCAGGAGCAGCTGAGGAACAGCAGAGGGAACAGAGAGAGCTCTGGAGCACGGAGAGTGATCAGGGCAGGGCCGTGTGTCACTGTCACCAGGGCAGGGCCGTGTGCCACTTGTCACTGTCACCAGGGCAGGGTCCAATGGGAACTCCCAGGGACAGCAGCGGGACACGGGATGGGACACAGGGAATGGGACACCTAGGATGGGACATCGGGATGGGACACTGGGAGGGGACACTGGAGATGGGACACGGGGATGGGAGACTGAGGAATGGGACATTGGGAATGGGACACTGGGAGGGGACATTGGGACGGGACACTGGGAATGGGACATTGGGGATGGGACATTAGAATGGGACATCAGGATGAATGGGACACTGGGAAGGGACATTGGGGATGGGACACTGGGTATAGGACACCGGGAGGGGACATTAGGCTGGGACACCGGGGATGGGACACTAAGAATGGGACACGGGGATGGGGCACCAAGAGGGGACATTAGGATGGGACACAGGGGATGGGACACTAAGAATGGGACACGGGGATGGGACACCGGGGATGGGACACGGGGATAGGGCCACTGGGGATGGGAGACTGAGGAATGGGACACTGGGAATGGGACACCGGGATGGGACACTGGGGACGGGACACTGGGAATGGGACATTAGAATGGGACATTAGGATGAATGGGACACCGGGAGGGGACATTGGGGATGGGACACCGGGAGGGGACATTAGGCTGGGACACAGGGATGGGACACCGGGAATGGGACAGCGGGAATGGGACACCGGAATGAGGCATTGGGGATGGGACATCGCGGATGGGACACCGGGACGGGCCCAAACCCTTCCCGGAGGGACCAGATCGGGTCCAGCAGGGAAACTCCAAGGGAGGAAATTTCCCCCCTTCCATCGGCCCTTCCTCGAGCCTGTCCTTGGGGATCATCGAGGACCTTGAGACCCCCCCCGCTTTGCGGTCCCCTCTGCCCGGTCCCCTCCCCAAATCCCCCAATCCCAACCAGAACCACGACCAGGACCCAACCCCAACCAAAACCCAAAGAATCAACACCCCGTTCCCATGGCAACACCCCATTGCTGCGGGCGAGCCGAGCCAGCCCGAGAGCACTTACCGAGATCCGATTGACCGCGTCCCGTCGCGTTGCTTCCTCCTCCTTTTCCTCCTCATCCTCCTCCCCTGGCCTGGCCCCGCCATGACTTTCGCTGCCTTCATTTTGCTCACTGTGCATGCGCAGATCGTGAAGACCCTTCCGCCCTTACTACCCCTACGGGCTGCCCAGCGCTGTGCCTGACGCCCAGCTCGGCCATACGGGCAGTGCGGGGGGGCCCGATCCGTCAGGCACAGCGCGGGGCAGCCCGCGGGGGCTTTGTTACCGGGCGGGGTCGACGGTACCGGGAGCGGCCGGGCCGGAGGTACCGGGGGAGGCCTGAGGGGGTCGGGGGGTCCCGGAGCGGTCCGGGAATGGCGGGGGATGTGGATTTGGGGCGGGAGGTGTGGATTTGGGGCGGGGGAGAGACGGGGAGGTGCTGCGGTGGTGGTGGGAGGCCGAGGGTCCTTCGTTGTGAGGGGTCTGAGGGGGTTCGTGAGGGGATTGGGGGCTCTGAGGGGGTTTAAAGGGTCTGGGTGTGGGTAAAGCGGTTTTTAGGGTTTGTGTGAGGGATTTAGGATGGTTCGAGGAGATTTAGGGGTTTATGAAGGGATGAGAGAGAAATTTGAAGGGATCTGGGGCGGTTTTAGGGTTTATGGGGTCTAAAACGGTTTTGGGGGATCCTGACGTGGTTATGGGGTTGGTTTTGGGGTGTGTGGGTGGATCTGGGGGCTGTGAGCGATTTATGGGGGTGTGGGGGTGTCCG
>JAWWLS010000224.1:69924921-69938187 GCA_035040975.1 Myioborus melanocephalus
GGCCATTGGGTGCCAGCCCCACTCAAACATGATTCATTCATTGCCAACCCCACTCAAACTTGGGCCATTGGGTGCCAACTCCACTCAAACATGGGCCATTGGGTGCCAGCCCCACCCAAACACAATCCATTCATTGCCAACACCATTCAAACATGATTCATTCATTGCCAACCCAGCTCAAACACGATCCATTGGTTCCCAATCCCACCCAAACATGATCTGTTGGGTGCCAATACCACCCAAACATGATCCATTCATTGCCAACTCTACCCAGACATGGGCTGTTGGGTGCCAACCCCACCCAAACACGATCCATTGTTTGCCAACCCCATTCAAACATGATCCATTCATTGCCAACCCCACTCAAATATGAGCTGTTGGTTGCCAACCCCGCTCAAACACAACTCATTGGGTGCCAGCCTAACTCAAGCACAATCCATTGGTTCCCAGTCCCACCCAAACATGATCTGTGGGGTGCCAGCACCACCCAGACATGATCCATTCATTGCCAACCCTACCCAAACATGATCCATTCATTGCCAGCCCCACTCAAACATGGGCCATTGGGTGCCAACCCTATTCAAATGTGATCCATTCATTGCCAGCCCCACTCAAACATGGGACATTGGGTGCCAACCCCACTCAGACATGGCCATTCTTGTGGATGCCAACTCAAACATGATCCACAGGTGTCCAACCCCACCCAAACATGATCCACAGGTGGCCAACCCCACTCAGACATGGTCCATTCATTGCCAGCCCCACTCAAACATGGCCATTCTTGTGGATGCCAACTCAAACACGATCCACAGGTGGCCAACCCCACCCAAACATGATCCTCTGGTGGCCAATCCCACCCAGACATGGTCCATTGGGTGCCAACCCCACCCAAACATGACCCCTTGGTTCTCAACCCCATCGTTGTCCTTCCACCTCGTTGTGCAGAGCCCAGAGGAGCTCACAGCTCCTCTGATGGACTCCTCTGGAGCAGGTCCAGATCCTTGGGGACCCTCTCCCAGGATGGAACAGCGTGAAATCCATGTGGCAGTGCCCAGGCTGTGCCAGGGGGTCCCTGCTGCTCCCTGACTGTCCCAGTTTGTGCTGGGATTTGGGATCTGAGTGGGGTCTGAGGGAGCCTGAGGTGGGATCTGAGTGGGGTCTGAGGGAGCCTGAGGTGTCAGGCAGGGCTGTGCGGTCCCAGCTCTCCTCTGGGGCTGCTCCAGCCACCAGCATTCACCTTGGGAAGGGACTTGTGGCTTGAAGGGAGGAAATGTGGGAGAGAAATCCTTAAAGATTGAGTTTGGAGGTGGAGAACTCTCCTGCAGGGAGGGCTCCATCCTCAGCAGGTGCTTCCAGCCCCAGGCAGGGGTGGATTCCATCAGCCCCAGGGCTTTGGGATGCCCCCATTCCCTGGATTTGGATGGTTCTTGTTGATGTCTCTGCAGGGATGTCCCATGGGACCTCCTGCTCCTTTGGCCTCACAACTTTGGCAGGGAGGTGGAGCTGGGATCCTGGAATCAAGGGATGGGTTGGGTTGGAAGGGATCTAAAGCCCATCCAGCTCCACCCAGGAACAGCTCCCACCATCCCTGGTGGCTCCAAGCCCCATCCAACCCGGCCTTGGACACTTCCAGGGATGTGGCAGCCACAGCTTCTCTGGGCAACCTGTGCCAGGGCCTCAGCACTCTGGAATTCCTTCCCAATATCCCATCTATCCCTGCTCTCTGGGGGGGATCTGTGACCCCAAAAGCAGCAGGAACAACAAACATCTTTGGTTTGAGTTGTAGCTGAAAGAAAGCGCGTGGGGCTCGGTGCCACCCAGAAATTCCCTGTTTTCTGTGCCTGGGAGAGCTGGGATCATCCCAGGAGGGCAGGCTGGGCCTATCCAAGGGGTGCTGGACTTGCTGCAGTTGAGTTAACTCAGATTTGCCTCAATTTTGGGGAAAATAAGGGTAGAAGGTGAATGTTTCTCTTTCTCAGCTGTACCCGTGGGTGAAACCACACACTTGGTGAACCCTCATGGCACCAAAAATCCCATTTATAGAAATAAAGTCAAGTCAGGAAATTTAATTTACAGTCAGAGGTGAATGGTCCAGAAATAGGGTCAGTGGGCACCTGGTGCTTCCCTCACCCCTTTTCCCACTGCCTGGGCTCAGGCAGTGATTAATTAACAGCCTCATAAGTGCTAATGAAGCAGCACCAGGCCCCACTGGACTCTGGGAACTCACTCCTTGTTGATTTTCTTGTTGCTCCCCTAAATCTGGGTTCTCATCTTGGTGGGCTCTGAGGTTTTGCTGTCTCACCCTCTGGAGCTGGGAAATGAAATCCTGGAATGGTTTGGGTTGGGAGGGACCTTGGAGATCACCCAATGCCACAGCAGGGACATCTCCCATTATCCCAGGGTGCTCCAAGCTTCACTTCCAGGGATGTGAGGCAGCCCCAGCTTCTCTGGGAAACACGTGGAGTCCTTCCCCAGTGGGTTATCCATGAATTCTCTCCGAAGAGCATCTGACAGTGACACAAGTCAGTGCCACTACTGGAAACGGGAATCTGGGAGTCACCAGAGGTGTCACGGTGGGAGCAGCATCCCTTGGGATGTCCCCCCTGGCTCCCCCTCACCCCACGCTGGTGTTTTGCAGCCCACCCGGACCCCCACATCCTCGGCGTCCGGCGGCACCGCGGGGCCCTCGGGCTCGGCCTCGGCGTCGGGCGGGGAGATGAGCAGCAGCGAGCCCGGCACGCCCGCCCAGACCCCGCTGGTGGCCCCCGTCATCCCCACGCCCTCCCTCGGCTCCCCCGGGGCACCGCCGGTCCCCTCGCCCACCAAGGTGAGCCCTGCCCGGGTGAGCTCTGCCCTGATTGGTACCCAGGTGAGCTCTGCCCTGATTGGTACCCAGGTGAGCTCTGCCCCGAGCCCTGCCCGGGTGAGCTCTGCCCTCATTGGTATCCAGGTGAGCTCTGCCCCGAGCCCTGCCCGGGTGAGCTCTGCCCTCATTGGTACCCAGGTGAGCTCTGCCCCGAGCCCTGCCCAGGTGAGCTCTGCCCTGATTGGTGCCCAGGTGAGCTCTGCCCCGATCCCTGACCGGGTGAGCTCTGCCCTGAACCATGCCCAGGTGAGCTCTGGGCTCTGCCGGTGCTCCCCAGAGGGCAGGAGGGAAAACTGGGAGGAGGATGAGGATGAGGATGAGGATGAGGATGAGGATGAGGATGAGGATGAGGAGGATGAGGAGGAGGAGGAAGAGGAAGAAGAGGAGGAAGAGGAGGAGGGGCCCTGGAGGGTCCTGGGGGTGGTCACTGGGCTGTGGGAGGAGCATCGGGACACGACAGAGGAAGAGGCAGCAAAGCTGCGAGGCCACTTCCAAGGAGAGTTCCCACTACAGCTCCATCCCTTCCCAAATAAATCCCTGTGGGGCACGGGTGGCATCGGAGCAGTTTGGCAGGGTTGAGGCTCTGAGTCAGAGCTTGATCCTGTTAAATCCAGAGGGTCCAGTTGGCAGCACCCACTGGTGCTGGGAGAACTGGGGTGGAGAGACCAGGGAGGCACTGGGGGCCCTCCAGCCTTGGGATGGAAAGATTCCTTGGAAAGGTTCAGGATTTCCCAAATTTGGGGGAATTGGGGTGGAGAGACCAGGGATGAACTGAGGACCCTCCAGCCTTGGGATGGAAAGATTCCTTGGAAAGGTTCAGGATTTCCCAAATTTGGGAGAACTGGGGTGGAGGGACCAGGGATGAACTGGGGGCCCTCCTGCCTTGGGATGGAAAGACCCCTTGGAGAGGTTCAGGATTTCCCAGATTTGGGGGAATTGGGGTGGAGGGACCAGCAGGGAGGCTCTGAGGGCCCTCCTGCCTTGGAATGCAAAGCCCACCTGGAAACATGCAATATTTCCCAAATTCAGGGATTTTTAATCATCACAGAGTTATTCATGTTTTGATCTTTAAAAAACTTTTTCATCATTTCCATCCTGCTTTGATTAATGAGTTAATTAGAGCTTGGGAGAGATTTGGGGCACAAGGCCAGGGAGGGAATAGCAGGAGAGGACAATCCTCTGGGACTGTGTGTGGAAGGGAGAGCTGGGGAAGGCAGCCCAGGGTGGGGACAGGGGATGTCCCCACATGTGTCCCCATGCCCAGAGCTCTCTGGTGACTGATTTCTGTAACTGGGTGCAGAAGTGGCTTTTTGGGGACATCAGAATGTCCAGGCTGGGAAAGCAGCAGAGGAGGAATCCATGGGAGGTTCTGGATTTTTCCAAGACCTGTTCCTTGCTGTCACCCAGCTTTGGGATTTGAAGCTTTAGCCCCTGTGGCTGCTGCCAGGGAGGGAGGTGACATCCCTTTGTCCCTGCAGCCCTGCCTTTGGGGAATGCTGGCATCAGCCTTTCCCTGCCCTGGGAGCTGAGCTGCTGGAAAAGGAGCTGGATCAGTTTTCCCTGGGGGGAGATCACCTGGGAATGATGTGGATGCTGCAGTGGGATCAGGCAGCCACAGCTTCTCTGGGCAACTTGTGCCAGGAATTCCTTCCCAAAATCCCATCTAATTCTGCTACTCCAGGCCCTTGTTCCAAGTCCCTCTCTTGTCAAACTGCCCCAATATTGATGACCAAATTCAGGCCAGGTTCCCTGGGCTTCCAGAAACATCCCCAGAGCTCTGTCCAAGGATGTCCCTGCTCCTTCCCTAATTCTTGGCTCGGTGTTGTAGGAGGAGGAGAATCTCCGTGCTCAGGTCAGGGACCTTGAGGAGAAGCTGGAGACACTGAAAATCAAGAGGAATGAGGACAAGGCAAAGCTCAAGGAGCTGGAGAAGTACAAGATCCAGCTGGAGCAGGTGCAGGAATGGAAGAGCAAAATGCAGGAGCAGCAGGCTGACCTCCAGAAGCGCCTGAAGGAGGCCAAGAAGGTGAGTGAGTGTCCCTGGGAGTGGGGCAGTGCCCAGAGAGGTGACTGCAGGAGGAATTCCAGCCCTGACAAACCTTTCTGGGAGGAAATTTTACCAATATCCAGCTAAACCTCCCCTGGTGCAACTCAAAGTCTTTTCCTTTGCTCTGAATTGACGTCGGGTGTTTTTTGGGAACCAGGCTGAGCCAAGGCAGGATTTGAATTCCTTATTCCCTCTCTTTCCAGGTTTTTCCCTCTTCCTTCTCTCTCCAGATGTTTCCCCCTTCTCTCTCCAGGTGCTTCCTTCTTCCCTCTCTCTCTCCAGGAGTTCCAGGAGTTTCCCTTTCCCCCTCAGCTGTGCCTGCAGCTCCCAGGATTCCATCCAAGCAGCCAAGGAGAGTTTCCTTCTCCCTGCCCTACTTTCCACAGTGGATTCCTGGTTTCTTTCCCCAGGGATTTATCTGTCTGCTCCAGTATTCCCTGTCTGCTTACCTTTGTCCTCACCTGCTTCTCCTGCCAGGGAAGAGAGGAGGAGTGGGACACCCTGGAGCGCTGGGCTGTCCCCTCCCATCCCAGATAATCCAGTATCCATTGGATCTGGTGGAGCCTTGAGGGACAATAATTTCCTGAGAGCTGTTGTGGGGTGTCTCCAGAGTTGTGGGGTCCCCTCAGCTGCTGTGCTTGCCCACAGGAAGCCAAGGATGCCCTGGAAGCCAAGGAAAGGTACATGGAGGAGATGGCAGACACAGCTGATGCCATCGAGATGGCCACGCTGGACAAGGAGATGGCCGAGGAGAGGGCAGAGTCCCTGCAGCAGGAGGTGGATTCCCTCAAGGAGAAGGTGGAATACCTCACCATGGACCTGGAGATCCTCAAGCACGAAATTGAGGAGAAAGGTAGGAAGGGAGAGGGGCTTAGGGCTTGGAGAATGGGGGAAGGGAGTGGGTTTAGGTGGGATATTGGGAAGGAGTTCTTCTCTCTGAGGGTCCCGAGGTCCTGGAATGAATTCTTCCAGAGAAGCTCTGGCTGCTCCATCCCTGGAAGTGCCCAAAGCTAGGTTGGATGTGGCTTGGAGCAGCCTGGGATAGTGGAAGGTGTCCCTGCCCATGTCAGGAGGTGGGAATGGGTGGGATTTAAGGTCTCTTCCCACCCAAACCAGTCTGGGATTCTGGGATTCTGATTCCTCCTTTCCTCCACAGGCTCTGACGGAGCAGCATCCAGCTACCAGGTCAAACAGCTGGAGGAGCAGAACGCCAGGCTCAAGGAGGCTCTTGTCAGGTGGGAGCTCACCTGTGTATCCCCAAATTCCTTCCCAAGCCTCTTGTGCTCCCTCAGTCTGAGAGCACCAATCCCAATCCTTTTCTGGAGTGACCCATGTCATTCTTGTTTATATTTCTGGGATCTTTGCTGAGCTCTTAAAGCATCCACAGGGAAGGGAGGGTCCCTTGTCACAGGGGATTTGTGGGGATGGGGACAATGAGCCACTCCAGCCTCATTCCCTATGGAATGCCTCATTCCCTATGGATGGATGTGGTGTTTGATATCCCAGCACTGTTCTCCAGACCCTGCCCAGCCCTGGAATCTACCTTTCCCTGGATGATCCCACCTCCCAGGGCTTGGGTGCTCATGAGCTTTTCATTTGGGAATCTACAGCCAAGAAGTTCAGGTGGGACCCATCCCTTGGTGTAAATGAGCTGGATTTTGGGAACATTGCTCGTGTCCCCACCAGGGAGGGACTGGATGAGCTCTGTTATCCTGGCTGGGGCAGACAGGGGCTCTTGGGAAGGTCCTGACAGGACCTGTGGCTGTCCCAGGATGAGGGACCTGTCAGCCTCAGAGAAGCAGGAGCACGTGAAGCTCCAGAAGCAGATGGAGAAGAAGAACACGGAGCTGGAGTCGCTGCGGCAGCAGCGGGAGAAGCTGCAGGAGGAGGTGAAGCAGGCGGAGAAAACGGTGGATGAGCTCAAGGAGCAGGTGAGGGACAGGTGGAGTGGGACATTTGGGATGTGCATGGACATTCGGGGCAGTTTGGGGATGTTTGGGGCATTGAGACTCCTGGAGATCCATGTGCAGTGATCCCACTGCAGGAGCCAACACTCCTGGTCCCATATTCTCTGATTCCAAACCCTGTTCCAGCAGTGGGGCTGTGCTGGGCTCTGCCTGGAGGTGGGATGTGTGTCCTAGTGCAAGGATAGATGGACTGGGATGGCAGGGAATGGATTGGGATGTGTGTCCTGGAGCAGGGATGGATTGGGATGTGTGTCCTGGCAGGTGGATGCAGCGCTGGGTGCTGAGGAGATGGTGGAGACTCTGACAGAGAGAAACCTGGATCTGGAGGAGAAGGTCCGGGAGCTGCGTGAGACCGTCGGGGACCTGGTAAGGCAGAATTCCTTGGGATAACAAATGCTGAATTCCCTGGGATAACACTGCTGAATTCCTGGGATAAGGGCTGCTGAATTCCCTGGGATAACACTGCCGAATTCCCTGGGATAACACTGCTGAATTCCTTGGGATAGCAGCTGCTGAATTCCTGGGATAACACTGCTGAATTCCTGGGATAACACTGCTGAATTCCTGGGATAACAACTGCTGAATTCCCTGGGATAAGGGCTGCTGATTCCCTGGGATAAAGGCTGCTGGATTCCCTGGGATAACACTGCTGGATTCCCTGGGATAAGGGCTGCTGAATTCCCCGGGATACCAGCTGCTGAATTCCTGGGATAATAGATGCTGAATTCCTTGGGATAGCAGCTGCTGAATTCCCTCGGATAACAGTGCTGAATTCCCTGGGATAAGGGCTCCAGAATCCCCTGGGATAACACTGCTGATTCCCTGGGATAAGAGGTGCTGAATCCCGTGGGATAATGGCTGCTGGATTCCCTGGGATAAGGGCTCCAGAATTCCTGGGCTAAGGGTTCCAGAATTCCTGGGCTAAGGGCTCCAGAATGCCCTGGGATAACACTGCTGATTCCCTGGGATAAGAGGTGCTGAATTCCCTGGGATAACAGCTGCTGAATTCCTGGGATAACACTGCTGAATTCCTGGGAAAGAGCTGCTGAATTCCCTGGGATAACACTGCTGAATTCCCTGGGATAACACTGCTGAATTCCTGGGAAAGAGCTGCTCCAGCAGCAGCTCTTCCCCCAGGAATTCCAGCTCCTGGGCGATGGGGAGCTGCAATGATGGCACCAGCGGGATTTGCGGAAGCTCTCCAGAGCGCCGGCACACATCTCAGCCTCACTGTGTGACTTTGTCCCCTTGGTGCCACCTCCCTGCAGGAAGCCATGAACGAGATGAACGACGAGCTGCAGGAGAACGCCCGGGAGACGGAGCTGGAGCTGCGGGAGCAGCTGGACATGGCCACGGCGCGCGTGCGCCAGGCTGAGAAGCGCGTGGAGGCCGCCCAGGAGACCGTGGCCGACTACCAGCAAACCATCAAAAAGTACCGGGAGCTCACGGCCCACCTGCAGGTGTGCCCCCACCTCCAGCTCCTCCTGCAGCTCACCTGGTGGCCAGGAGAGCCAGAGGGAGCGTGCCCTGGGAGTGTCATGGTTACAAAGAGAGCCAGAGGGAGGATCACCAAGGAATGTCCTGGTGGCCAGGAGAGCCAGAGGGAGGATCACCAAGGAGTGTCCTGGTGGCCAGGAGAGCCAGAGGGAGCATGCCCTGGAAGTGTCCTGGTGGCCAGGAGAGCCAGAGGGAGCATCACCAGGGAATATCCTGGGTATGGCAGGATACAGCTTGGAGCTGAGTGGGTTCCTCGTGGAGCTTCCATAGGGACCCCCCCAGTGCCTTCTCCTACAGGGATAGACTGGGAGAGCTGGGAATGTCCATGAAGGCTTCAAGGAGACCTCAGAGGCCCTTTCAGTGCCTTAAAGGGGCTCCAGGAGAGCTGGAGGGGGACTTGGGACAAAGGTTGGAGGGACAGGACACAGGGAATGGCTTCCACTGGAGATTTAGATGAGGTATTGGGAAAAAAATTCTTGCCTGTGGGGGTTATCCCAGCCCTGGGCTCAGGTCTGCTGGCAGGGGGAAATGAGCCTGTGGATATTCCTGGACTGGAACACTCCTGGTGCCTCTCCCTCCCCTCCACCTTCACTGGGTGGAGGGGCCCCACGAGCAGGAGGTGCTGGGAGGTCTGGGGAGGGGCTTGCTGGAGGTGTGGGGTCCCTGATCTCCGTGTCCCCATGTCCCCATGTCCCTGTGGCCAGGATGTGAACCGGGAGCTGATGAGCCAGCAGGAAGCGTCTGCGGAGAAGCAGCAGCAGCCGCCCCCCGAGATGTTCGACTTCAAAATCAAATTTGCAGAGACAAAAGCTCACGCCAAGGTAGGGCCAGCAGGAGACCTGCATGGGTTTATCCATGTCCTGGGACAGGCTCCAGGGTATTGCCAGAGTTGTGGCTGTCCCTGGATCTCTGGAAGTGTCCAAAGCTAAGCTGGACAGGGCTTGGAGCAACCTGGGCTAGTGGGAGGTGTTCCAGGGGCTGGAATGAGATGGGCTTTAAGGTCCTTCCAACACAAACCTTCCAGGATTTTGGAGCCCTTCTGCTCTGGAGTCAGGCTGGGAGAGCTGGGGATGTTCACCTGGAGAAGGGAGAAATCCAGGCAGAGCTCAGAGCCCCTTGCAGGGCCTAAAGGGGCTCCAGGAGAGCTGCAGAGGGGCTGGGGACAAGGGACAGAGGGACAGGAGCCAAGGAATGGCTCCCACTGGAAAAGTGGAGATTGGGCTGGGATATTGGGGAAAAATTCTTCCCTGTGAGGGTGGTGATGCCCTGGAAGGGATTTCCCAGAGAAACTCTGGAAGTTCCCAAGGCCAGACTGGAGCACCCTGGGATCGAGGAAGGTGTCCCTGCCCGTGGCATGGGGTGACACTGGGTGGGCTGGGAGATCCCAGATCATTCTCCAGGGAGCAGCATTCCATGAGTGATCCCCCCTGAACTGGGCTGTGCCAGGGAGGCCCTGGAGCAGCCGTGTGACTCTGAGTGTCCCTCAGGCCATCGAGATGGAGCTGCGGCAGATGGAGGTGCAGCAGGCCAACCGCCACGTGTCTCTGCTCACCTCCTTCATGCCCGACAGCTTCCTGCGGCACGGCGGCGACCACGACTGCGTGCTGGTGCTGCTGCTCATCCCACGCCTCATCTGCAAGGTGGGACAGCCTGGGGACAGCAAACCACACCTTTGTCCCCAGGGGGAATCGGGGATTTGGGGTGTTTAGTGTTGGAGAACTTCCCGAAGTTCTGGAGTGCCTGGAGGTGCTGTTCCTGCAGGGGTTCTGGTGGGATATTGGGGAAATTCCTTCTGGAAGGGGGTGTCCAGGTCTGGCTCAGCTGCTCAGGACAGTGTGGAGTCCCCATCCCTGGGGGTTTAACAGCTCTGTGGATGTGACACTTGGGGACAGTGTGGAGTCCCCAGGACAGTGTGGAGTCCCCATCCCTGGAGGCATCTTAAGAGCTCTGTGGATGTGGCACTTGGGGACATGGTCAGTGGTGGAACTGGGGGAACAGTTGGACTCTATTGATCTTAAAGGACTTTTCCAACCTAAATAACTGCATGATTCCACGATTATGAAATGATCTGGGAGAAGGGAAGGAGAGGCAGCAGCCAGGGATGGTGAGAGCGCTCAGGGTCACTTTGCTAGGACAGGTCACTTTTTGGGGGTGCAGCAGCTGTTACCCACGGCCCAGCAGGACACAACAGGGAAGCACGGGATGCCCTGAAGGATTTCCCTGTCCCCCCCAGGCCGAGCTGATCAGCAAACAGGCGCAGGAGAGGTTCGAGCTGAGCGAGAGCTGCGCGGAGCGGGCGGGGCTGCGCGGAGCCCCCGGGGAGCAGCTCAGCTTCGCCGCCGGCCTCGTCTATTCCCTGAGCCTGCTGCAGGCCACGCTGCACAAATACGAGCAGTGAGTACCCGCCCCGCCCCGTCCCTCCCTCCCGGGCGGAGTTCCAGGGATTTGGGCAGCCGGGCTGGGAAAGGATGGTGGGGTCGCTGTTAGTGCCTTGCCATGGGGTCATTTCTCTGTGAGGCTCCCTGTGTGTTCTTCCCAAGGGATGGCATGGGAAGGGATTTGGGGAGAAAAAGCAGTGGGATCCCTTTCTCCATGAGCTCTCTGTGTCCCTCAAGAGATCACATGGGATCTTGGGAACTGGGCTGAAAAAAAAGCTCTGGGATCACTTTCTCCGTGACCTCTCAGTGTCCCTCTCAAAAAGTGACATGGGAAGGGATTTTGGGAGCCAGGCTAGAGAAAAGCAGAAGGATCCCCTTATTCCCTTGTGAGGATCTCCTTCTCCATGACCTCTTTGTGTCCCTCTCAAAGGCTGACATGGGAAGGAACTTTGGGAACCAAGCTAGAAAAATGCAGTGGGATCCCTTTATAACCTTATGAAGATCCCCTTCTCTGTGACCTCTGTGTGTCCTTCCCAAAGGGTGACACATGAAGGAATTTTGGGAACCAGTCTAGAAAAAGCCAGCAGGGTTCCCCTTCTCTGTGACCTCTGTGTGTCCTTCCCAATGAGAAAAGATTTTGGGAACCAGGTTAGAAAAGAGCAGTGGGATCCCTTTATAACCTTATGAAGATTCCCTTCTCTGTGACCTCTGTGTGTCCTTCCCATGAGATTACACGTGAAGGAATTTGGAGAGCCAAGAGGTCACACATGGAGGAATTTTGGAATCCAGGCTAGAGAAGAAGGATGGGTTCCCATTCTCCTTCTCAAGAGGTGACACATGAAGGAATTTTGGGAGCCAGGCTAGAAAAAAACAGCTGGAACCCCTTCTTTGTGACCTGTGTCCTTCCCAACAGCTGACATGGGAAGGGATTTTGGGAGCTAAGCTAGAAAAAAGCAGTGGGATCCCTTTATTCCCTTATGAGGATCCCCTTCTCTGTGACCTCTGGTGTCCTTCCCAATGGGTGACACATGATGGAATTTTGGGAACCAGGCTAGAAAAAAACAGCAGGATCCCCTTCTCTGTGACCTCTGTGTGTCCTTCCCATGAGATGACACATGGAGGAATTTTGGGAGCCAATCTAGAAAAAAGGCAGCAGGATTCCCTTCTCTGTGACCTCTGTGTGTCCTTCCCAATGAGTGACACATGAAGGAATTTTGGGATCCAGGCCAGAGAAGAAGGATGGGTTCCCTTCTCCTTCTCAAGAGCTGACACATGAAGGAATTTTGGGAGCCAGGCTAGAAAAAAGCAGCAGGATCTCTTTCTCTGTGACCTCTCAGTGTCCCTCTCAAGGGGTGACATGGGAAGGGATTTTGGGAGCTAAGCTAGAAGAACCCAGCAGAATCCCCTTATTCCCTTGTGAGGATCCCCTTCTCCATGACCTCTTTGTGTCCCTCTCAAAGGGTGACATGGGAAGGGATTTTGGGAACCAGGCTAGAAAAAAGCAGTGGGATCCCTTTATTCCCTTGAGGATTCCCTTCTCTGTGACCTCTGTGTGTTCTTCCCAATGGGTGACACATGAAGGAATTTTGGAATGCAGGCCAGAGAAGAAGGATGGGTTCCCATTCTCCTTCTCAAGAGGTGACACATGAAGGAATTTTGGGAGCCAGGCTAGAAAAAAGCAGTAGGGTCCCCTTCTCTGTGACCTCTGTGTGTCCTTCCTCAGAGGTGACACATGAAGGAATTTTGGGATTCAAACTAGAGAAGAAGGATGGGTTCCCCTTCTTTCAAGAGGTGACATGGGAAGGGATTTTGGGAGCCAGTCTAGAAAAAACCAGCAGGATCCCCTTCTCTGTGACCTCTGTGTGTTCTTCCCAATGGGTGACTCAAGAAGGAATTTAGAAAAAACCAGCAGGGTTCCCCTTCTCTGTGACGTCTGTGTGTCCTTCCCAAGAGGTGACACATGAAGGAATTTTGGGAGCCAGCCTACAAAGAAGCAGCAGGATCCCCTTATTCCCTTGTGGGGGTTCCCATCTCCATGCACCTCCTGCTTGGGAAGAACCTCCAGCCCCAGCCAGGTCCCAGCCGTGTCCCTGTCCCAGGCCAGCATCACCTCAGGGCTCCCATCTCCCCCATCCTGCCTGGAGATGCCCCCAGCCCCTTGTCCCTGTCCCCTCAGGGCCCTGAACCGCTGCAGTGTGGAGGTGTACAAGAAGGTGGGGACCCTGTACCCCGAGATGAGCGTCCACGAGCGCTCCCTGGACTTCCTGATCGAGCTGCTCCACAAGGACCAGCTGGACGAGACCGTCAACGTGGAGCCGCTCACCAAAGCCATCAAGTACTACCAGGTGGGGCTGGGGGCAGGTGCCACCTCACCTGTTGGACGTGGCAGCCCTTTCCTTTGGGTGTTGTCACAGGCTGTGTCCCCTGCTCTGTGTCCTTCCTCCTTTCCTTTCCTTTCCTTTCCTTTCCTTTCCTTTCCTTTCCTTTCCTTTCCTTTCCTTTCCTTTCCTT
>JAWWLS010000224.1:70027722-70049210 GCA_035040975.1 Myioborus melanocephalus
CTGTTGAACTTTATCCACTGAATTTTATGTGCTAAATTTTATCCCTTCAATTTTATCCATTGGCCTTTCCCCACTGAATTTCATCCACTGAATTTCATCCACTGAATTTTATCAGCTGTATTTTATCCACTCAATTTTGTCCATTGACCTTTACACCACTGGATTTTATCCATTGATTTTTATCTGCCAAATTTCATCCATTGAATTTTCCCTGTGGAATTTTATCCCCTATTGATCCTCTGTGATTTTTCCAAAGGACTTTGGTTCGTGAACTCAACCTGAGTTAATTGAAATTAATTACTCCAAAATGTTGAATTTCTGAGTAATTAATTTAAATTAACTCAGGTTTAAGCTGAGATTTAAGCCCTGACCACTTTTTTTTTTCACTCAAATTAAATTTGGGGTTATTTTTTGGATCCTGCTGGTGATGACAGTTCAGTATTCCGTTCCCAGGAGGAAGAGCTCTTCCCGTTTAACCTGCATGAGTTCGTCATGGCAGACGAGGTTAAACCTGAGTTAATTTAAATTATTTACTCCAAAATTGGATCCTGCTGGTGATGACAGTTCAATATTCCATTCCCAGGAGGCAGAGCTCTTCCCATTTAACCTGGATGAGTTCGTCATGGCGGACGAGGTTAAACCTGAGTTAATTTAAATTAATTACTCCAAAATGTTGAATTTCTGAGTAATTAACTCAGGTTTAAGCTGAGATTTAAGCCCTGACCCCTTTTTTTTTCACTCAAATTATATTTTGGATCCTGCTGGACATGACAAATATTTCATTCCCAGGAGGAAGAGCTCTTCCCGTTTAACCTGGACAAGTTCGTCATGGCAGACGGGGTTAAACCTGAGTTAATTTAAATTAATTACTCCAAAATTGGATCCTGCTGGTGATGACAGTTCAGTATTCCATTCCCAGGAGGAAGAGCTCTTCCCGTTTAACCTGGACGAGTTTGTCACGGTGGACGAGGTGCTGGAGGAAGCCGAGTCTCCGGTGACGCCGCGGCGGAACCCCCCGAGGGGGAAGAGAAAAGAAGCCCCCAAAGCCAACCCTTCGGAGCCGGCGCCCAAGAAGAGGAAAGGGAAGAGTTGCGGAGCCGAAGGTGAGCTGTCCTTTGTCACCTTGGATGAGATCGGGGAGGAGGAGGAGGAGGAGGAGGAGGAGGAGGCCCCGGTGCCGCTGCCGGGCGTGGACCCCCAGGGCCTGGTGGTGGTGGATGAGGTGGTGGAAGAGGAGGAGCTGTCGGAGGCGGTGAAGGATCCGCAGGCGCTGCTGACGCTGGATGAGATCTCGGAGCAGGAGGAGCCGGGCTGCCTCGGCAGCGGGCCCCGGGCGGAGTTTGAGGAGCGGGATCTGAAGGCCGAGCCCCTGGTGACCGTGGATGAGATCGGGGAGGTGGAGGAGCTGCCCCTCAACGAGCCCGCGGAGCTGAGCGCCGCCGAGGAGGGGAAAGGCAACGCCGGCGACGGCGCGGCCTCCCAGGTGCCCGACGATCCCAACGCCTTGGTGACCGTGGATGAGATCCAGGAGGACAACGAGGACAATCCTCTGGTGACTCTGGATGAGGTTAACGAGGATGAGGATGATTTCCTGGCCGACTTCAATCACCTCAAGGAGGAGCTGAACTTTGTTACGGTCGATGAAGTCGGCGATGAGGAAGAAGAAAGCGCTTTCCCAGGGAAGAACCCGCCCGAGGATGAAGATGATGAAGATATTGTTGCCGTTGCAGGACCAGAAGAAATGGGAATTCTAGGAGATACAAATCCAGAGGATGAAATGACTGAAATCTCCAAGCCAAAAGGTGAGGAACATCAAGGCCAGCTTGGACGAGGCTTGGAGCCACCTGGGCTGGTGGAAGGTGTCCCTGTCCATGTCTCTTAGGTGCCTCCCAACCCAAACCATTCCATGGTTCCATTCCATCGTTCCATGATTCTGTTCCATGATTCCATTCCATCGCTCCGTGATTCCATGATTCCGTCCCAACATGCATTTCTGTCTCCAGCAGCCCAGCTGGGATCAGAAGATGCAGAACCAAAGGCTCAGCAGAAGAAAACGACTTTTCCAGGTGTCCCCAAGACGCAGAGCACTCCCAAAGGTAAATCCAAAGGAATCCCCCAAAATGCTCCAGGTTTTCCTGGCTGGAAGATTCTTTCCTGCCCATTTGAAAACTCCTCCTTTGTCTCACCACCACAGTGAGCCTCAAAGTCAGGGCCCAGAATCCACGGTTTCTCTTGGCTCTTCCAAATCCACATTTAACTAGTTGGTTAAACTGGGAAGCCTCTCATGGAAAAGTTTTTCCAGAAATTTCCAAATCCAGGTGGAATTGTTGATTATTAGTGGGGGGCAGTGTAGTGTCTCCTCAGGGTTCCCATCCCATGGTGAGTTTTATTCCCAACATTCAGTGTCTGCAAAGGAGGGAATTGCTGCCAGGCCTGTGAAATGAGGATGTAGGGATGGATATACTGAATTCCATGGGGTCAGGAATTGTTCCAACTTCTGTGGGGTCAGGAATTGTTCCAACTTCCATGGGGTCAGTCCTTCAGGAACTGCTCCAACATGAGTCACTTCCATGGGGTCAGTCCTTCAGGAATTGTTCCAACTTCCATGGGGTCAGTCCTTCAGGAATTGTTCCAACTTCCATGGGGTCAGTTCTTCAGGAGCTGCTCTAGTGTGGGTCCCTTTTTCCATGGGATCAATCCTTCAGGAACTGCTCCAACTTCTGTGGGGTCAGTCCTTCAGGAATTTCCTCAATTTCCATGGGGTCAGTCCTTCAGGAATTGCTCCAGTGTGGGTCATTCTTCCATGGGATCAATCAATCCTTCAGGAACAGGCTGCTCCAACATGGGTCACTTTTCCATGGGGTCAATCCTCCAGGAATTGTTCCAACTTCCATGGGGTCAGGAATTGTTCCAGCTTCCGTGGGGTCAATCCTTCAGGAATTGTTCCAGCTTCCATGGGGTCAATCCTTCAGGAGTTGTTCCAATATCTGTGGGCTCAGTTCTTCAGGAACTGCTCCAACTTCCATGGGGTCAGTCCTTCAGGAGCTGCTCCAACATGAGTCACTTTTCCATGGAGTCATTCCTTCAGCAATTGTTCCAACTTCCATGGGGTCATTCCTTCAGGAGTTGTTCCAACTTCCATGGGGTCAGTTTTTCAGGAACTGCCCCAATGTGGGTCTCTCTTCCTGGGATTAATCCTTCAGGAAGGTGGGTCACTTTTCCATGGGGTCAATCCTTCAGGAATTGTTCCAGCTTCCATGGGGTCAGTCTTTCAGGAACTGCTCCAACTTCCATGGGGTCAATCCTTCAGGAACTGCTCCAACGGGGATCACTTTTCCATGGGGTCAGTCCTTCAGGAACTGCTCCAACTTCCATGGGATTGGTTGCTTTATTCCCAGAAAATTGTGTGTTTCTTGGAAATGGAGATGACCTGTGGATTGAAGCGAAGCAGGGACCAGCTCAGGAGAAAAACCTGATTTTTTGGAATGTTAAAGAACTGTAATTTCCCCCTGAGGAATCACAGATTCCCCAGACTTGGCCGGAGGAAGGTGGGGTTGGAATATTGCTGGGAGCTGTGTGTGGTGACTGTGGTGTATCCTCAGCTCTGGACATCCTGGTCCCCAAGGCTGGATTCTTCTGCCAGATCTGCTCCCTCTTCTACGCCGACGAGCCCTCCATGATCAACCACTGCAGGACCCCCCTGCACCGGCAGAACATGGAGGTACCACCAGGAAAACGGGAATATCCCCCCAAATCCTTGGATTCAGGGATGCTAAGGACTCCCCAGGAGTTCACGTGTGACGGGGTTTGGGAATGCAGTGGGAATATGGAATATTTTTATTCCATGCCCAGATTGTGGGGGATCACCCCTGAGATTTGGCCACGTTCCCCTCAGGAGCTTCCCGCGTGGAATGTGGGGTTTTTTTTATGGGACAAATCCCACCTTGGCCGTGGGAGGAGCTGACTCAACCTGGCCCAGGTGTTCCTCACCCAGGTTTTAGGGGATAATCCTGGAATATCCCTGCAGCTCCATCTCTTCTCCCTTCTCCACAGAAATTCATGGCCAAGCAGCAGGAGAGCGGCGGGGAGGAGCCGAGCTCCAGGTGATGGAGCTGCCCAGGAGCCACACTTGGGGCCAGGCAGTTCTGTGTGTTCGGATCTCCTTCGTCACTCGGGGTCGGGAAGGAGAATCCACAGTTTAAAAAATCAGAGCTGGGAACAGACCAAACCCAAAGCAGGAGAGGGTTGGAACTGTGTCTCCGATCATCCGACGTGGGAGAAGAGATCGTTGCAGGTGTCTGCAGGAAATAAATGTTCTTACTGTATAGTTACCCCAGGGTTTGGGGTCGTTCCTTGGGGTTTGGTGACTCTGGGTGATGCTGGAGATCCGGGGCATCGATGGAGAGAATCAAGGGAAGGGTCTGGAGCTCCAGGAGGGAGCTGGGAAAGGGGCTCAGCCTGGAGAAAAGGGGGATCAGGAGGAAACTTCTGGCTCTGCACAACTCCCTGGATTCCTGGAGCCAGGTGGGAGTTGAGATGTGGTCCCATGGAACAGGGACAGGAGGAGAGGAAACAGCCTCAAGCTGTTCCAGGTTGGATATTGGGAAAATTCCTTCTTGGAAAGGGTTGTCCAGCCCTGGCAGGGGTGGAGTGCCCATCCCTGGGGGGATTTACCAGCCCTGTGCATGTGGCACTTGGGGACAGGGACACTGGTGGCCTTGGCTGAGCTGGACTCGGTGGTCTCAGGGGGTTTTTCCCAACCCAAACAATTCCATGAGTCCCTGCCCTGCACCCAGCCTGCCCCCAGCCCCCCCAGCTCCATGGTGACATTCCAAACTTGGGGACACCCCTGGGGCACTGAACCCCTCCTGGGGCTCATTAGGAGCCAACAGAACCACAGGAATTCAGGAATTCCTTTAATTAATCCCTTCAATTCCTTCACCTGTGGCTGGGCACCCCCTGCCTTTTTGGGGAGCACATGGGAACCATTTCTCCTCGTGGATTTCAGCCAGGTGAGTCGGGAGGGGAAACTCAGATTAACCTCCCTGGGAAGGCTGAACTTCTCCGAGGTGGGATCAGCGCCAGGTTCCACTGGGAAAGGCCCTGGAGGTCAGGGTGGGCAGGGCTGGAGGGCACTGACCTGGCACCCATGGTGTGGGCAAGGATGTGCCCCTGCTCTGTTGGCTGGCCCTGGGCACAGCTCCTGGTCAAGAAGGTCTTTCCCACTGGGACATCTCTTGGTTGGGGAAGGCTTCCCATTGGGACAGAGTTTCGTGTCCCTTGACGTTCCCATGACACTGCTCTGGGGGTCTCTGGGTGTCCCCTTGGCTTGGGTCTGCAGCAGTGAATTCTTCCATCTGGGACATCTCATGGTTGAGGAATTCTTCCATGTGGGACATCTCCTGGATGGTGAAGTCTTCCATGTGGGACATCTTGTGGTTTATGGATTCTTCCATGTGGGACATCTCCTGGTTGGTGAAGTCATCCATGTGGGACGTCTCATGGTTGATGGATCCTTCCATGTGGGACATCTCGTGGTTGATGAATTCTTCCATCTGGGACATCTCCTGGTGGATTAAGTCCTCCCATTGGGACAGAGTTTTGTATCCATTGATTTCCCCTTGGTGCTGTTCTTGGTGTCTCTTGGCTTTTCCTTGGCACGGGTCTTGGTTGATGGATTCTTCCTTTTGGAGCATCTTGTGGTTGGATCCTTCCATGTGGGACATCTCATGGTTGGTGGATCCATCCATGTGGGACATCTCCTGGTTGGTGGATCCATCCATGTGGGACATCTTGTGGTTGATGGACTCTTCCATGTGGGACATGTTGTGGTTTATGGATTCTTCCATGTGGGACATCTCCTGGTTGGTGGATCCATCCATGTGGGACACCTTGTGGTTTATGGATTCTTCCATTTGAGACCTCTCCCAGCTGATGGATCCTTCCATGTGGGACGTCTCCTGGTTGATGGATTCTTTCATTTGGGACATCTCCTGGTGGATTAAATCTTCCCATTGGGACAGAGTTTTGTATCCCTTGGCGTTCCCTTGGCACCATTCTTGGTGTCTCCTGGCTTTTCCTTGGCACAGCTCTTGGTCAATGAAGTTTTCCATGTGGGACGGCTCTTGGTTGAAGAGTTCTTCCATGTGGGACATCTCCTGGTTGGAGAATTCTCCCATCTGGGACATCTCCTGGTTGATCAGATCTTCCCATTGGGACACAGTTTTGTATCCCATGGCCTCTCCTTGGCACCACTCTTGGGATCTGTTGGATTCCCCTTGGCACCACTCTTGGGATCCATTGGCCTCCCCTTGGCACCACTCTTGGGATCCATTGGATTCCCCTTGGCACCACTCTTGGGATCCATTGGATTCCCCTTGGCACCACTCTTGGCATCCATTGGCTTCTCCTTGGCACCGCTCTTGGGATCTGTTGCATTTCCCTTGGCACCACTCTTGGGATCCCTTGGCCTGCCCTTGGCACTGCTCTTGGGATCCCTTGGCCTGCCCTTGGCACCGCTCTTGGGATCCCTTGGCCTGCCCTTGGCACTGCTCTCGGTTGGTGAATTCCTGCCCTTGGGACAGATCCTCGCATCCGTTGCCGTGCCCTTGGCGCAGCTCCTGGTCTCTCCTGGCTTTCCCCTGGCACAGCTCCTGGTCTCTCCTGGCTTTCTCCTGGCACAGCTCCTGGTCTCTCCTGGCTTTCCCCTGGCACAGCTCCTGGTCGATGAATTCCTCCACGTGGGCCATCTCCTGGGTGATGAGGTCCAACCACCAGGACAGATCTCTGTGCCCACGGGCTGTGCCCTGGCTCACCCCTTGGGGACACCCTGGGGATCCCTGTGGATCCCTGCCGTGTGCCCCCTGGCACAGCCCTTGGGGACAGCAGGATTCCCACTGCTCCTGCTCCATGGCCAACATCCCCTGTCCCTCCTGGCACCCACCGGAGCCTCCACAGCCCCTGGGCTGGCCGGGAGTTGGGATTTGGCTTCTCCAGAGGGATCCAGGAGCTGCTGCTGCTGCTGGGAATGGACCTGAACCCTTTGGGGTCACACTGGCACTGGGGCACCACGCAGCTCTGGCGTCACAACGGGACATCCTGGCAACCATGGGGCCCTCTGGAACCTTCTGGAACCTTCTGGAGCTGCAGCCCCGGCCACGCACAACACCAGGGCGTGCGGGGGGGGGTGTTCCCCACAGGTGACACTGGAAGGACACTGGGGGCACCCAGAGACACCTGGAGAAGTGGCACCATGAGAACGTGAGGAGGTTCATCCAGACTGGGTGGAATTCCAGACTGGAGCACGGGCTGGAGAGGACCATCCCTGCGGGAAGGACTCAGCGACACGGGGACAGTGACACGGCCCGGGGCAGGACTGTCCCAGCACGGCTCGGTGGCTTCGAGCCCGCTCCGGCTGCGGGGTGCGGGGCACCAGACCAGCTTCCCGGTGGAATTCCTGCCGGGAAAAGCCGCGGCGCCTTTAAGGCAGCTCCGAGCGGGCTCTGGCAGCCGCGGGCGCCGCACCAGGAAATTCCTGACATCCCGGGAACTGCTGAGCCAGCGCGAATCGGGGCCGGGAGCGGCGCCAGGAGCGGGGCCGGGCATTCTGCAAACCTCGAAAGAGCCGTCACGGGGCCGAGGCACGGCCAGAGCCTCGGGGGAAGGCAGGAGCTGCCTCAGCCCGCGACAAAACCCGTCCGAACATCCAGCCCTGGGAACCGGGCATGGAATGCTCCGTCCCCGCTGTCCCCGCTGTCCCCCGGGGTGGCGAAGGAGCATCCCCGGGTGATTCGGATCCAAAGGGTCCCGGAGCAGTGCACAGAGCCAGCCGGGGTCTGTCCCCCTCCCTCCTCAGCCCCGCAGGGCTCGGGGACACCCCCAGGGACAGCACAGGGATGAGGACAAGCGACAGGGATGGCACCAGCCCTGCCCGCTCCGCGCCCGCGGGAAATCCCAATAAAAGAAGGGAAAGTCAAGCCGGGAAAGCCAAGCCGGGAAAGCCAAGCCGGGAAAGTTGATTCGGGGTGGAAAATGAGCGCGTGTGAGACCCCGCGGAGAGTGGGGGGACAGGCAGGACCCGGACCCGGACCCGCGCCCCGATCCCACCCGGGGCACCCCCGAGGGCCCGGGACCGCCCCTCGCCGCCAGGTTCGGCCCCGCTCCGCCCGCACCGGCGGCTCCGGGACCGGCCGGGTCCCCGGGCTCGGCCGGCGCCGCCGCCGCTGCGGCGGGAGGAGCCCCCGCGGACCCCCGGGCCACTCCCCGACCGGCGACGGGGCACTGGGGACACTGCGGGGGCTGGGGACAGCGGGACATGGTGATGGGACACGGTGGGGACACGGTGGGGACACAGGACAGGGCCCGCCGGTGAGCGGGCGGCACCCGGTGTCCCCGTTGGAGGGGTCCGGTGTCCCGGGGAGCGGAGCGGGGCCGGTTAACGGGGCGGGGCGGGCGGAGGCGGGCGGGGGTCGCGGGCAGGAAGCGGGCGGGGGTCGGGGAGGGGCCGGGACCGGGACCAGGAGCGGGCAGGGACCGGCAGGAGCGGGCAGGGACCGGGACCAGGAGCGGGGCAGGGACCGGGACCAGGAGCGGGCAGGGACCGGCAGGAGCGGGGCAGGGACCGGGACCAGGAGCGGGCAGGGACCGGGACCAGGAGCGGGCAGGGACCGGGACCAGGAGCGGGCAGGGACCGGCAGGGCCGCGGTCATGCCGGGGTCGCCCCTCGCCCCGCTGCTGCTGCTGCTGCTCCTGCTCGGACCCCCGGCGCCCCCCGCCCGCGCCGCGCCCCCCCAGCCCGGCCGGCCCCGCGGCACCGGGGTGGGCACGGCCAGCGGGACCCCCAGAGCCAGCGGGGTCACCCCGAACAAGGGCACCGACAGCGGGGTGTCCCCCAGAAAGGGCACAGCGACCCGACCCCCCAAAGCCAGCGGGGTGTCCCCCACGAAGAACATCACGACCGGACCCCCCAAAGCCACCGGGGCGACCCCAACCAAGGGCGCCGACAGCAGGGTGTCCCCCAGAAAGGGCACCACGACCGGACCCCCGAAAGCCAACGGGGTGTCCCCCACCAAGGACACCGCCAGGGGACCCCCGAAAGCCACCGGGGTCACCCCAACCAAGGGCACCGCCAGGGGACCCCCTAAAGGCAGCGAGACGCCCCCCTGGAAAGGCACCACGGCGGGACCCCCCAAAGCCAGCGAGGTGCCCCCAGCGAAGGGCGCCGCGGCCGCCCCCTCGAGGATTGGCACCACGGCGGGACCCCCGAAGGGCAGCACGGCCCCCCCGGCGCGGGACAGCGCGACCCCCGCGGGCACCGGTAGGAGCGGGAGGGGTCGGGGGGCGCCGGGAGGGGACGGGGTGTGAGGGACGGGGTTGCAAAAGGGGGTTCACGGGGAAAAGGGGGTGCCAGGCTGTCCCCGTGTCCCCCCGCAGCCCCGGCGCCCACGGTGAGGAGGAGGAAGGTGCTGAGGAAGAAGGTGGTGAAGAAGAAGGTGCTGAGGAAGAAGCCGGAGGAGCCCCGTACGTGCGCTGGGTGCGGGTGGCACGGGCGTTGTCACCTGCACGCGGGGCTGGTGTCATTGTCACCCCGCCGGGGGCTTGGGGTGCCGAAGCCAGGCTGGCACGGTCGCCGTGGCACAGCTCGGTGGGGACACAGGGCGGGGACAGCCCCGGCCGCTCAGGGGTCGGTGGGGACACAGGGCGGGGACAGCCCCGGCCGTTCCGGGGTCGGTGGGGACACAGGGAGGGGACAGCCCCGGCCGTTCCGGGGTCGCTGTGGCAGCGCTGTCCCCGCTGTGTCCCCAGCGTGTCCCCCCCTGGGGCTGGAGTCCCTGCGCGTGCTGGACGAGCAGCTCCGGGCATCGAGCCACAAGCGGCACGGGCTGGGCGCCCACCGCGGCCGCCTCAACATCCAGGTATGCCAGGCGGGCCAGGGTGGGCCAGGATGGGTCAGGAGTGCGCCAGGGTGGGCCAAAATGGGTCAGAGTGTGCCAGGAGTGTGCCAGGGTGTGCCAGGAGTGTGCTAAGAGTGTGCTAGGATGGGTCAGAGTGTGCCAGGAATGAGCCAGGGTGTGCCAGGATGGGTCAGAGTGTGCTAGGATGGATCAGAGTGTGCCAGGAGTGGCACAGGAGTGTGCCAGGATGGGTCAGAGTGTGCCAGGAGTGTGCCAGGGTGTGCCAGGAACGTGCCAGGGTGTGCCAGGAATGAGCCAGGATGTGTCAGGATGGGTCAGAGTGTGCCAGGATGGGTCAGGATGGGTCAGGAACATGCCAGGAATGTGCTAGGGTGTGCCAGGATGTGTCAGGATGTGCCAGGAGTGGGCCAGGGTGGACCAGGAGTGACAGGAGTGTGCTGGAGTGTACCAGGAACATGCCAGGGTGTGCCAGGAACGTGCCAGGGTGTGCCAGGGTGTGCCAGGAACGTGCCAGGGTGTGCCAGGCTGTGCTGGGAGTGTGCCAGGAGTGGGCCAGAGCATGCCAGGAATGTGCCAGGCTGGGGGGATGTTGGATGTCACCTACACGACATGTGGCACACGGATGTACCAAGTGCATGACAGACACAGGGTAGGTGTGGCACATTCATGGCAAGTTGGTGGCATTTTCATGGCGTGTTTGTGACATCTTGTGGCATCTTCATGGCACATTTGTGGCAAGTTTGTGGCATCTCCGTGGCACTTTTGTGACATTTTGTGGCATCTTCATGGTATGTTTGTGACATTTTGTGGCAAGTTGGTGGCATCTTCATGACATGTTTGTGACATTCTGTGGCATCTTCATGGCATGTTTGTGACATTTTTGTGGCATTTTCATGGCACCTTTGTGACATTTTGTGGCGAGTTTGTGGCATCTTCGTGGCACATTTGTGGCATTTTCATGGCATGTTTGTGACATCTTGTGGTGCGTTTGTGGCATCTTCATGGCATGTTTGTGACATTTTTGTGGCATTTTCATGGCACGTTTGTGACATTTTTGTGGCATTTTCATGGCACGTTTGTGATATTTTTGTGGCATTTTCATGGCACGTTTGTGACATTTTTGTGGCAAGTTCATGTCACATTTGTGACATTTTGTGACGAGTTCATGGCACCTTTGTGACATTTTGTGGCGAGTTTGTGTCACCTTCACCCCCCCCGTGTATCCCAGGCTCTCCCAGCTCTGCTCCCTCCACCCCTCCCTGTGCTCCCGGTGCCACCACCCCGGTGCCACCCCGGGCTCGGGGACATGGCAGGCCGTGTCCCTGTGCGTGTCCCCTGCTGTCCCCACAGTCGGGGCTGTACGATGGGGACCCGTTTGACGGTGCCTGGTGCGCGGGGCGCGAGGACACGGAGCAGTGGCTGCAGGTGGACGCGCAGCGCCTGACGCGCTTCACCGGCGTGCTCACCCAGGGCCGCAACTCCATCTGGACGTAAGGGACAGGGGACAGGGACGGGGGGACAGCGGGGACAACGGGGACAAGGACGGGGGGACAGTGTGGGGACAACGGGGACAAGGACGGGGGACGCGAGGACACGGAGCAGTGGCTGCACCCGCTTCACCGCCGTGGTCACCCAGGGCTGCAACTCCGTCTGGACGAAAGGGGACAACGGGGACAAGGACGGGGGGACAAGGACGGAGGGACAACGGGGACAAGGACGGGGGGACAGTGGAGGGGACAAGGGGACAGGGACGGGGGGACAAGGACGGAGGGACACCGGGGCCAAGGACGGGGGGACAAGGACGGGGGGACAACGGGGACAAGGATGGGGGGACAAGAACGGGGGGACAAGGATGGGGGGACAAGAACGGGGGCACAGCGCGGGGCACCCCCTGACCCCGCTGTGCCCCACAGGTACGACTGGGTGACGTCCTACAAGGTGCAGGTCAGCAACGACTCGCACGCCTGGCAGCCGAGCCGCAACGGCACCGAGGAGGCGGTGGGTGGCACCGGGGGTGGCACCGGGGGTGGCAGCGGGGTGGCATCAGGGTGGGGATGTGGGGAGGTGACAGGGCTGGGGACAGGAATCACCGGGGAGGTTATGGTGGGGGGGGGTGAAGCGTGGTGGGGAGGTTGATGGTGCTCGGGTGTTAATTGTGCCAGGGGGGTAATGATGCCAGGGTGGGGTTAATTAGGCCAGGGTTAATTATACTGGGGTTAACCATGCCAGGGTTAACCATGGCAGGTGGGATAACCACACTGGGCAGGGCGTTAACCACGCTGGGTTAACCACACCAGGGAGGGGTGCCCACCCTGGGGTGCCCATCCCAGGGTGCCCATGCCGAGGTGCCCATCCTGCGGTGCCCATGCCGAGGTGCCCACCCCAGGAGCCCATGCCGAGGTGCCCATCCCAGGAGCCCATCCCAGAAGCCCATTCCAGGGTGCCCATCCCCGGGTGCTCATCCCAGGGTGCCCATCCCGAGGTGCCCATCCCGGGGTGCCCATCCCGGGGTGCCCATCCCGGGGTGCCCGTGCCAGCTGGCTCCGCGCCCAGGCTCTGTTGCCTTTGGCCTGGCCCTGCCGGGCACCCTGCCCCACTTCCCCCCAGCACAAAGGCTGCTTGTGCCCTCCTGGGCACCTGCCCGCCCCCCTGGCACGGCCGTGGGGACACGGGGACACGCGTGGGTGTGGGGTGGCACCGGGGGAGGGCACCCCTGGCAGCCTGGAGCTGGGGAGGCTTGGGGTTCCTGTGCCAGGGCTGTGCCAGGGGTGGGTTTGGGGGTCCCTGTGCCAAGGGTGGGTTTGGGGTCCCTGTGCCAAGGGTGGGTTTGGGGGTCCCTGTGCTCTCTGGGTGTGGGGGTCCCTGTGCTGAAGTGGATTTTGGGGTGGTCTCTGTGCCAGGGATGGATTTGGGGGCCTGTGCTGGAGTGGGTTTGGGGGTTCCTGTGCCAAGGATGGAGTTGGGATCCCTGTGCCAGGGCTGGGTTTGGGGGGTCCCTGTGCCAGGGGTGGATTTGGGGTCCCTGTGCTGGGGTAAGTTGGGGTCCCTGGCACAGGGTGGGTTTGGGGGTCGCCCTGTCAGGACCGTACCAGGATCAGATTTGGGGATCTCCGTGCCAGGGCTGGATTTTGGGGTTCCCCTCCCTGACCGCTGCCAGGAGCAGATTTGGGGCTCCCTGTGCCCATCCCCGCTGCCCTCGGGCTCCGGGCCCTGCCCCGGCCGTGCCCGCTCCTCGTTATGGGCAGCGCCTGGAGCCGGGCAGATCCACCTGACCCCGCTGTCCCTGCTGTCCCCCGCTGTCCCCCGCTGTCCCCGCTGTCCCCTCCTGTCCCCTCCTGGCCCCGCTGTCCCCCGCTGTCCCTGCTGTCCCTCCTGTCCCCGCTGTCCCCCGCTGTCCCCTCCTGTCCCCCGCTGTCCCCGCTGTCCCCGCTGTCCCCTCCTGTCCCCTCCTGTCCCTCCTGTCCCCGCTGTCCCCGCTGTCCCCTCCTGTCCCCTCCTGTCCCTGCTGTCCCCTCCTGTCCCTCCTGTCCCCGCTGTCCCCCGCTGTCCCCGCTGTCCCTGCTGTCCCCGCTGTGCCCTCCTGTCCCCCACTGTCCCCGCTGTCCCCTCCCGTCCCCCGCTGTCCCTGCTGTCCCCCGCTGTCCCCGCTGTCCCCGCAGGTGTTCCCCGCCAACAGCGACCCCGAGACGCCGGTGCTGAACGCGCTGCCCGCGCCGCTCGTGGGGCGCTTCCTGCGCATCAACCCGCAGAGCTGGTTCCGCAACGGCTCCGTGTGCCTGCGCGCCGAGGTGCTGGGCTGTCCCCTGCCCGGTGCGTGTCCCTGCTGTCCCCTGACCCCTGGGGACCCGCTGGTGTCCCCCTGGCTGTCCCCTGTCCCACAGTGACCCGCTGGCTGTCCCCTGCCCCGCGGCGATGTCCCCTGCCCCGCTGGAACACGCTGGCTGTCCCCTGCCCACTGGTGTCCCCCTGGTTGTCCCCTGCCCCACAGAGATCCGCCGGTGTCCCTCTGGCTGTCCCCTGTCCCACAGTGACCCGCTGGCTGTCCCCTGCCCCGCGGGGACTCGCTGGTGTCCCCTGTCCAATGGGGGACCCGCTGGTGTCCCCTGCCCCGCAGTGACCTGCTGGTGTCCCCTGCCCCGTGGTGGCCCGCTGACTGTCCCCTGTGCCTTGGGGACCCGCTGGCTGTCCCCTGCCCCACAGTGACCCACTGGCTGTACCCTGCCCAACGGGGGACCCGCTGACTGTCCCCTGCCCCGTAGTGACCCTCTGGCTGTCCCCTGCCCCCTGGGGACCCGCTGGTGTCCCCTGTCCAACGGCGGACCCTCTGGCTGTCCCCTGCGCCGCGGAGACCCTCTGGCTGTCCCCTGCCCCACAGTGACCCGCTGGTGTCCCCCTGGCTGTCCCCTACCCCGCAGTGACCCGCTGACTGTCCCCTGCCCCGCTGGTGTCCCCCTGGCTGTCCCCTACCCCGCACTGACCCGCGGGTGTCCCCCTGGCTGTCCCCTGCCCCGCCGTGCCCCGCGGGGGTCCCCAGGTCCCCACACGCCGCCCCAGCAGCGCCCAGCGCGGGCTCCGTCACCAGAGTCGCGCTCTGGGCTGCTCGCTGTCCCTGACCGTGTCCCCCCGGTGTCCCCCCGGTGTCCCCTCGGTGTCCCCGCAGACCCCAGCGATGCCCACGCCTGGCACCCCCCGGCGCCCCCCGAGCCGCAGCTGGATTTCCGCCACCACAACTACGAGGAGATGAGAAAGGTGCCACCCTCCCCGAGCCCTGGGGTGTCCCCAAGGACAGCGCGGCCGGGGGGGGGGCCGTGCCACCTCGGGGTGTCGCTGACGGTGCCACCGCCCGCAGCTGCTGAGGAGGGTGAGCCGGGAGTGCCCCGACATCACCCGCGTGTACAGCATCGGGCACAGCGCCCGCGGGCGGCGCCTCTACGCCATGGAGATCTCGGACCACCCCGGGCAGCACGAGCTCGGTGCGTGCCAGGGGACACCTGGGGACACCCGGGGACAGCCGGGGTGGGACACCTGGGGACATCCGGGGACAGCCGGGGTGGGACACCATGGGCGTGGGGACAGTATCCAGGGACGCCCAGGTGGGGATGGGTGACTGGAGGTGCCCAGGATGAGGAGGGGGCGCCAGGGATGGCCGGGCTGGTGCAGGGGATGGGGACAGTCACCAGGGATGGGGACAGTCACCAGGGCTGGTGCAGGGGGTGGGGACAGTGACCAGGGCAGGTACTAGAGAGTGGGGACAGTGACCAGGGTTGGTGCAGGGGATGGGGACAGTGACCAGGGCTGGTGCAGGGGGTGGGGACAGTCACCAGGGTTGGTGCAGGGGGTGGGGACAGTGACCAGGGTTGGTGCAGGGAGTGGGGACAGTGACCAGGGCTGGTGCAGGGGATGGGGACAGTGACCAGGGCTGGTGCTGGAGGGTGGGGACAGTGACCATGGCTACCCAGGGTGCTGCAGGGACACAGGGACAGTGACCAGGGACACGGGGACAGTGACCAGGGACACGGGGACAATGCCCAGGGCCCCGGGGACAGTGACTGGGGTGGTGCAGGGACACAGGGACAGTGCCCAGGGACACAGGGACAGTGCCCAGGGACATGGGGACAGTGCCCAGGGCCACGGTGACAGTGCCCAGGGACACGGGGACAGTGCCTAGGGACACAGGGACAGTGCCCAGGGACACAGGGACAGTGCCCAGGCACACGGGGACAGTGCCCAGGGCCCCGGGGACAGTGCCCAGGCACACGGGGACAGTGCCCAGGGCCACGGTGACAGTGCCCAGGGATATGGTGACAGTGCCCAGGCCATGGTGACAATGCCCAGGGACACGAGGACAGTGCCCAGGGCCATGGTGACAGTGCCCAGGGACACGAGGACAGTGCCCAGGGATATGGTGACAGTGTCCAGGCCACGGTGACAGTGCCCAGGCCCTGGTGCCAGCGCAGCCCGCGGTGCCCGCAGGGGAGCCCGAGTTCCGCTACGTGGCGGGCATGCACGGGAACGAGGTGCTGGGCCGGGAGCTGCTGCTGAACCTGATGGAGTTCCTGTGCCGCGAGTTCCGCCGCGGCGATGCCCGCGTGGTGCAGCTGGTGACGGGCACCCGCATCCACCTGCTGCCCTCCATGAACCCCGACGGCTACGAGACCGCCTACAGGCTGGTACGGCTGGCACCGGCCCGCTGCCCGAAACGGTGCCCGGAACAGTGCCCGGAACAGTGCCCAAAACAGTGCCCGGAACAGTGCCCGGAACAGTGCCCGGAACAGTGCCCGTAACACTGCCCATCCCCGTGACCCTCTTGTCCATCCCGGTGCCCATCCCAGTGTCCCTCCCGGTGACTGTGGTGCCCATCCCAGGGATCCCAGTCATCCCAGTGCCCATCCCTGTGATCCCAGTGCCCATCCTGGTGATCCCCATGTCATCTCAGTGATCCCAGTGCCTATCCCAGTGCCTGGAGTGCCCATCCTGGTGATCCCCATGTCATCCCAGTGATCCCAGTGCCCATCCCACTGATCTCAGTGCCCATCCCAGTGATCCCAGTGCCCATCCTGGTGAGCCTGGTGCCCATCCCGGTGATCCCAGTGCCCATGCCGCTGATCCCGGTGCCCATCCCGCTGATCCCAGTGCCCACCCCAGTGCCCATCCCGGTGATCCCAGTGCCCATCCCAGTATCCATCCCAGTGCCCATCCCAGGGATCCCAGTGTCCATCCCGGTGATCCTGGTGCCCATCCCAGTGATCCTCGTGCCCATCCAGGGGATCCCAGTGATCCCAGTACCCATACTGGTGATCCCAGTGCCCATCCCAGTGATCCCAGTGCCCATCCCGCTGATCCCAGTGCCCATCCCAGTGATCCCAGTGGCCATTCTGGTGATCCCAGTGCCCACGGTGCCCATCCCAGTGCCCACCCCAGTGACCCCGGTGCCCATGGTGCCCATCCTGGTGCCCATCCCGGTGCCCACCCCGGTGAGCCCGGTGCCCATCCCGGTGAGCCCGGTGCCCATCCCGGTGATCTCAGCACCCATCCCGGTGACCCCAATGCCCATCCCGGTGCCCATCCCGGTGCCCATCCCGGTGAGCCCGCTGCCCGCGGTGCCCATCCCGGTGCCCATCCCGGTGAGCCCGCTGCCCTTGGTGCCCGGCAGGGCTCGGAGCTGGCGGGATGGGCCATGGGCCGCTGGACGTACGAGGGCATCGACCTCAACCACAACTTCGCCGACCTGAACACGGCGCTGTGGGACGCCGAGGACAACGACCTGGTGCCCCACGAGTTCCCCAACCACTACATCCCCATCCCCGAGTACTACACCTTCGCCAACGCCACGGTGAGACCCCAAAACACCCCGGCCTGTCAGTGTGACACCCCAAAACACCCCGGCCTGTCAGGGTGAGACCCCAAAACATCCCCGGCCTGTCAGTGTGACACCCCAAAACATCCCCGGCCTGTCAGGGTGAGACCCCAAAACATCCCCGGCCTGTCAGGGTGACACCCCAAAACACCCAAACACCCCGGCCTGTCAGGGTGACGCCCCAAAACACCCAAAACATCCCCGGCCTGTCAGAGTGACACCCCAAAACACCCAAAACATCCCCGGCCTGTCAGTGTGACACCCCAAAACATCCCTGTCCTGTCAGGGTGACGCCCCAAAACACCCAAAACATCCCTGTCCTGTCAGTGTGACACCCCAAAACACCCAAAACACCCCGGCCTGTCAGAGTGACACCCCAAAACACCCAAAACACCCCCGGCCTGTCAGGGTGACACCCCAAAACATCCCCGACCTATCAGTGTGAGACCCCAAAACACCCCTGTCCTGTCAGTATGAGACCCCAAACGTCCCAAACCCATTAGGGTGACACGCCAAAACATCCCCATCCTGTCAGTGTGAGATCCCAAAACACCCCCGGCCTGTCAGGGTGACACCCCAAAACATCCCTGTCCTGTCAGGGTGACATCCCAAAACACCCCCGTCCTGTCAGGGTGACACCCCAAAACACCCCTGTCCTGTCAGTGTGAGACCCCAAAACCCCCATCCTATCACATTGGGGTGAGACCCTAAAATCCCCCATCCTGTCACATCAGTGTGACACCCCAGAACCCCCATCCTATCAGGGTGAGACCCCAAAACATCCCCATCCTATGACACTGGGATGAGACCCCAGAACCCCCATCCTGTCACATTGGGGTGACACCCCAAAACCCCCCAAAGTGCCCCTGAAACCCCCAAAACCCCTCAGAAACCCCAAAACCCCTCCCAGCCCAGCGGGGTGGGTGCTGCCCGCCCAAACCAGGGGGTCACCAGAAGTGACAAGGACATGGCCACCACCACCACGAGGCACAGGTGACAGCGGTGTCACCACACAGGTGGCTCCAGTGGTGTGGGTGACAGTGGTGTCACTGCATGGGCGGCTCCAGAGACGTGGGTGATGGCAGTGTCACCACGCAGGTGGCCCCGGAGATGTGGGTGATGGCAGTGTCACCACACACCGCGCAGGTGGCCCCAGAGACCCAGGTGACAGCAGTGTCATTGTGCGGGTGGCCCTGGAGGTGTAGATGGCAGCGGTGTCACCGTGCAGGTGGCCCCAGAGACACAGGTGACAGCGGTGTCGTGGCACAGGTGGCCCCAGAGATGGGGGTGACGGCAGTGTCACTGCACACATGGCCCCAGAGATGGGGGTGACAGCAGTGCCACCATGCACGTGGCCCCAGAGACACGGGTGACAGCAGTGTCATGGCATGGGTGGCCCCAGAGATGCGGGTGACAGCGGTGTCACCACACAGGTGGCCCCAGAGATGTGGGTGACGGCAGTGTCACCACGTGGGTGGCCCCAGAGACACAGGTGACAGCGGTGTCACCGTGCATGTGGCCCTGGCAGTGCGGGTGATGGTGGTGTCACCACGTGGGTGGCCTCAGAGACTTGAGTGACAGCGGTGTCACCACATACATGGCCCCAGAGATGCGGGTAACAGCAGTGCCACCACACAGATGGCCCCAGAGACGCGTGGGCAGCCCTGGGGATGTGGGTGACAGCGGTGTCACAGCGCAGGTGGCCCTGATGGTACAGGTGACATCAGTGTCACCGTGCAGGTGGCCCTGGAGACACAGATGACAGCGGTGTCATTGTGCAGGTGGCCCCGGAGACACGGGTGACAGTGGTATCACTGCCTGGGTAGCCCTGGAGACACAGGTGACGGCAGTGTCACCACGCACATGGCTCCGGAGGTGTGGATGATGGCAGTGTCACCACGCACATGGCCCCGACACATGGGTGACGGCAGTGTCACCACGCACATGGCCCCGGCAGTGTGGATGACAGCGATGTCACCGCACACATGGCCCCGGTGGCTCCGGTGACAGCAGTGTCACCGCACGGGTGGCCCTGTAGACACAGGTGACAGCGGTGTCACCGCACGGGTGGCCCTGTAGACACAGGTGACAGCGGTGTCACCGCGCGGGTGGCCCTGTAGACACAGGTGACAGCGGTGTCGCGGCGCAGGTGGCCCCGGCGGTGTGGATGATGACAGCGGTGTCACCACGCACACGGCCCCGGTGGCTCCGGTGACAGCGGTGTCGCGGCGCAGGTGGCGCCGGAGACGCGGGCGGTGATCGCGTGGATGCAGCGCTACCCGTTCGTGCTGAGCGCCAACCTGCACGGCGGGGAGCTGGTGGTCACCTACCCGTTCGACATGAGCCGCACGGCCTGGCGCGCCCGCGAGCTCACGCCCACCCCCGACGACGCCGTGTTCCGCTGGCTCGCCACCGTCTACGCCAGCGCCAACCCCGCCATGGCCAGCGCCCAGCGCCGCCGCTGCCACCACGACGACTTCACCCGCCACGGCAACATCATCAACGGCGCCCACTGGCACACCGTGGCCGGCAGTGAGTGGGGACACTGAGAGATCGGGTGGCACACCGTGGGTGGCAGTGAGTGGGGACACTGAGAGATCGGGTGGCACATGGCAGTGAGTGGGGACGGTCCCTGAGACCAGGCGGTACATGGCAGTGAGTGGGGACACTCTGATATCAGAGGGCACACGGTTGGTGGCAGTGAGTGGGGACACTGAGCTGAGGGAGCACATGGCAGTGAATGGGGATGGTCCCTGAGACCAGGGGGCACACGGTGGGTGGCAGTGAGTGGGGACACTGTGAGATCAGGGGACACATGGCAGTGAGTGGGGACAGTCCCTGAGATCAGGGGGCACATGGCAGCGAATAGGGACACTGAGCTCGGGTGGCACATGGCAGTGAGTGGGGACACTGAGATCAGGGGGCACATGGCAGTGAGTAGGGACACTCTGAGATTAGGGGGCACACAATGGGTGGCAGTGAGTGGGGACAGTCCTTGAGATCAGGTGGCACATGGTGGGTGGCAGGGAGTGGGGACAGTCCCTGAGATCAGGTGGCACATGGCAGTAAGTGGGGACACTCTGTGAGATCGGGGGGCACACGTTGGCTGGCAGTGAGTGGAGACACTCTGTGAGCTCAGGTGGCACATGGTGGCAGTGAGCAGGGACACTCTGAGATGGTGGCAGTGAGCAGGGACACTCTGAGCTCAGGTGGCACACGGCAGTGAGTGGGGACACTGAGCTCAGGTGGCACATGGTGGCTGGCAGGGACACTCCATGAACTCAGGTGGCACGTGGTGGCTAGCAGTGAGTAGGGACACTGTAAGATGGTGGCAGTGAGTAGGGACACCGAGCACAGGTGGCACACGATGGCTGGCAGTGAATGGGGACAGTCCATGACCTCAGGTGGCACACAGTGGCAGTGAGCAGGGACACTGAGCTCAGGTGTCACGCAGTGGCTGACAGTGAGTAGGGACACGTGGATTTTTTGTTTCTTTTTTATTTTTTTGTTTCTTTTTTATTTTTTTGTTTCTTTTTTTTAGTGTGTTTCTCTTTTGTTTCTTTTTTTGGTTGTTTTTTGGTTATTTTTTGGTTCTTTTTGTTTCCTTTAGAGAGATGGCATTTCTCCCTTGGACTCAGATATCTATCAGTCCTCACCCACATTACAGCCTCACAAACACTGAATTTTATAGTAATTTAACAAGTTAAAAGTGGAGCCCCATCTCTCTCTCTACGAGGCCTTTTAAGGATAAACGCTCCAATTAAGAAACGACACCTAAATTATTTTTATTTTTAAATAATTAATTTAATTATTAACTAAATTAATTACCTGCGACTTGCAATGTGGAACTTTTTATCCACTTACACCAAACCACTCAAATACATGGAGAACAAGGTAAAGAAGGACCAGCCACTGCCCTAAAACTTCTATTTTGTTTTATATATAATAAAAATTATATTATATATATAATAATTATATAATAATATATATTATATATTATGTAATAATTATTATATAATATATATAATATATAATATAATAATTATAATATATTGTAATAATTATATAATAATATATATAATGTATTATATAATATATTATAATAATATTCTCTATTAATAATATATATTATTAATATAATATTATATTATTATTATAATATTATATTATTATAATAAAATATCTATTATTATTATATTATATATAATAATTATATA
>JAWWLS010000224.1:70227418-70238124 GCA_035040975.1 Myioborus melanocephalus
GAGAAGGAGAAGGAGAAGGAGAAGGAGAAGGAGAAGGAGAAGGAGAAGGAGAAGGAGAAGGAGGAGAAGGAGGAGCAGCCTCCACCCCAAAACTTCCATCTTGCTCCACACATATCTCTATATTCTAAACCTTTAAACTCTAAGTGTTGCACCCAGTGATATCACACACTTCTGTTCAAATTCCACACCCACAATCCCAGTTCTGTCATTCCATTTTGGAATCCTTCTCCACGGCCTCAGTTCAGTGCAGGGTTCTCCTGGGGGGTCAGAGCCTGGCAGCACAGAAAGTCTGGAATTCTCAGCATCCAGAACTCCAACACCTCAGCCCATGGAATTCTGGAGCACAGGGATGCAGAGCTGCCCTTGTTCCATCCTGGCCCCAATCCTGAGGGATCAAATGAGGGATCAAACCCTCCACTCCCAACTCAGATCCAAGAAGCCATTCCCAGCCTCTGGAGCTGCCTGTCACCACCAAAATCCCCCCTCATTCCCACCTGGGGGGCTGCTGGGATGGGATTTTCCCTGTGGAAAATCATCCCACAAACCCAAGAACTCATTTCCCCCAGGGCTGTGGCTGTGTCGGTGCCTGGCAGCACAGAAAGTCTGGAATTCTCAGCATCCAGAACTCCAACACCTCAGCCCGTGGAACGCTGGAGCACAGGGATGCAGAGCTGCCCTGATTCCATCCCAATCCTGATTGTGAGGGATCAAATGCGGGATCAAACCCTCCACTCCCAACTCAGCTCCAAGGAGCCATTCCCAGCCTCTGGAGCTGCCTGTCACCACCAAAATCCCCACCTGAGGAGCTGCTGGGATGGGGTTTTCCCTGTGGAAAATCATCAGAGCCTGGCAGCACAGAAAGTCTGGAATTCTCAGCATCCAGAACTCCAACACCTCAGCCCGTGGAATGCTGGAGCACAGGGATGCAGAGCTGCCCTTGTTCCATCCTGGCCCCAGTCCTGAGGGATCAAATGAGGATTTAAACCCTCCACTCCCAACTCAGCCCCAGGGACCCATTCCCAGCCTCTGGAGCTGCCAAAATCCCCACCTGTGGTGCTGCTGGGATGGGATTTTCCCTGTGGAAAATCATCCCACAAACCCAAGGACTCATTTCCCCCCAGCTTTGTGGCTCTGTCCCTTTTTCCCACCCCCTGGATCCCCAGGAGCTGCGCGGGATTTTTGGGATGAGCCCCTCGGTGCCAGGAGATCCCAGCGCAGCAATTCCAGAGGCCGAGGGATGGAGTGTGGGATGAGAAACGGCTTTTCCCACCCGTGGGAGGTTTGGAGAGGAACAACAGCAGCAGCTTTGGGTTGGAAACGTCCCAGTTTGGCAGGAAAAGGCCATTCCTGCCAGAACTCCTGGCAGGAAAACCGCGGCTCGGAGCTCCCAGCGCTTGCGGGGGAATTCAGGGAAAGCTCGGCTGGGAATGTTCGAGGCATCCTTCCCCATCCCGGTGTTCTTGAGGGGTCCCCAGATCCAGGGGGACACCCCAGGGCTGTCACCGAGTGGGACACGGGGACATTTTTCCCTCCCAAACCCCTCTCCAGCGCTCGGAGTCAAAACTTTGGGAATCTTTGGCTGCTGAGGGGAGTCCAGGATGCTCCACCCCCTCCTGAACATGCCTGGGATAGGGATGAGGATCCCAAAGTGCAGGACGTGTTTAACATCACTCAGGGATGGCCGCTGTCACATCGATGTCCCCAGCACCGCTCTCACTTCCAGCACTGCCGGGAACTCGGGAATTGCGGCGGCTGATCCGTGTTCCCAATCCGTGTTCCCGCTTTGCCGACACCGTTTTGCATTTTGCTCCTCGTTTTTGCACTTTTCACGCTTTTCAGGACCTGAACCATCAGCCCTGGCAGCTGGAGGGGGTGGGAGCCTCCCCTTTTCCTTCCACAGGGATGCGAGAGAATGGGAAGAGCTCTTTTCGTCCCAAATCCTCAATTTTCCACCCCAAGGAGTGGCCGGAGGTGATGGTGGCTGAGAGATCCTGGGGAATTCCTGGTTCCCCAAATCCCTCTGGCCTCACCCAGCCAGGAGGGATCCCCGAGTTTGGGGCGCTCCAGAGGGTGGGAGAAGCAGGGGGACAGGGAATGCTTGGGATCGTGGGATATGTGGGACAATGGGAATGCTGCCGTGGGGTGGCAGTGCCACAGTGGGACAGTGGGGACAGACCCCAGACAGGGTGAGAATCACTTCTCCCTCCCTCATCTCCAGGACGGGAATTTCTGGATTGAACCCCTCACAAGAGGTGACAAGGATCCCTGTGGAAAATCAAAATCCAGGCTGCAGCCCCCATTCCGAGCCATCCCGGCTCCTCCATTCCCAAATCCCGGCTCCTGCTGCAGGGAAGGGTCCCAGGGGTGTCCCTGGCTGTGCCATGGTGTCCCCTAGGCCCTCCTGTCCCCGTGTCCCCTCTCGGGATGTCCCTGGCTGTGCCATGGTGTCCCCCAGCCCCTCCTGTCCCCGTGTCCCCTCTCGGGATGTCCCTGGCTGTGCCATGGTGTCCTCCAGCCCCTCCTGTCCCTGATCCCACCCTGATCCCAGACAGGGTGGGATCTGTCACTTTTCCCTCCCTCATATGGGAATTTCTGGATTGAAACCCTCACAAGAGGTGACAAGGATCCCTGTGGAAAATCAAAATCCAGGCTGCAGCCCCCATTCCGAGCCGTCCCGGCTCCTCCATTCCCAAATCCCGGCTCCTGCTGCAGGGAAGGGTCCCAGGAGTTGCTTTGGTGGCTCAGGGTGGCGACTGTCACTGCAGAGACACAGCTGGGCACGGCGAGGGGCCCTGGGGACCCCAATTCCCCCTTTTGGGGACCCCAATTCCCCCTTAGGGGACCCCAGCGAGGCAGCGCTGCCGCAGCCCCCCCGTGCCGCGCCCCTCGCGTTTGTTTTCCTTTCCCGGAGAACTCCGCCTGACCCGGAGCCTCCGGAGCGGGGCGAGCCCGGCGGGACCCCCGGAGCAGCGCCCGCCCCTCGGTAATGGTTTGCAGCTGCCTCCTCCTCCTCCTCACCCTCCTCTTCCTCAGGAGGGGCTGGGGGACACCCCGAGAGCTGGCACGGGGACAGGAGGGGCTGGGGGACACCGTGGCAGGGACAGGGACAGCCGAGAGGGGACACAGGGACAGGAGGGGCTGGAGGACACCATGGCATGGTCGGGGGCACCCCGAGAGGGGACACGGGCACAGGAGGGGCTGGGGGACACCGTGGCAGGGACAAGGACAGCCGAGAGGGGACACAGGGACAGGAGGGTCTGGGGGACACCATGGCATGGTCGGGGGCACCCCGAGAGGGGACATGGGGACAGAGGGGCTGGGGGACACCATGGCATGGCCAGGGACACCCAGGGAGGGGACACATGGACAGGAAGAGCTGGGGGATACCATGGTCAGGGGCACCCAGGGACTGGACATGGGGGACAAAGGGACACCATGACACAACCAGGGACACCCGAGAGGGGACAGATGGACAGGAAGGGCTGGGGGGCACCATGGCATGGCCGGGGACACCTGGAGAGGGGACATGAGGACAGGGTGGCACCAAGACACGGCCAGGGACACCCAGGGAGGGGACACAGGGACAGAGGGACACCATGGCATGGCCAGGGACACTCGGGAGAGGACCATGAGGGGAAGGGTGGAGGTGTGTGTGCACGTGGGTGTGTTTGGGTGTGCACACGTGTGTGTGTGTGTGTGTGATGGTGACTGTGCACGTGGGTGTGGGTGTGGGTGTGCACGTGGGTGTGCACATGGGGTGCGTGTGAACATTGTGTGTGTGCACGTGGGTGTGCACACGTGGCTGTACGTGTGTGTGTGCACACGTGTGAGCACATGGGTGTGTGCACATCATGCGTGTGTGTGCACATGGGTGTGAATGTGGGTACATGTGCATGGTGTGTGAGTGTGTGTGTGCACACAGACTGTATGTACACGTGTGTGCACACGTGTGTGTGTGTGTGCGCGTGTGAGCACATGGGTGGGTGCACATTATGTGTGCACACGGGGTGCATGTACACGTGTGAGCGCACGTGCGGGTGCTCATGGTGTTCATGTGAACACATGCGTGTGCACAAACCGGGGTGTGTGCACATGGAGTATGTGAATGGGTGTGTGCACATATGGGGATGCGTGTGTGAATGGGTGTGTGCACACATGGAGATGCGTGTGTATGTGAGAGTGAACGGGTGTGTGCACACATGGGGATGTGTGTGTGTGAATGGGTGTGTGCACACATGGGGATGCGTGTGTGTGTGAATGGGTGTGTGCACACATGGGAATGCGTGTGTGTGTGAATGGGTGTGTGCACACATGGGAATGCGTGTGTGTGTGAGAGTGAATGGGTGTGTGCACATGGGGTGTGTGAATGGGTGTGTGCACACATGGAGATGCGTGTGTGTGTGTGTGTGAATGGGTGTGTGCACACATGGGGATGTGTGTGTGTGTGAGAGTCAATGGGTGTGTGCACACATGGGGATGCATGTGTGTGTGAGAGTCAATGGGTGTGTGCACATGTGTGTGTGCATGTGTGTGCACACAGAGTGTGAGAATGGGAGTGTGTGCGTGCATGTGTGCACATGGAGTGTGTGTGAGAGCATGTGTGAATGGGTGCGTGTGCATAGGGAGTGTGTGAATGGGTGTGTGTGCATGTGTGCATGTGTGTCCACAAAGAGTGTGTGAATGGGGTGTGTGCATGTGTGCACACGTGTGTGTGTGCACACATGGATTGTGCAGACACGGGGAGTGTGTGAATGGGCGTGTGTGCATGTGTGCGTGTGTGTGGGCACATGCTGGGTGTGCATACACGTGTGTGAAAGGGTGTGTGTGCACGTGTGTGCACATGGGGTGTGTGCACATGTGTGTGTGTGCACATGTGTGTGAACAGGTGTGCGCACATGTGTGTGCACATGGGGTGTGTGCACATGTGTCTGTGTGTGTGCGCACACGTGTGTGTGCGTGTGTGTGAACAGGTGTGTGTGTGCACATCGGGTGTGTGCACATGTATGTGTGTGCGAGGTCACGGGCTGTTTGTGCAAGACCATGTGTGTGTGCAAGAACCCGTGCGTGCGTGTGCAAGGCTGTGAACAGCACGTATGTGCGTGTGCGTGTGTATGTGTGTTTGTGTCTGTGTGTGTGCGTGTGTGTCTGTGTGTGTGCGTGTGTGTGTGTGCAGAGGCGTGGGGAGCCGAGTCCGTGTGTGTGTGCAAGAACACCCGCATGTTCACCCGGGTGTGCAAGGGGCTGTTCAGAGAACACGCGTGTGCAAGAACACCCGCGTGTTCACCCGGGTGTGCAAGGGGCTGTTCAGAGCCCGCAGATCCTCACGCGTGCGCAAGAACACCCGCGTGTTCACCCGGGTGTGCAAGGGGCTGTTCAGAGCCCGCAGATCCTCACGCGTGTGCAAGAACACGCGTGTGCGAGAGCTCCTGCATTCCGAGGGGAAACTGAGGCCGGCGCGGTGCCCGCGGGTGCCCCGAGCTCGGTCGGGGCTTTCCGAGGGCTCCCGGGGCTTTCCAACCCCAAAATCCCCCCGGGGGGACAGCGCCGGGATGGGGAGGGGACAGCGGAGCGACCGCGGGCGTGTGGCAGTGCCAGCTTTGGGATGGGATGGCCGCCGGGAATTCGGGAATTCGGGTGGCACCGCGTAGGGACCGCGGGAGTGTGGCAGTGCCAGCTTTGGGATGGGATGGCCGCCGGCAATTTGGGAATTTGGGAATTCGGGAATTCGGGTGGCACCGTGTAGGGACCGCGGGCATGTGGCAGTGCCAGCTTTAGGACGGGATATTCGCCGGGAATTCGGGAATTCGGGTGGCACCGTGTAGGGACCGCGGGCATGTGGCAGTGCCAGCCTTGGGACGGGATATTCGCCGGGAATTTGGGAATTCGGGTGGCACCGTGGGCGTGTGGCAGTGCCAGCTGTAGGACGGGATGGCCGCCGGCAATTTGAGAATTTGGGAATTCGGTAATTTGGGAATTCGGGTGGCACCGCGTCCCCCCCTGCCCGAGCTGGCACCGCGTCCCCGCGGGCGCGGTGCCCTTGGCGGGGCGGGGGAAGGAAGCGATCCAGCCCTTCCCCTCGCAGGGATCCAGCCCTTCCCCTCGCAGGGATCCAGCCCAGCTCCCGCAGCTCCGGGATAGGGGGTGGGGGGCTGCACCCCCTCCCCGCGGGGTCCCCTCGGCCTTGGGGTCACCTCGGTGGGGTGGGGACAGTGTCCCTCATCCCGGTTTATCCGTCCCGATCCGCCAGCTCCGTGCGGGACACCCGGGATGGGGCTGCTGCTGCTGCTGGTGATGATGATGATGATGATGATGATTCCCCTCAACCCGCTGCAGGTCCCGCCCCAGGAATGCCCAGTTTGTGCCCAGAAAATCTGGGAAGGAGCAAACTGGGAGCAAACTGGGCAGCAGGGGAGGGGCTGCCCGCATCCTGTCCCCAGCTCCCCGGTTGGGGACGTGATGCCACCCCCATGTCCTGGTCGGGGACGTCGCTGTCCCCACTGCTGTGGGTCCGGGCTGGGCTCCGGCCTCGCCTCCAGCCGCGGTTCTCCGTCCCCATCCCGGGTTTCCTGTCCCCGCGGCATTTCCATGGGCCGGGCCTCAATTCCCGGAAAGCGCTACCTCATCCCTGTCGGGGCGCCAGGGACGCAAACACGGGCGGAGCCCCCGCCCTTGTCCCTGTCCCCCCCTTCCAGAACCTTCCCCGGCTCCGGGGCAGCGGTGCCAGGCAGGGCTGGGGGGGCTGGACCCCCCAAAATCCCAGTACAGCTCTGGGATAATCCCAAATGCTGCTCCGGCATCCCCCGCCGGTCCCTTTTAAGGGTTTGAAGGTCCCCTGGCTCAGAGGTGACACTTTGTCCCCTCCACAGTGTCCCCCACTGGTGTCACCCCTGGCATGTCCCGCTCCAGGCCACCACATTCCCGGCCAGGGCCTTCCTGACCTTGATCCCAGTGATCCCAGGGGCTTCATCCCAATGATCCTGGTGATCCCAACAAAAAAAATGTTCCCAGCCCTCAATGATCCCAAACCCCCAATGATCCCAACCCCCCAAAGATCCCAATGATCCCGGTGATCCCAACAAAAAAAAAAAATGTTCCCAGCCCTCAATGATCCCAAACCTCCAATGATCCCAATGATCTCGGTGATCCCAATTATATCAACAAACAAAATGATTCTGACCCTCAATGATCCCAAATCCCCAATGATCCCACTGATCCCAGGGGCTTGATCCCAATGATCCTGGTGATCCCAACAAACAAAATGTTCCCAGCCCTCAATGATCCCAAACACCCAATGATCCCAAACCCCCAAAGATCCCAATGATCCCAGTGATCCCAACAAAAAAAAAAATGTTCCTAGCCCACAATGATCCCAAATCCCCAATGATCCAAATGATCCCAGGGGCTTGATCCCAATGATCCCAACAAACAAAATATTCCCAGCCCTCAATGATCCCAAATCCCCAGTGATCCCAACAAACAAAATGTTCCTAGCCCTCAATGATCCCAAACCCCCAATGATCTCAGCGACCCCAAATGATCCCAACAATCTCAGCGATCCAAATTGTCCCAATTTTCCCAAACGGTCTCACGGATCCCAATGTTGTCAGTGATCCCAACGACCCCAATTATCTCAGTAATCCTAATAATTTAAACAATCCGAATTATCTCTGCGATCCCAACGATCTCAGTGACCCCAGTGATCCAAACGATCCCAATTATCTCAACCATCCCAATTATCCCAGCGCTCCCGACTACCTCAACTCGGTGATCCCAAATATCTCAGTTATGGGGACAATCCCAATGTCCTGCCCGTGCTTCTGAGGCTCCCACGGGTGGATTCTTCCCACTGTGGAGATTTTTGGGAATGACAGGACAGACCCTTTGTGTGCCTCCTTCCCTTGGGATCTCCCAGCTCTGATCCCAAATCTGGGATCCCCCGGCTCTGCTCCTACCCTTGGGATCTCCCAACTCTCATCCCAAATCTGGATCCCAAATCTGGGAATCCCCCGGCTCTGCTCTCACCCTCAGGATCTCCCAACTCTGATCCCAAATCTGGGAATCCCCAGGCTCTGCTCCCACCCTTGGGATCTCCCTGCACTGATCCCAAATCTGGATCCCAAATCTGGGATCCCCCAGCTCTGCTCCCACCCTTGGGATCTCCCAGCTCTGATCCCAAATCTGGATCCCAAATCTGGGATCCCCTGGCTCTTCTCCCACCTTCGGTATCTCCCAACTCTGATCCCAAACCTGGATTCCAAATCTGGGAATCCCCAGGCTCTGCTCCCACCCTTGGGATCTCCCTGCTCTGATCCCAAATCTGGGATCCCCTGGCTCTGCTCCCACCCTCGAGATCTCCCAACTCTGATCCCAAATCTGGATCCCAAATCTGGGAATCCCCCAGCTCTGCTCCCACCCTCGGGATCTCCCAGCTCTGATCCCAAATCTAAATCCTGAATCTGGGATCCTCCGGCTCTGCTCTCACCCTCGCGACCTCCCAGCTCTGATCCCAAATCTGGGATCCCCAGATCAGATCCCACTCCCGGCACCCCCCGGCTCTGCTTCCCGGATCCAGGATCCCCCTTTGGGAACAGGAACGAGGACAATCCCGGGATAACCCCGAGCTCTGGAGCCGGCATGGGGCTGGATGTGGGGACAGAGCCGATGTCCCCCGGCACACTCGCGGTGACAAACCCGGCAGAGCGATTTACACAATTCAGGGGGACACTGGCGGGGTCTGGGGGTGGCGTGTCCTGTTTGGGACCCTTGTCCCCCGCTCGGTGGCCGCGGCCGGGCGGGGAGCGGAGGTTCCGCTGCCGGCGGGACTGGGGCTGGCCCTGCCTCCTCCTCCTCCTCCTCCTCCTCCTCCCGCCGCTCCCGCTCCCACATCTGCAGCTGGAATTGCAATTTGAGGCGCTGCCTGGGCCGGGACAGGGAGTGGGAGGAAGCCGGAGCGCGGGGGGCTGCGCGGGGCCCCGGCGGGGACAGAGCCGCGGGGACAGAGCCGCGGGCAGGACGGGGACAGAGCCGCGGGGACAGAGCCGCGGGCAGGACGGGGACAGAGCCGCGGGGACAGAGCCACCAGCCCGGGGGACACGGCCCGGGTGACAAAACGAGGGGAGTCCCCAACCTGTGTCCCCCCCACAGCGGTGAGTGGCCAGCGGGGGTGGCGGAAACCGGCGTGGGGACATGGGGGACAGCCCTGTCCCCTGGCCGAGGTGAGGGTGGCACCACCCTGGGGTCGCTGCCCGGTTTGGGGACATCCAGGGGGTGCCAGGACTCCGCGGCCTCTTCCCAGTGGGAATAGGGGGGGTGTGGGCACGGGGGGAGCGGGGATGGACGCTCGGACACTGTCCCCGTGTGTCCTGTCCTGGGGGACACCGCTGTGACCATTGGGGACACCGCTGGGACCATTGGGGACACCACAGGGACAGTGCCACAAAGTGCCAGGGGACACCCCTGCGCTGCTCCTGTGTCCCAACCATGGCCGAGGGGACAGGGAAGGGCTCCAGGGAACCCCAAGAGCTCCTCGGGAGGGTTTGGGGTGTCCCCAACCCCGCAGCCACGCTCACAGCGGGGATGTGGGGACAAACGGCTCCTTGTGTCCCAGCACATCTGGATGGGAGCCCCACAGCTGCCCTGAGCCTCCCTGGTGTCACCCCGAGTTTGTGGGGACACCCTGAGTTTGTGGTGTCACCTCGAGTTTGTGGGGTCACACCAAATTTTGGGGTCAGCCCGAGTTTGTGGGGTCAGCCCAGTTGTGGGGTCATCCTGAGTTTTGGGAACACTCCAAGCTGTGGGGACACCCTGAGTTTGTGGTGTCACCCAGAGTTTTGGGGACACCCCGAGTTAATGGGGACACCTCGGTTATGGGGACACACCAAGTTTTGGGGTCAGCCCGAGTCTGTGGGGTCACCCCAGTTGTGGGGTCATCCTGAGTTTTGGGAACACTCCAAGCTGTGGGGACACCCTGAGTTTGTGGGGTCACGCTGAGTTTATGGTGCCACCCCGAGTTTTGGGGACATCCCCAGTTGATGGGGACACGCCGGTTATGGGGACACCCCGAGTTTTTGGGGTCACCCCGAGTTTGTGCGGTCACCCCGAGTTGTGGGGTCACCCCGAGTTTGTGGGACGCACCAAGTTTTAGGGTCACCCCGAGTTTTTAGGGTCACCATGCCCGGCCAAGCCGGTGTCCCCACGCCGTGCCACAGCCCCGGTGTCGCTCCCGGCTGCTCCGCCCTGATCCCGTCCCAAACTTGGTTTCCTTTCCCCGTTTCCTTGAGCCCCCGCAGAGGCGGAAATGGTGGAAAATCCTCCAAAGAGCCCGGGAGGCACCGGGACCTGCCCCGGGAGGGACCCCCAGGGCCGGGGGCTTCGTCCCGTGTCCCCTGGGTGACAACAGCGCGGTCACTGGGGACACTCGGGGGCTTGGAGCCACCCACTGTCCTCGCCTGGGAGGGGAGTGGCACCTTGGGGACAAAGGTGGCAGTGACCACCCCCTGCCACCCTGGAGAAAGAGGATTTTGGGAATGGCACCTTGGGGACAAAGGTGGCTGTTGTCACCTCCTGTCACCCTGGACAAGGAGGATTTTGGGAATGGCACCTTGGGGACAACGGTGGCTGTTGTCACCCCCTGCCACCCTGGACAAGGAGGATTTTGGGAATGGCACCTTGGGGACAAAGGTGGCTGTTGTCACCTCCTGCCACCC
>JAWWLS010000224.1:70310647-70322980 GCA_035040975.1 Myioborus melanocephalus
GAGATTGGGCTGGGATCTTGGCAAGGAATTCCTGGCTGGGCTGGAATTCCCAGATTTGCTGTGGCTGCCCCTGGATCTCTGGCAGTGCCCAAGGCCAGGTTGGACACTGGGGCTTGGATCCACCTGGGACAGTGGGAGGCTTTTAGTGGAAGGGGTTGGAACACAATGAGATTTAAGGTTCTTTCCAAACCGTTCCATGATTTTATGTTCCCAGCTTTTCCAAGTCTCCCAGGAAATCTCCAAGGAGCTCAACTCCCTTTATCCCAACAACAATAGTTTTATGAGGTGGTGATGAGGCCATGGTTATGTTGAATTTTGGGTCACCCAACATCCAAGAGGGGCAGAAAAATCCCCTCTCCAACATAGACTGAGGTCAGGGTTCACAGGAAGAGCCCCAAACTTTTCCTAAATGGATTCTGAAGGCTGCAAAGCTGCGGCTTATCCCAAAATCTCCCTGAAGCTGGTTTTGCTTCAGCTGCACATTTGGTGTTTGGTGGTGTCTGGTCCCGGGACGTTGCCAAAGCTGCCTTTGAAGTGGGGCTTAGACAAGAAGCCCTGAGTCACCTCCCGAGGGACCTCCGGGCGAGTGACATCTGCCAGCCTTAATCCTGACCTCGGGAACAATGGGTGACTCACAAAGCTGAACTTTACCTCACTCCCAGATTAGCCCTGGCCACCTCCTTGGAGATCCCAAACATCAGGGAGTTCCTGCCCGGGATGATTCAGAGCGAAGATTAGCACGGGAGAAAGCCCCAAGCCAAGCGGAATTATTGGCCAAGCTGAGTTCAGCAGGAAATGTTTTGCCTGGGCCGTGACTCCAGGATCCCATTATCCCACCATTATCCAGCCCTTGGAAGCTTTTCATCAACGTGGAAAGGGCAGGAAGGACAAACAGGGCGGTGATTGGAGCTCACATGAGATAAGAGGTGTTGGGAACCCTGTCTGTGAATCACACAGGGAAGCTGCGCCCTGATGACCTCTAAGCCTAGCTCTGCTAATCTGAGCCTAAGAACCAGCTCCATCCTGGAGCAGGCCCCTCCTGATTCAGCAGCAGGAGCTCCACAGTGAACGCCTTGTTTTAATCAATATTTTCCAGAGAAACACTAAAGGAAAAGGACTTCCAGGACTATTTCAATCTTCTCTGACAAGGAATGAAAGGGAGCAGGAATCCAAATTTCCAAGTGTTTTCCTTTGTGTTTTTTGCCTTACAGCAAAAACTCCAACTTTCTCAAAGGCAAATTAACAATAATTTACTCAGCTTTTTAATTCTTCATGTGGAAAAAAACCCCCTCACACAGCACAAAAATCTCCATCCTTACCTTCATCAGCTGCTGCCATCACCCCATCCCTGACTCAGCTCTCCTGGATTTTAAAAAAACACCCCACACCACTGCAAATAAATTTATTCTTTCTTAATAAATCCTTATAAAAACAAGGCTGCTCATCCCCCACGCTAATTAATTGCACCCGAGGTCTGCCCTAATTAGCTGCTGCTAATGAGACAGTCTCACCTGTGCTGGGTTGGGGCTTTACCTGCGAGGAAGGGACACCTGGAAGCCAAAAGCTCAGCGAAATCCAGCTCGGACCTGCTCGTCCTGTTCCACATCTCCTGATCCAGAGGGATTTGCTTTGTGTAATTCAGTCTGTGGGGAGGAGAACTTGTTATTCCCTCGATAATTCCTTGGGATAGCAGGGCTGGAAAATTGTCACCAGGAAATGGCAGCAGATGCAACTTGGTGGCAGTGGGAAAAGCATCCTCTTCTTTTTAAGGAATCACTCCTTGGCCACTCCCTTCTTCCCCTGCATCCAGGCTCCTTAAAATTCCAGTTTTTCCAGAAAAACAGCTGAGCTGGCTACACTCAGCCTATTCCAAGGATTTGGAAGTGCCTCGAGCTCCAAGTTGCTCCAGCCAGGTGAATTTTTATGGTCCCGGTGAGATCATTCCCAAATCCCTGCACTGCAAAGGCGATTCCTGCTGCCTCCTCCTTTTCTTGTCAACCTAAAAAAAGAATCCACAAAATCAGCACAAATCATCAATGTGTGCAAAAATGCAACTGGAATCTTCTCCACAAAAAATCCCTGGAGGTCCCCGGGTAGCAGGATCCACAAGGGTTGGAAATTTATGGAGATAAGGGAATTATTCAGGTTGGAAAAGCCTTCCAGGGTCAGCGAGTCCAAGCTATGACTGGTGCCCACCCTGTCCCCAGCCCAGAGCACAGAGTGCCACATCCAGGAATTCCTTGGACATGGATGGATCCATCCACCACCTTTGGATGCTGACTCCAGCCTAGATCCTCCTTTTTGCTGTACTGATCCCTGCTCCCAGCACTCCATGTGCCATCCAAAATCCCTGAGGGTCCAGCCTCTTCTCCCAGGAACAAGTGACAGCACGAGAGGAAGTGGCCCCAAGTTGTGCCCAGGGACATTCAGGTTGGATATTGGGATTCGTTTCTTTTTAATATTTTTTTTTTCCACAGAAAGGGTTTTCCAACAGTGGAACAACCCCAGGGAAGTGATGGACTCACCATGTGTGGAAGTGTTCAAAAAATGTGGGAATGTGGATCTTGAGGATGCAGGTTAGTGGTGGCCACTTCCTCAGTGGTCTTTCCAATCTTAAAAATTCCATGATTCTGTATTTGGATTAGAGAGACACAGACAGAGATGATCAGTGGCCTGAAGCATATGGAATCATGGAATGGTTTGGGTGGGAAGAAACCTTAAATCCCATCCCATTCACCCCTGCCATGGGCAGGGACACCTCCCACTGTCCCAGGTGGATCCAGCCTGGCCTTGGGCACTGCCAGGGATCCAGGGGCAGCCACAGAAAATCTGGGAATTCCAGCCCAGCCAGGAATTCCTTGCCAAGATCCCACCCAAACCTCCCGTTTCTCAGTTTGGAGCCATTCCCACCTGTCTCCACACAACCCCTCCAGCCTGAGCCTCCCACCCAGAGCCTTCTACCCATGGCCCTGCTTGGGTGTCACCCAAATGACGAGGAGCAGGGACACGAAACCCTTGGGAATCACTGACCCTTGGCTCCAGGTGAGTTCATTCCCCCTCAGGAGGCTCCAACACCTCACACAAGCCCTATGGATGCATGGAATGCAGTGTTTCCACAGCCAATCAGTACCAAAATCACATTTTCTCCCTGCCTGTGACTCCTTAGCCCCATCCCCAGCTCCAGCCCCCATGGAACCACAGCAGGACAACCAGTGGCCACCCCCTGTCCCCTCCTCCCTTCCCGGGAGCTCTGGATTCTATTCCCGGCTTCCCCGGGCAGCAAACATTCGTGGCCATCGGATTTGTTTTAGGGTTTGCTGGAATTTCCTGGGGTTGGAGCGAGGTTAACCACAGCCAGCTCTTGTGGCCGTGTCCTCAGTGTTCCCCATTGTTCCCTGCTAAGGTGGCTGGGCCTGGTTTTCTTGGAAGGCCGGGATGTCGTTTGGCATTCCCGGCTCGGCGCTCCACGGTGACGGAGAGGAGGAAGGAGAAGGAGCAGCTCTTCCTTTTTTAGGCCTGTGGCTTTGAGAGAGGGCCCAGTGTCACCGAGAGGTCACCCCGAGCTTGCTGAGATGGGATTTGGGACAGCAGGAGGCAGGAACCAGCTCCCTGCTTCCATAGGATTCCCTGGAGAGGCTCGGCTAAAAATGTCCGGAATCTCCCACTTCTGCCTCCTTCCCTTGGGGCGTCCCAAAAGGCTTTTCTCCCGAGAAAAGGAGGAGAGGGCCGTTCCATAAAAAGCTTTTCCCTGCTGGGACGGGATCAGCCGCATTCGTGCTGTGTCCCGACCTTTTGCTACTGGAAAGCGGAATTTCCTCGGCTCTGCCAAGAGCCCGTCCCCGTCCTGGCTGCCGGCGGTGCTCCCTGGTGGGAGGACACGCTCCCTCTGCAGCCACAGGGACACAAATCCTGCCCAGCCCGGCTCCAGCCGTGCCTCACAGTGGAAACTGAGCTCATCCTCACGGATGCGCCCCGGAGCCAAGGGCTGGGCTGGGATTTGTGCCTGGAGGGAAGGGAAGGAGCCGAGCACGGCTCCGGTGGCTCCACCAGGTTATTCCAAGGAGTCCACAATGGGAAATGTGTGATCCAGGGCTTGGGACACCGGACAGGGGATGAGGGAATCTGGCTGATGGGTTAAATCATGGAATGGTTTGTTGGGAAGGGACTGTAAATCCCATCCTATCCCATCCCATCCCATCCCATCCCATCGAACCTCCCAAGATCCCAGGTTGTTTCAAGCCCCATCCAGGCCTTGGACCCCTCTCACTCCCTGCTTTGGGATCCACCATCCACAGAGGTTTCATCCCTCCTTTCCATCCTTTTTCTAGGAATGTCTGCCCGAAATGGAAACCTTGGATGGAGTTACTCACCCACAGCTCACAGGTTGGAGAGGGACAGACCCTGAAGGAATGAGGTCACCTCAGCCCAAGGTTGCTGCCCGGCATGGTTTGGAGGGGGTGACACACACTCATCCTTCTTGTGGCCTTCCCAACTCTTTGATGGATCCCTCCCAGCTGGAGGGATCCAATAATTCCACTAATTAATTCCCAAATTAATTGGGAGAGCCTAAAGCTGACGATTTGCAGATGAAACCAGGCATTCCACAGGGGCTGTCAGCAGAGCCCTTGAGTGGCAGGAGCCACCTGAGTAACTCATATTTGACTTCCCAGTGGTGGAGTTCTGTGGAATTGGTGGAATTTCACTGAAAAATTGGCTGGAAAGGAATCTCATGGAATCAGAAAATTTTGGAAAAGAATTTAAAGTTCATCCAGTACCACACCATCCATGGGCAGAGACATCTTTCCCTATCCCAGGGTGCTCCAAGCTCCAGTGTCCAACCTGGTCCTGGACAATTCCAGGGATCCAGAGGCAGCCACAGCAAATCTGGGAATTCCATCCCAGCCCCTCCCCACCCTCTGAGATCTGTTCTAATTTGACTTTAATTATTTTAATTGGATCTGGCTTTCATTTTAATTTTATCCACCTCCTCTTCCCCAAAATCCACCATCACAAGATTTCCACGTTCCTGGCTGATGTGACAAGGGGCCTCTGCAGCAACCAAGCCAGTCAAATTTTAGGAATATTTGGATATCGGAAATATTCCCACATATTGGGAATACTTGGATATCTGGAATAAATTTTGTGGAATATTTGGATGCCAGGCCCAGGAATTTCTGGCCTGGGATGGCTCCGTTGCCAGCAGGATCCGCAGGACTGTAGAAGAGGGAGCGTCACAATCTTGAGGCTTGGCCAGTAGAAAAAGGGACACTTCAAACAGCCAAAATCCCCCCACCCAAATCCCAAAAACCCCAAAACCAGCCAGGAATGAGAAAGCTGTCCCTCTCAGAGCACACCATCAACCAAACCTCCCTCAAAAACCTTTTCCCTTTTTCCTGCCGGGCCCGGCACTGCGTCCCACTCCTGGGAAGGGGCAGGGAAGATTTCTGTGGCTTACTCAGGCCACGATCCTGGATAAAAATGGCTCTGGAAGCGCAGGGGATGAGTCACCCGTCCCAAAGTCCAGCAGTCGTCAGGCCTGGCCCCGTAACGAGCTGTTGACACCGCTGGGAAATGACTGTGAGCAAGAGCAGCCTCTTGTCTCTGCCTCGAGCACCCCTGACCTCGCTTTGGGATGTCACGAGTGGCCTGCGGGACACATGAATCCAATTATTTTCTCCTAAAATCACCCTTCAAGGGCCTCATTCTGCTGTCAGCTCCCACCCCCGGCCTAGCTTCCAAAAAAAAAAAAAAAATCGGGGATGAATCCCGTTAAATGTCCCCCAGCAGCAGCAGGAGCAGGGCAGCTCGTTATCCCTGTGGTTAATTAACTCCTGGGATGCTCCAGGAGGAGCCAGGGAAGGTGGGACATGGACAGAGGGGATCCCAGAGGGGAGGTTGGGCTCAGCATCAGCTCCTGCAGGGTGGAGGTGCTCCAAGGCTTTTTTGGATCCTCCTGTGGGAAGAGGAAGGGAAGAAAGAAGGGGGAAAGAGGAATGGGAAAACCACTGGGTTGCAGTGCTGCAGAGAGGAGGAGGAGGAGGAGGAAGGAATCCGAGGAGGAACCTCCTGTTCCAACCCAGCCCCAAAATCTGCCACAAATTTCACAGAAAACCAGGAAAAAGGGACTTCCCTGTTTTGTTGGATCCCCTGGAAAAGCTGCCACAAATTTCACAGAAATCTGGGAAAAAAAGGACTTCCCTGTTTTGTTGGCTCCCCTGACAAAGCCTTTCCCCTGCCTGCTCCCAGAACATTCCCAGTTGTCCCAGCCTGCTCCAGTTTCCCCCTCTGGAGCAGCTTTGGGCACTCCAAGTGCTGCCTCCAGCCAGGGCTGGAAACCATCCCTCGTTTTGGGCAGGGAAGCAGGACTGGAGCACCCTGGGCCAAGCTGGGAAGAACCTGGCTGAACATCAGGAATTTGGGCCGAGGAGGTCGAGGCAGGGCTTGACTGGAGCTCCAGACAAGCTGAGTGTCCAAAATTTCCTGTGCAGATCAGCTCCAGGGTTGGGAATGCGTTGGGAAGGGTTGGGAAGAGCAGCTCCATCAGGAAGGAGGGAAGTCCCAGTAAGGAACTTCCAGCTGTCCCAGTCTCAGTGTGGTGATGTCTGGATGTCCCATTCCTGCCTCTCCCGCTCTCCAAAGCTCTGCTTTTCATGGAAAATGTGCCAGGAGGATAAAATTAGCCCCGAGCTCTCCAGGAACATCCAGAGCTTTGCTGGGATTTGCCACTGGGATATTCACACATCACCTGAGCATCTTCCAGCTCCAGCAGCTCATTCCCAGTTCCAACCTCCTCAATTCCCAGTTCCAGCAGCTCATTCCCATTTCCAAACCCCTGATTTTCCAGTTCCAGTGTCTCGTTTCCAGTTCCAAACTCCTCATTCTCCAGTTCCAACAGCTCATTCGCTGCTCCAAACTCCCCATTTTCTGGTTCCAACAGCCCAAACCATTCCAAACTCCTCATTTTCCAGTTCCAATCTCAGTCCCAGTTCCAAACTCATTTTCCCATTCCAACAGCTCAAACCCACTTCCAAACTTGTCATTTCCCAGTTCCAGTAGCCATTCCCAGTTCCAAAGTCCCCCTATCCCAATTCCAACAGCTCATTCCCATTTCAAACTCCCCATTTCCCACTTTCAACAGCTCATTCCCAGTTCCAAACTCCCCATTTTCCAGTTCCAGCACCTCAAACCCATTTTAAACTCCCCATTTCCCAGTTCCAACAGCTCATTCCCATTTCAAACTCCCCATTTCCCATTTTCAACAGCTCATTCCCAGTTCCAAACTCCCCATTTTCCAGTTCCAACAGCTTAAACCCATTCTAAACTCCTCATTTTCCATTTCAAACTCCCCATTTCCCACTTCCAACAGCTCATCCCAGTTCCAAACTCCACCATTTCCCAATTCCAACAGCTCAATCCCATTTCAAATTCCCCATTTCCTAATTCCAACAGCTCATTCCCAGTTCCAAACTCCCCATTCCCAGTTCCAAACTCCCCATTTTCCAGTTCCAACAGCTCAAACCCATTCTAAACACCTCATTTTCTGTCTCAAACTCCCCATTTTCCCATTCCAACAGCTCATTCCCAGTTCCAAACTCCCCATTTTCCAGTTCCAGCACCTCAAACCCATTTTAAACTCCCCATTTCCCAGTTCCAACAGCTCATTCCCAGTTCCAAATTCCCCATTCCCAGTTTCAACAACTTATTCCCAGTTCCAGCAGCTCATCCCATTTCAAACTCCCCATTTCCCAGTTCCAACAGCTCATTCCCAGTTCCAAACCCCCATTCCCATTTCAAACTTCCCCCATTTCCCATTCCAACAGCTCACTCCCATTTCAAACTCCCCATTTTGCAGTTCCAACAGCTCATTTCCATTTCAAATTCCCCATTTCCCAGTTCCAACAGCTCACTCCCATTTCAAATTCCCCATTTCCCAGTTCCAACAGCTCATTCCCAGTTCCAAACCCTCCCATTCCTGGTACCAACAACTCAAACCCATTTCAAACTCCCCATTTTCCAGCTCCAGCACCTCATTCTCAATTCCTAACTCTTCATTTCCCACCCCATGCCTGAGATGTGGCCAAGCTGTGCCACAGCCAAGCAAGGGACAATTCCTCATCCCCCAGGAGCCACAAGTGACATCAGCAGGACATCACTGACCCCTGGATGCCACCACCACCCCCAGGAACCACATTCAGGCACCACTTCCACCTAAAAAACAGGGGGGAAAGGGAAAAAATATGGAAAAGAAGAATAAAAAAAGGGGGAAAAGGGGTTGGGAAAACAAAATAAATTTTCTGGAATGTGAGCTGACAGTGACCTGTAAGAAAAATGCTGTATCCAAACCTTCCCGATGAGCCCTGCAAATTTGTTCCCTGTTAAAGAAAGAGTGGATTTATCAAGTTCAAAGCAAAAGCTGGAGCAGGGAAGAATTTCCAACCCCGATTCACCCTGAATCTCCCAATTCCTGTCCAGTGCAAAAAAAAAACCTGAAAAAAAGGAGAAAACTCGTGGAGGAGGGAGGGAAATCTCCAATTTGTGGGAACTGCTGGTGCTGAAGTGGGAATGCAGGGAGGGGTTTGGATTTTCCCAGGCTTGGAGCTCGGAATTCTATTTTTACAGAGCACAGGAGAAAGAGGGAGGGGGGAGAGGGATTAAAGCAGCATAAAAGCAGGAAATAAATGGAAATGTCACAAGTTTTGGGAGCTGTTATTATTATTTATCATTTGAATTCTATTTATTCCTTGGGGGATCCACAGTAGCTGGAGCACCAGGACAAAAAACTGGGGATAAAACTGGCTCAGAAGGAATTCTGGGATGCTGATGGGGTTTTTTGGTGTATTTTTGCCTCAGTGAGGTAGAAATTGTAATGGAGGGATAAAAAAATGCATAAAATCATCCTGGAATTCTGCAGGGAATATCCTGGACACTGCTTACCTGGGATGGACCTCCATGGAATCACGGAATGGAATCAGCAAAGCTGGAAAAGGCCTCCAAGATGATCAAATCCAAAGTGGTGTTGGTTGAGCCAACACCACCTTAATCAATTAAACCTCAGCAGTAAATGCCATGACCTGTTGGCATTTTTTATATATTTATATATTTATATATTCCACCCAGGAGCTGGCGTGGGGCTGTATTTGGGATTTGGAGGAATTATTAGAGGAATTTGGAGTCCTGGAAATTTCCTGGAGTGCCCAGAAAATCCCTGGATTTGCCATAAATGCTCAAAGGAACAGGGAATGCTGCAAATTTTCCCAAAAAAAAACCATCCCTGTGGAGGATTTGGGCTTCAGGAGATGCTTGAAGTGCACCACGTTCCCATGGAGAGCCCAAAGGCAAATCCACAGCTCAGATTTCCCTCTGGGAAAGTGGGATGGGCGGGGATAGGAGCAGAATCCATCTGTAAATCCATGATCAGGGTTAATCCAAAATTCCAACTAAATCCTCGCCTTGTGTCCAGGCCCAGCCGGCAGCAGATGCTGAAGGAAGACCTAAAAGCTGGAAAATCATGGATTTTTCCCAGTTTCCGGCCCTCTGCTCATGTGACTGCACCAAAACACCTCCCTGGACTTGATCTGGATCCATTTAATAATTCCTGCTCCACGCTCCTCGTGCCAGAAGGAATTTCCTGAATCCCACAACTCTCTTCCTCAGAGATTCACTTATGGCCACTTTATCCCAAATCAAAGATTTCAGAGTGACTCTGGGCACTGCAAAAAAATCCTGGGAAGGACAAATAAATGCCAGGGAAAGGTGGGAGGAAGAGGAGTTATCTGGGATAGAGTTTTCCCTTTGTTTCCAGGGGAAAAGGGGAAGAAAACTTCCATTGTTTGATCATCAACTGGATGAGAAGGTCAGAGCTTGATCCATTCATTATCCTTGTCTCTGTGACATGGGAATTGTCCTTCTTCATCCCAAAATAGGACCAGGCTCAGATAAACACCTCATCCTGACATTCATGGAATCATGGAATGGTTTGGGTGGGAAAGGACTGGAAAATTCATCCTGTTCCCACCCCATCCCATCCATGGGCAGGGACACCTCCCACTGTCCCAGGTGGATCCAACCTGGCCTTGGCACTGCCAGGGATCCAGGGGCAGCCCCAGCAAATCTGGGAATTCCAGCCCAGCCAGGAATTCCTTGCCAAGATCCCAGCCCAATCTCCCCTTTCCCAGTGGGAGCCATTCCCTGGGTGCTGTCCCTCTGTCCCTTGTCCCCAGTCCCTCTCCAGCTCTCCTGGAGCCCCTTCAGGAACTCTGAGGATTCCCTGGATTTTTCCCTTCTCCAGGGGAACATTCCCAGCTCTCCCAGCCTGGCTCCATCTCCGTGGCCTCCTCCAGACTCCCATCCCTGACTCTGGAATTGTTCGGATGCCCTTGGAGCAGCCCTGACCCCTCTCCCTGTTTCCCGCAGGTTTTTGGGAGAATCCCGGGTGCCGCTCCGGGATGTTCTGGGCACTCCCAGCCTGGCGGCCTCGTTCAGCCTCCCCCTGCTGGACTCGCGCAAGGAGAGCACCGGGGTGAGTGCCCGGCTCCCAGTTTGGGACCAGTATGAGCCATGGTGTGGCCAGGGGGCTCCCAGTTTGGGACCAGTATGAGCCGTGGTGTGGCCAGGGGGGCTCCCAGTTTGGGACCAGTATGAGCCGTGGTGTGGCCAGGGGGCTCCCAGTTTGGGACCAGTACAATCAATAGCATGGCCAGGGGAGCTCCCAGTTTGGGACCAGTATGAGCCGTGGTGTGGACAGTTTGGGCTCCCAGTTTGGGACCAGCTGGGGCTCCCAGTCTGAGCCATGGTGTGCCCAGGGGAGCTCCCAGTTTGGGACCAGTACAAGCCATAGCGTGGCCAGTTGGGGCTCCCAGTTTGGGTCAGTACGAGCCATGGTGTGGCCAGTTTGGGTTCCCAGTTTGGGACCAGCTGGGGCTCCCAGTTGGGGCTCCCAGTTTGGGGCCAGTATGAGCCATGGCATGGCCAGGGAGGCCCCCAGTTTGGAACCAGTTGAGGCTCCCAGTTTGGGACCAGTTTGGGCTCCCAGTTTGGAACCAGTATGAGCCATGATGTGGCCAGTTTGGGCTCCCAATTTGGGACCAGTTTGGGTTCCCAGTTTGGGACCAGTACAAGCAATAGCATGGCCAGGGAGACTCCCAGTTTGGAACAGTTTGAGCTCCCAGTTTGGGACCACTTTGGGCTCCCAGTTTGGAACCACTTTAGGCTCCCAGTTTGGGCTCCCATTTTGGGGCCAGTTGCGGCTCCCAGTTTGGGGCCAGTACAAGCCAAGGCATGGCCAGCTGGGGCTCCCAGTTTGGGACCAGTATGAGCCATGGTGTGGCCAATTTGGGCTCCCAGTTTGGGACCAGTTGGTTCTCCCAGTTTGGGGCCAATATAAGCCATGGCATGGCCAGGTAGGGCTCCCAGTGTGGGACCAGTACAAGCCATGGCATGGCTGGGAATCCTCCCAGTTTGGGACCAGTACAAGCCATGGCATGGCCAGTTTGGGCTCCCAGTTACAGGTCCCAGTTGGGGCTCCCAGTTTGGGGCCACTATGAGCCATGGTGTGGCCAGTTTGGGCTCCCAGTTTGGGACCAGCTGGGGCTCCCAGTTTGGGGCCAGCTGGGGCTCCCAGTTTGGGTTCCCAGTTTGGGGCCAGTATGAGCCATGGTGTGGCCAGGGAGGCTCCCAGTTTGGGACCAGCTGGGGCTCCCACTTTGGGACCAGTACGAGCCATGACATGGCCAGTTTGGGCTTCCAGTTTGGGACTGGTTGGGGCTCCCAGTTTGGGACCAGTCTGAGCAATGCCCCTCCCAGTGGCAGCTCCCAGTTGGAGACCAGCCTGAATCCCTTCCCTCCCAGTCTGGGACCAGTCTGAGCCTGTTCCTCCCAGTTTGATCCCAGTCCCTCCCACTTGAAGCTCCCAGTTTGATCCCAGTTTGAGTCCTGTCCTTCCCAATCTGAGACCGGTCTGAATCCCTTCCCTCCCAGTTTGATCCCAGTTTGAGACCTGTCCTTCCCACTTTGAGCCCAGTTTGAGCCCTGTCCCCCCAGTTTGAGCCCAATTTGAGTCCCATCCCTCCCAGTTTGATCCCAGTTTGAGTCCATCCCTCCCAGTCTGATCCCATTTTGAGTCCTGTCCCCCCCAGTTTGATCCCAGTTTGAGACCTATCCCTCCCAGTTTGATCCCAGTTTGAATCCTGTCCTTCCCAATCTGAGACCAGTCTGATCCTCTCCCTCCCAGTTTGAGACCAGTCTGAAACCCTTCCATCCCAGTTTGATCCCAGTTTGAGACCTATCCCTCCCAGTTTGATCCCAGTTTGAATCCTGTCCTTCCCAATCTGAGAC
>JAWWLS010000224.1:70323080-70334044 GCA_035040975.1 Myioborus melanocephalus
CAGTCTGATCCTCTCCCTCCTAGTTTGAGACAAGTCTGAATCCCTTCCATCCCAGTTTGATCCCAGTTTGAGTCCTGTCCCCCCCAGTTTGATCCCAGTTTGAATCCTGTCTTTCCCAGTCTGGGACCAGTCTGACCCTTTCCCTCCCAGTTTGATCCCATGTATCCCATCCCAGCCTCTCTGACACTCATTCCCTGTTTTCCAGGCCTCCCTGTTCCTGCAGGTGTCCTACATCCCCCCTCCGGGCGCTATCCCACTTTTCCCACCTCCGGCCCCTCCGGAGCCGGCCCCGGCTGCAGCCGAGCTGGACACGGTCACCGGTAACCACAGCCCCTCCCCATCCCGGTTTTTGGGATCCAAACCCATTCCCAAATCCCAAATTTCCCTTCTCCCGCCGGGCAGAGACGGCCGGAGAGGAGGACACGGAAGATGCGGAGGCCGCGGGGGACACGGAGCCCTCGGCGTCCTCGGGAGCACCGGGCTCGGAGCCGCCCTCACTGCCGAGGAAACCGTCCGGGAATCACATCCAGGGGGTGAAGAGGAGGAGGAGGAGCTCTCCCAAAAAGCCTTTGTCCAACAAACCGCAGGATTTCCAGGTGGGATGAGCTGTTCCCATAAAATCCTGCAGGTTGTTCTGGTGATTCTTTGTCCTTCATCCCATGGGATGATCCTGGTGATTCCACATCCTCCATCCCATCCCATCCCATCCCATCCCATCCCATCCCATCCCATCCCATCCCATCCCATCCCATCCCATCCCATCCCATGGCGATTCCCTGTCCGCCATCCCATGGGATGATCCCAGTGATTCCCATTCTGGTGATTCCCTGTCCTCCATTCCATCCCAGATCCCAGTGCTTCCCTGTCCTCCATCCCATGGGATGATCCCAGTGATTCCCTGTCTCCCATCCCATCCCAGATCCCAGTGATTCCCTGTCCTCCACCCCATGGGATGATCCCAATGATTCCCATCCTGGTGATTCCCTGTCCTCCATCCCATGAGATGATCCCACTGATTCCCTGTCCTCCATCCTACCCCAGATCCCGGTGATTCCTTGTCCTCCATTGCACAGGATGATCCTGGTGATTCTCATCCTGGTTATTCCTCATTCTCTATCCCATGGGTGATCCCAGTGATTCCCTGTCCTCCACCCCATGGGATTATCCCAATGATTCCCATCCTGCTGATTCCCTGTCCTCCATCCCATGGGATGATCCAGGTGATTCCTTGTCCTCCATCCCATGGGATGATCCTGGTGATTCCCTGTCCTCAAACCCATGGGATGATCCCGCTGATTCCGTATCCTCCATCCCATCCCAGATCTGGTGATTCCCTGTCCTTCAGTGCACAGGATGATCCTGGTGATTCTCATCCTGGTGATTCCTCATTCTCCATCCCGTGGGATGATCCCGGTGATTCCCGGTCCTCCATCCCGTGGGATGTCCCAGTGATTCCTTGACCTCCATCCCATCCCATCCCAGATCCCAGTGATTCCTTGTCCTCCATCCCATCCCAGATCCCAGTGATTCCCTGTCCTCCATCCCATGGGATAATGCTGGTGATTCCCTGTCCTCCATCCCATGGGATGATCCCACTGATTCTCATCCTGGTTATTCCCTGTTCTCCATCTCATGGGATGATCCCAGTGATTCCCATCCCGGTGATTCCATATCCCCCATCCCATCCCAGATCCGGGTGAGGGTCATCGAGGCCCGGCAGCTTCCCGGGATCCAGATCCGGCCGGTGGTGAAGGTGACGGTGGCCGGACAAACCCGGAGAACGCGGATCCGGAAAGGGAACAGCCCCTTCTTCGATGAGGTCAGCTGGAATTCCCACTCCAACGATTCCTGGGAGAGGCCGGGATGTGGGAATGGACTCCGGGGTGGAAGATTGGGATAATGCCTCATCCTCATCCCGGTTTTCCACAGACTTTTTTCTTCAACGTCTTTGAGTCCCCATCAGAGCTGTTCGATGCTCCCATTTTCCTCACGGTGAGTATTGGGAAATCCTGGAATTCTCCCTGTCCCAGGGAAACCCACCTTGTTCCCCCGGATCCTCTATCCCGGCAGGATTTGGGTTGGATCACCCATTTTTCCTCATTTTCAGGTTGTGGATTCTCGGTCGTTCCGCACGGATTCGGTGATCGGGGAATTCCGGGTAAGATCCCATCCCCTTTTTCCCGGCGTTTCCTGTTCTGGATGAACTCTGGAATCTCCTTTTCCTTTAATCCCGCAGATGGATGTGGAGACCGTTTACTCCGAGCCAAGTGAGCCTTGGGAAATTCCTTTGGGCTTTTTTTTTTGGGAAATGCGCCCAGAATCCCAGCTCTTCCATAGAGGAACCCCAAATCCATGACCATGGAATCCTGAATTGGGTTGGGTGGGAAGGGACCTTAAGGATCATCCCGTTCCATCCAGGGAAAAATTCCACCATCCCAGGTGGATCCAAATCCATCCAACCTGGCCTTGAACACTTCCAGGGATGGAGCATCCACAGCTTCCTTGGGAATTCTGTTCCAAAGACCCCTCCTTCTTCCCTGGTCCCTTCCTGGGAAAGGAACTGAAATATTCCCTCATCCCATTCCATGACTTTCATTTAAACCCCACCCAGGAGCATTCCTGACCTCCCTGCACATCCATGGAGTAATTCCCGGTTTTCCACATTTTCCCGCAGAACACGCTTTCCGCCGGAAGTGGCTGCTCCTCTCGGATCCGGAGGATTTTTCCGCGGGAGCCAAGGGCTACCTGAAGGTCAGCGTCTGCGTGCTGGGGCCTGGAGACGAAGCTCCCGTGAGTATTCCAGCCGGGAATGGGGGGACATTCCAGCCCTGGGATATGCCAGCCTTGGGACGTTCCAGCCCTGGGACGTTCCAGCCCTGGGACATTCCAGCCCTGGGATATTCCAGCTCTTGGATATTCCGGCCAAGATCCATCAACCACCATGGCCATTCCCAGGGAAGCCACAGCTTGGATTTTCCTCCATTCTGGGGGAAAAGTGCTGCATTTTATCATGGAATCCTGGAATGGTTTGGGTTGGGGGGATCTTAAATCCCATTCAATTCCCACCCAGGGACAGCTCCCACTATCCCAGGGGTATCCAAGCCCCAGTGTCCAACCTGGCCTCGGGCAGTGCCAGGGATCCAGGGACAGCCACAGCAAATCTGGGAATTCCAGCCCAGCCAGGAATTCCTTGCCAAGATCCCAGCCCAATCTCCCCTTTCCCAGTGAGAGCCATTCCCTGTGTGCTGTCCCTCTGTCCCTTGTCCCCAGTCCCTCTGCAGCTCTCCTGGAGCCCCTTCAGGGGCTCTGAGCATTCCCTGGATTTTCTCTTCTCCAGGGGAACATTCCCAGCTCTCCCAGAGCAGAGGGGCTCCATAATCCTGGAATGGTTTGGGTTTGGGGGAGACCTTAAATCCCACCCTTTCCATGGTTCCCTTTCCATGGGACACCTCCCACTATCCCAGGGTGCTCCAAGCCCCATCCAACCTCACCTTGAACATTCCCAAGGATGGCAAATCCACCCAGCCTCTCTCTTTTGGGATTTTCCTGCTCATTCCCAAATCTGAGGTGACTTTTCCCGTTGTCCCATTCCCACAGCTGGAGAAGAAGGAGGTGTCCGAGGACAAGGAGGACATAGAGGCCAACCTGCTGCGCCCCACCGGGGTCACCCTCAGGGGCGCCCAGTTCTGCCTCAAGATCTTCAAAGCCGAGGATTTGCCCCAGAGTAGGTTTTTCCCTGGGATCCCTCGGAATCGCGACATTCCGGGCAGGAATTACGGCCTGGAGAAGGGAAATATCCATTATTGTAATCCTAGGATATCGGGCAGTTTTATGGGAGAGGAGTTTCTTTCTGGTCCAAACTGGTTTTATCCCCCTGCTTTTCCCGCCTGGAGAGCGTCTCCTCCATGGGAATGCTCATCCCGCTGGTGGGGCGGCTGGGACCCTCTGGATGCTTCGGAATTCCATGGATTTTGGCATCTCCCTCTCTTCCCAGTGGATGACGCCGTCATGGACAACGTCCGGCAGATCTTCGGCTTCGAGAGCAACAAGAAGAACCTGGTGGATCCCTTCGTGGAAGTCAGCTTTGCTGGGAAAACGGTCAGCGGAGCGGGATCCGCCGGGATCCTGGGAATGGCAGCGGGAGGAACCCGGGATTCGGATGGCAGTGGGATGACCCTGGGACTGGGAATGGCAGCGGGATGATCCTGGGACTGGGAATGACAGTGGGAAGAACCTGGGACTGGGATAACAGCGGGATGATCCTGGGATTGCAAGTGGCAGTGGGATGATCCTGGGATTGGGAATGGCAATGGAATGATCCTGGGATTGGGATGGCATTGGGATAATCCTGGAATTGGGAATTGCAGCGGGATAATCCTGAGATTGGGAATGGCAGAGGTATGATTCTGGGATTGGGAATGACGGTGGGATGATCCTGGGATTGGGAATGACGGTGGGATGATCCTGGGATTGGTAATGGCAACGGGATGATCCTGGGGTTAGGAGTGGCAGTGGGATGATCCTGGGATTGGGAATGGCCGCGGGATGATCCTGGGATTGGGAATGACAGAGGGAAGATCCTGAGACTGGGATAACAGTGGGATGATCCTGGGATTGCAAGTGGCAGCGGGATGATCCTGGGATTGGGAATGGCAGTGGTATGATTCTGGGAATGACAGAGGGATGATCCTGGGACTGGGATAACATTGGGATGATCCTAGGATTGGGAATAGCAATGGAATGATCCTGGGATCGGGAATGGCAGTGGGATGATCCTGGGATTGGGAATGGTCCTGGGATGATCCTGGGATTGGGTATGGCAGCAGGACATTCCCTCCCAGATCCCTGGGATTGGGATTTCAGTGGGATGTCCTCAGGACTGGGATGGCAACAGGGTGTTCCTGGGACTGGGATAACAGTGGGACAATCCTGGGTTTGGGAATGGCAACGGGATGACAGCAGGATTGGGAATGGCAGCGGGATGATCCTGGGATTGGGAATGGCACAGGGATGATCCTGGGATTGGGAATGGCACTGGGATGATCCTGGGATTGGGAATGGCCACCAGGATGACCTCTCATGGTCCTCAGGGTTGGGATGGCAGCGGGACATTCCTGCCCAGGTTTTTGGGATTGAGATGGCAGCAGGATGTCCTTGGCATTGGGATTTCAGTGGGATGGTCCCTTCTGGGTCTCTGGGATTGGAATTTCAGTGGGATGTCCTTGAGGCTGGAATGACAGTGGGACAGTTCCTCCCAGATCTTTGGGATTGGGATGGCACCAGGATGTCCTTGGGGTTGGAATGGCACTGGGACATTCCCTTTTGACCCCTGGGATTGGAATTCCAGTGGGATGTCATTGGAGCTGGGACAGCAGTGGGACATTCCCTCTGGATTCCTAAACCTTGTTCTTGAATGAGGAAATTTGGTCTTTGAATTTGGAAGAATTTGGTCTTGGATGAGGGAATTTGATCCTAGAATGTGGGAATTTGGTCTTGGAATGGGAAAATTTGCTTCTGGAATGGGGCAGATGTGACCCTGCTGGTCCCAAGGTGGGAAGATCCCTGGGAAATCCGGAACATCCTCTGCCTCCTGCATCAGGGGATTTAGGAACCCCGTGGAATGGAGGATGGAATTTAGGGAATCTGAGGCTGGATTTGGGGGAATCTGAGGCTGAATTTGAAATCTGAGAATTGGGAATCTGAGTTTCAACTTTAGGGAATCTGAGGCAGAATTTTAGGGAATCAGGCTGGATTTTGAGGAGCCTGGGTGTGGATTTTAGGGAATTTGGGGCCAGATTTTAGGGAATCTGAGGCTGGATTTTAAGGAGGCTGAGACTGGATTTTAGGGAATTTGGTGATGGATTTTAGGGAAACTGAGGCTGGATTTTGAGGAGCCTGAGGCTGCATTTTGGGGAATCTGAGGCTGCATTTTGGGGAATGTGAACCTCAACTTTTGGGAATCTAAGACTGGATTTTGGGGAACCTGAGGCTGGGTTTCACGGATTCTGAAGCTGGATTTGGGGGAATCTAAGCCTCAACTTTCGGGAAGCTAAAACCACATTTTAGGGAATCTAAGGCTGGATTTTGAGGAGCCTGAGTGTGGATTTTAGGGAATTTGGGGCTGGATTTTAGGGAACTTGAGACCAGATTTTGAGGATCCTGAGGCTGGATTTCAGGAACCTGAAGCTGGATTTGGGGGAATGTGAACCTCAACTTCTGGGAATCTAAGGGTGGATTTTGGAGAACCTGAGGCTGGATTTTAGGGAATCTGAAGTTGGATTTGGGGGAATCTGAGCCTCAACTCTGGGGAATCTGAGGCCGGATTTGAGGGAATCTGAGGCCAGATTTTAGGGAAGCTGAAGCTGGATTTTAGGGAATCTGAGGCTTCCCAGTTCCATGAACTGGGCCAACAGCTGGTTTCCTAGGATTACACCAATTTTTCCTTCTTCCCATCCCTCTCTTCCAGCTCTGCTCCCGGATCCTGGAGAAAAACGCCAACCCCCAGTGGAACCAGTGCCTGACGCTGCCAGCCATGGTGAGCCCTGGTGTCCCCAAGGTCCCCTCCCGGTGTCCCCAGCGCCACTCACCCTCTTCCCGTATCCCTTTTCCCAGTTCCCTTCCATGTGCGAGCGGATGAGGATCCGTGTGACCGACTGGTGAGCAGGAACTGCATTCCCAGTGCCCTGGGAGCGGCGGGATGGGCGTGGGGACATTCCCTGTCCCCCACGGTCCCCAAAGTGACGCTGTCACCTCGCAGGGACCGCCTGACGCACAACGACGTCGTCGGCACCGCTTTCCTCGGAATGTCCAAGATTTCGGCCCCTGGAGGGGAGCTGGAGGGTAAGGGCGGGAAGCAGGCCGGGATTTGGGATGCATGGCCTTGGAGGAGCTGCATGGCGTGGCTGGAGGTTGGTGGTGGCTTTGGGGATGTCACAGCTGTGACCATCCCTGCTTGGGGACATGGGATGGGGTTCTGGGGTCACTCCGAGCTGTGTCCCATTTCCAGATGGATCCAACCCCTGTGGATTCTTGGGATTTGGTGGATTCTTGGGAATGGGGCTATGAAGGAACTGCATGGCACAGCTGGAGGTTGTTGGTGGCTTTGGGGATGTCACAGCTGTCACTGTCCCTGCTTGGAGACATGGAATGGGGTCCTGGGGTCACTCCAAGCTCTGCCCCATTTCCAGATGGGGCAACCCCTCTGGATTCTTGGGATTTGGTGGATTCTTGAGAATGGGGCTATGGAGGAGCTGCATGGTGTGGCTGGAAGTTGGTGGTGGCTTTGGAGATGTCACAGCTGTCACCGTCCCCACCTGGGGATGTGCAATGGGGTCCTGCGGTCACTTCGAGATGTGCCCCATTTCCAGATGGATCCAACCCCTGTGGATTCTTGGGATTTGGTTGAATCGTGGGATTTTTTTGATTCTTGGAAATGGGGGATGGAAGTTGCAGGTCCATGGTGTGGCTGGAAGTTGGTGGTGGCTTTGGGGATGTCACAGCTGTCACTGTCCCTACCTGGGGACACAGGATGGAGTCCTGGGGTTGCTCCGAGCTGTGCCTCATTGCTGGATGGATCTGGATTTAGGATTTGGTGGATTCCTGGGAATGGGGGAAGGAAGTTGTGGGTCCATGGTGTGGCTGGAGGTTGGTGGTGGCTTTGGGGATGTCCCAGCTGTCACCATCCCTGCTTGGGGACACAGGATGGGGTCCTGCAGTCATTCTGAGCTGTTCCCCATTTCCAGATTGGATCCAACCCCTCTGGATTCTTGGGATTTGGTGGATTCTTGGGATTTGGTGGATACTTGGGAATGGGGGATGGAGGCTGCAGGTCCATGGTGGTGGCTGGAGGTTGGTGACCCGTGGTGGTGGTGGTGGCATCGCTGCTGGCAGCCACATGCCCCCTGAGGTGTCCACCCCACTGAGGTGACATTTAGGGGCTGTCACAGGGTGCGAATTCCCACCCAGCCCCGTGATGTTCCAAATCCCGGGAATTTTCTGAGGGTAAGCACCCCCAGGCGTGGCAGGGCTCAGCTGGGTGTCACTGTCACCAGTGCCAGGTGGGAGGGCAGGAATCTGGGACACAACTTTGGACCTGATGAGAGCTTGGAGCTTCCACCTGCATGAGCTTTTCCTGCTGCCAGCGCTTCCGTGGAATCCGCGATCCCAGCGGGAATTCCGCACTTGGCTTTGGGAGCTCCCCGTGAGCTGTAGGGACACGGGATGGCCACGTTGGAAAAAGCTTGGAGCACCCTGGGATAGTGGGATGTGTCCCTGCCCATGGAATGGGATGAGCTTTAAGGTCCTTCCAAGCCATTCCATGATTCCATGGATCAGGACACGATCCAGAGGCTCCACCCGTGTCCCACCCTTGGTGCTGTCCATTCCCCTCTTCCCAATCCCAGCACAAATCCTGGGATGGACTGGAGAGAGAGAGAGAGAGAGGCTGGGAGGGAGAATGGGAATGGTGGCATCCAGGATTGGCATCTCCCTTCCCACCGCTGGGATCTGCTTGATCCCGAGGAAATTCCTGGGAATGCAACTCAGGGATGCTCAAATCCCGCTCCACCCCAATCCCACAGCCTCTGGAATTGTCCAAGGCCAGGTTGGATGAGGCTCGGAACGACCCGGGATAGTGGGAAGTGTCCCTGGATGGGCTTTAAGGTTCCTTCCTACCCCAACCATTCCATGATTCCTTGATTCCATGATTCCATGAAAAACCTCTCCCATTCTCTCTCTGTCTCTCCACACTAAAACCTGTGGGAATGTTCCCCCTCATTCCCGTCTCCATCCTTTTTCCATGCTCCTCTTCCAACCTCTCCCAACCTCTCTCCCTCTCTTTGTGCCTCAGATGAGTTTCCTGCTCCTGTGAAGCCTCTGAAACCCTCGGACCGTACGTTCCCAGTAACATCCCAGTTTTCCAGCGCCTCCCGGGACTGGTTTTACTGGTTCCGCTCTCTGGACTGGGGGAGGATCCCCTGGGATGAGTTGGGCACCTTGGGAAAAGGGAATGGCTCCGGTTTGGCCCTTTGGGGATTCCCGGGACGATGTCGTGTTGGGAATGTGGAGCCAACCGGGTGCATGAAGGGCAGGATTCCTGCTCAAAATTCCGTAAAAAACGAGTGGTTCTCCTCATGGAATCACAGGATTGGAAAATCCCTCTGATCTGTTGTCTCCCAAGGCCACCCCGTATCCGTGTCCCCAAGTGCCACCTCCACAGGGATGTTCAATCCCTCCAGGGATGGGGACAGCCCTTTCCAGGAAGGAATTTTCCCAAAAAATTCCAACCTAAACCTCCCTTGGCACATCCTGAGGCTCTTTCCTCTGTCCTGTCACTCTTACTCTTGTCTGACCCTTCTCTGACCTCACCCATTTCCATGGGGACTTTTCCTGGAATTGGGAATTCCCAGGATTCAGCCCCATGCCCTCCGTATCGTTCTCCTGCTCCAAGGTGAGGTCGTGGGATTCAAAATGGGTGGAAAATCCAGGATTTTGGTGGCCTCCAGCTGTGTGATCCCATTCCCAAGGTGCCTCCAGGACTCCCTAATCCCTCTTTTCCATGCCATTCCCAGTGGATGACGGGCTGGGATTCCTGCCGACCTTCGGGCCCTGCTACATCAACCTGTACGGCAGCCCCCGGGAATTCACCGGATTTCCCGATCCCTACGAGACGCTCAATTTGGGAAAGGTGACATCGGCTGCTTCCCGGTGCATCCCAAAATAACCTCCGGCTCCTCTTTTTCCCAAAAAAAAGCTGCTTCTAACCCAACCTGGCTTTGTCATCAGGAGCCTGCGCTGCGTTTCCCACTCGCGGTTATTCCCGCTAACTCCTCCTGATCCTGCTCTGCTCCCAAAATTCCATCTTGGAAGTGCTGGCTGGAATTCTTTGCCTGATCCTGCTGCTCCGCGATGAAGCTCCTTGGAAGCAAAGGCAGAGCTTGGCCTCGGGAAGGGAATTCCGGGATCCTGACTCCTGTTCCTGGTTTATCCCAAGGGCGAGGGCGTCGCATATCGGGGCCGGATCCTGGTGGAGCTGGAGACCAAGCTGGTGGAGCACATGGAGCAGAAGGTGGAGGAGATCCCTGCCGATGACATCCTGAGGGTGGAGGTATTGGAATTTCTGGAAAATCTCTGGGATTGGAACGTGGGACACCATGGAAGGGAGGTTGGCCATGGGTGAGGGTTGTCCCACGGTCTGTGGGCTCCTGGAGGGGTCTCCTGTTGGATTTTCATCCCAAAGTGTCCAGGCTGGTCCATCCGAGATGGTCATGGCAAACATGGAATGGTTTGGGTGGGAATGGACCTTGAAGCTGATCCTGTTCCATGGGCAGGGGCACCTCCCACTGTCCCAGGTGGATCCAAGCTCAATCCAGCCTGGCCTTGGACACTGCCAGGGATCCAGGGACAGCCACAGCAAATCTGGGAATTCCAGCCCAGCCCCTTCCCAACTCCCTCAGTTTTCCTGGATCTCCAACCCATTCCCAACTCCCTCAGCCCCTCAGGATTTACCCTCCAGCCTCTTCCAGCTCCACCTCCCAGAGATCATCTCCTCCACGTCCAATTCCCGTTCGTATTCCAGAAATACCTGCGCCGGCGGAAATATTCCCTCTTCGCCGCCTTCTACTCGGCCACGATGCTCCAGGGCGTGGACGGCGCCGTGCAGTTCGAGGTCAGCATCGGGAATTACGGCAACAAGTTCGACACCACCTGCCTGCCCCTGGCCTCCACCACCCAGTACAGCGGGGCCGTCTTCGATGGTGAGCGCGGATCCCGTCCTTCGGGATGATCCAGACACGGCTGGGGGAAAGAGAACCCTGGAATTATGGAATGGTTTGGGATAGAAGGGGCTTTAAATCTCATCCCGTTACAGTTTAGGGATACCTTCTGCTATCCCAGGTGGATCCAAGCCCCAGTGTCCAGCCTGGCCTTGGGCACTGCCAGGGATCCAGGGGCAGCCACAGCAAATC
>JAWWLS010000224.1:70437633-70454112 GCA_035040975.1 Myioborus melanocephalus
TCCTGCCTGGGCTGGAATTCCCAGATTTGCTGTGGCTGCCCCTGGATCCCTGGCAGTGCCCAAGGCCAGGCTGGATCAACCTGGGATGGTGGGAATTGTCCCTGTCCATGGCAGGAGGTGCAGGTGGAGATTTCACCTTCAGGACAATTAATTATCATTAATGGAAGCCATTAATTAATTAAATCAATTCCATTTAAAGGGCATCTCCTACTCCTTTGATTTGCTTCTTTCCCAAATTTTCCTCTCCCACCTTCCATCCCAAGCTTTTCCCTGTTTCTCAGCCATGCTTCCCATGCTCCTGATAATCCCAAAACTGGAAAAATTCCCATCAGAGCTCCAAGGAATTGCTCAGACTCCTCAAACATCCCTAAAAAAGCAGGAAAATCCCCAGTGACCGCTCCAGGGATAAAATCAATTTTAAAACCGGGATTTTTTTTCAATAAAATCAATAAAAAATAGGAATTTTTTGCCCAAAACTTCACAGGCACCATCCCAAAATCCCAGAGATCTCCGGTGCCCGAAATTCCCGGGCTGAGGGAGGTTAAAGTTGCCACAAATCCCATTTGACCTCCTGAATGGAATTAATGAGCCGGAAAACTTCCCGTGGATAATCCAATGAGGTGGATAAAAAGGTCCTGAACTCCTTGGCATGAAGTCAATTCCAGGAGAATTCCCTTTCCCTCTAATCCCTGCTGGCAGAACGGCCCAATCCTGGCTTGTCCTGGAATTTTAGGGCATTCCCAGCCCTGTTGTTGGGTTTTTCTGTAGTTTTTTTTGGGAAGCAAAATTTATAAATTAATAGTAAAATTTCTTCTATGCCAATCAGGAGGAAAAATTCCAAAAAAGGGGAGAATTTTGTATTCCTGAATTTATTCCTTCCCTTTTTTTTATTCCAGTATCCATCAGGAATCCTGAATTCAGACCAAGACTTGTTGGTGCTGAGTTTAACCCAAATGTAATCCAGTTCAAGGCTCCAGATTGGGAAAATCCTGAATTTTATCCCTTTTTTAAATTGGTTTGGATCTTAAAAAAATCCATAAATACATGGAGCCTTTGATGAACTTCCAGGATTTTTTCCCCATCCCAAATCCAAAGAAATCCCTTTAAAAATGGGATTTTCCTACTGGGTTCCAGTGGAATTTTACTCTGGGGGTTTAATTCCAGTTTGGATCCCACTCCATCTTTCCATCCTTCAGAATTCCATGTGCTGAGTCCATCCCTTCCCTGAAACTGCTCCTTGCTTTCCCTATTTTCTGCTGTCAGCTTTCCCAAAATTCCAGGATTGTTGCCACTATTCTCAGATAAAACCTTGGAGTTTTGGGATTTTGTCCTTCCATGGAATTCGGATGTTCAGGAGCCTCAGGTTGCTCCAGAGGAGGTTTATGTTGGATACTGGGAAAAATTCCCTCATGGAAAAGTCTCTCCATGCCTGGCACAGGGGCTGGAATTCCCATTCCCATTTTTTTGACACTTTATTCCCGCTCTTCTCTCCCCTCCGTTTTCTTCTCCCCTTTTTCCCCTTTCCCCTCTTTTTTCCTTTTCTCTTTTTTAATTTTTTCTTTTTTCCCTTCTTACACTTGCCCTCCTTTACCCTTTTTTCTCCTTTTTTTCTTTTTCCCCTTTTCCCCCTTTCTTCCGTCTTTAACCCTCTGTCCCCCATTTTTCCCTTTCCCCTCTTTTCCCCCTTTTTTCTTTTTCCCCCTTCCCCCTTTCCCTTTTCTTTTTTCCCCTTTTCCCCTTTCCCCCGCTTTATTCCATATTTTCTCCCCTTTTCCCTTTTTTCCTTTCCCCCCTTATTTTCCATTATTTTCCCTTTCCCCCCTCCTTTTTTCTCCCTTTCTCTCATTTCTCCTCTTTTTTTCCTTTTTTCCCTTTTTTCATGTCTCCCTTTATTTTCCCTTATTTTTCCATTATTTTCCCTTCCCTTCCCCTCACTTTTTCTCCCTTTTTCTCCTTTCTCCCCTTTTTCCTTTTTTCCTTTTTCCCTCTATTTTCCCTTATTTTTCCATTATTTTCCCTTCCCCTCTCATTTTTTCTCGCCTTTTCTCCTTTCTCCTCTTTTGTCCTTTTTTCCCTTTTTTCCTTTATCCCTTTATTTTCCCTTATTTTTCCATTATTTTCCCTTCCCCCTCCTTTTTTCTCCCTTTTTCTCTTTTCTCCTCTTTTTTCCCTTTTTCCTTTTTCTCTTTATTTTTCCTTATTTTTCTGTTATTTTCCCTTTCCCCCCTCATTTTTTCTCCTTTCTTCTTCTTTCTCCTCTTTTTTCCTTTTTTCCCTTTTTTCATTTTTCCCTCTATTTTCCCTTATTTTTCCGTTATTTTCCCTTCCCTTCCCCCTCATTTTTTCTCCCTTCTTCTCCTTTCTCCTCCTTTTTCCTTTTCCCCCTTTTCCCCCTTTTCCCCCTGGCATTTTTCCCAGCTGGATAACCAAGCCTCAAAGCTCCTCCAGCATCGTTTATTCCAATACATCACAGGTGAGCAGGGAAGCGAGAAAACCGGGAATAGGATATCCCGGGATGGATCCTGAACCACCCCTGACCTCCGGCTCCCGGAATTCCGCGCTCAACAATCCATCCTCCCTGACGGATGGCCGGGAATGTCCCCTCGGGGGTCCCCAAGGGTTACTCAGGGGTGGCTTCACAATGTGCAGGGATTTGGGATCATTCCAGGAATCCCAGTCCCGGAGCCGGGTGCGGAGGTGAAAAATGGGAATTTCACCTCTCCCAGCTCCACGGCAGGGTGGGAATGGGGTTTTGGGATGAGTTTTTCCCTCCGGGAGATGGGATTAGGCAGGTTCCCAGCATGGTCCCAATTTAATTGAATTAATTCCGTGTCGTGGCGAGGAATTCCTGAAGGAATTCCTGAAGTTCAAGGAGCACTGGCCCAGAAGTTGTTCCCGCGGAAAAGGTGGATTTGGGAAAGCCATGGGAGAGGAGGTCATTAGGGGGTGACCTGTCACCTCCGATCCGTCACCGACATTCCCAACCAGGAGAAAACCACGGGAATATTCTCCTTTGCCGGCGGAAGGAGATGATTCTGTTTATTTCGTTTATTCTGTGATTATTGTTTATTTATTAGGTGGAAAACATGGGAATTCCTGATGGACACCTGGCAATTCCATCTTTCCCTGTCTCCAAGACCATTCCCAATTTTCCTACGAAAGGGAATGTCCACCTTTGTCAATCCAGCACATTCCAGGATTGTGTGGAGGCTGCATCTCCTGGGATGTCTGGAGAGTACCCACATCATTCCCACTTTTCCTCAGGGTCTTCCAGTGGGAAACACAGACATTTTCCAATGGGAAACACAGCTATTCTCCAAGGAAACCTGGCCATTTCCCAAGGAAATCCGGCCATTTTCCAAGGAAACCCGGCCATTTTCCAAGGAAACCCAGCCATTTTCCAAGGAAACATGGCCATTTTCCAAGGAAACCCAGCCATTTTCCAAGGAAACCCAGCCATTTTTTAAGAAACCCCAAGAACTTTCCAAGACAATCCAGCCATTTCCCAAGGAAATCCAGTCATTTTCCAAGGAAACCCAGCAGTTTTCCAAGGAAACCCAGCCATTTCCCAAGGAAATCCAGTCATTTTCCAAGGAGACCCAGCAGTTTTCCAAGAAAATCTGGCCATTTTCCAAGGAAATCCAGCCATTTTCCAAGGGAAAATCCCCATCCCTCTGTGCCACCCATACAGATATTCCCTGAGAAAAGTTCTTGTTCCATGGGGTGATCCTTGGCCTTTTTCCCACTTTTCCAAGTGTGGAGATTCCTTTAGCAGGAATATTCCTTCTCTCCAAGTGCTTCATCCCAAAACCTTTGGAATTATTTCTCTCACTCCCTTTTTTCCCATTCCAACAGCTATTCCAGCATTTCCAAGGCCACCACTAAACCCTCTCCCTAATCCTGATTTAGGCTGTTCCCAAATTTTCCAGTTATTTCCTGGAGTTAGAACCAAACCTATTTCCAAAGGTTTTCCCTGCATTATAAAAAAATTTCTCAGCTCTTCCCTAAATCCCTGAAAATGGGACACGTGGACTGGGAATTTTTCTTCACCTGAGGAAAACTCCAAGGAAGAGATGCTGGAAAAATGTGGGATGAAGCCTGGAAAATGGTAAATGTTGGGAATTACAAAAAAAAAAAAGAAAAAAAGATTAGAAGGAAAAGGGGCTCAAGGTTTCCCAGATTTTGTGTCAGCCAAAGGTTGGAAGAGAATTCCAGAGGGTTGAAGGTGGCTGTGCTTCCCTAAATTCTGGTGAATCCCATCATGGGGATCTGACTGGATCCTCCTGGAGTGTTGGGAAGTGGTGATCCCATGGAATTTTTGTCAGGCTGGAGTTGGAGCGGATAAATTCATCCGGATGGGGAGTGATGGCAACTCCAGAGATTCTGTTTCCCTTCTGGAATTTCCCTCTTGGAAAAAAACTCTCTTGGATCCTGCTTTTCATGCGGGTTTGATGTGGAGAGTGCAGCATCCCGAGGATTTCTGTCATTCCATCCTTTTCCTGGATGCTGGAGCAATTCCAGGAAGTTTTTGGGACAACATCCGTCCCACTGGGCTTCCCTGAGCTCCTCCAAAGAAAAGCAGGAATTTTTGGGAGACTCCAAGAAATTTCTCCCCATCCTGATTCCTCCTCATCCACAGATGGAGGCAAAGACTTTGGAAAGGGATTTAGGAGCTCCCTGGATCCTGGAATTTTGGCTCTGTCTTTTTATGGATCAACTCCCTAAAGCCCAATGGATCCCTTGTATCCCCATGGGATATTTCCTTGGAATCCCCATGGAATTTCCCTGTTGGGAATGTCATTGGCACAGGCAGTTTGAAGCGAAATCAGGAATTTTTTCCTGTCATTCTCCTCATTCCCAAATTTTCAGTCTTTTTTTCCAGCTCTCTCTATAAGGAGCATCCAACTTTTGGGATAATGGGATATTTATCCAAGGATTCTTGAGGTCACCACTAGAGGAAGAACCTCCAGTAGAGCCCAGTATAAACCAGCAAAACCAAGAAAAAACAGTAAAAATCAGTAAAAACCAGAATAAACCAGAATAAACCAGTACAAACCAGTACAAACCAGTAAAACCCAGTATACTCCAGTATGAACCAGTACAAGAGGAGTCCTTTGCTCTCTGGTAAGAGAATTTTTGGGATTATTTTAAAATCTTTGTTTTTGGGGGGACCAGGTGCTGTCAGTGTCACAAGGACCAGGATTATGAGTCTGGAATAAATCCTGTGGGAATTGGGAGGGATTTTGGGAATTGAGTCATGCCACAACAAGAAAAATTTCCCAGGATGCATTTGGATTGTTTAGGCGGGAGAAGAAAAAATTTGGAGTGACCAAATCGGGGAAAATCCAGGGCCTGGAGGGGCTCCAGGAGAGCTGGAATTTGGGACAAGGGACAGAGGGACAGCACCCAGGGAATGGCTCCCACTGGGAAAGGGGAGATTGGGCTGGGATCTTGGCAAGGAATTCCTGGCTGGGCTGGAATTCCCAGATTTGCTGTGGCTGCCCCTGGATCCCTGGCAGCGCCCAAGGCCAGGCTGGATCCACCTGGGACAGGGGGAGGTGTCCCTGCCCATGGAATGGGATGGGAATTGGATTTAAGGTTCCTTCCAACCCAACCATTCCAGAATTCCATGGCTCTCAGATTTTCTAGGAAGGGGGAAAAAGAGGGAAAATATTTTTGAGGAGGTTTAGTGGCTTTTTGATCACAAATCAGGGAAGGCACTGAGAGGGAATTTCATCCTGTCGGGATTCAAAGGGAAAGCGTTGGATCACGGACCTGGATCTGCTCCATGGGACACGAGGAATGGGCAGGAACTGATCCCGGGAATCCCTACCTGGACAGGAGGAAGAAATCCTTGGAACAGATCCCAGAGAAGCTGTGGAGTCTCCTCACTGGGAATATTCCAGATCCATCCTGACACAACCTTGGGATGGCCCCACCGGAGCAGGGAGTGGGACAGAGGAGCCTTCCTGTAAATCCCTTAAATTCCAGTTAGGAATTTTTTACATCCCACAGGAGTTGCTGATGGACCCTTGGGACCACCTGGATCACAAGCTGGAAATCCTGGATTTTATACTCACAAAATGCAGCAGGAACAAATTTTCACGGAATTTGCTGGAAAAAAGCCGGTTTTCCCAAGCCAGCACTGTTTTCCAAGGTCCTTTCAGTCCATAGGAATTTGTCACTTCCCACATTTCCTGATCCCATGGTGGAGATTAAGAAGTTTTCCTTGTGAGTCAAGTGGAGGGAAGGAATTCCTCTGGATCAAGAAAACAGGGATGAATTTAAATGGAAACACCCGGATGCAGCCGGGACAAATGTCCTTAATGAATTCCACGCTCCCGACATTCCAAAGAGATTCCCTGGCAAGGTCAGGCTGCCAGGAAAGCTGGAAAAGAGGGATTTCATGGATGGAATTCTGCCACACTGCCCTGATCCCCTTTGGAATCTTCCTGGATGCTGGAGGGAGACGGAGAAGGAGAGAACTTCAGGAATGATCCAGGTGGGATAATGAGAATTCCATCAGGGATGTGTCCCTAGGGAGGTTGGATTCCTTCCCAAAATTCCAGAGGATGGCAAAGAATTCCTGGGAAAGAGGGGTCTGTTCCCAGGACCTGCCTGGACTCTGGGATAGCGGAAGGGCAGGAATTTTGTGGGAATATAAAATCCAAGGAATGTGGGGCTGGAAGGGATTTCCTTGTCCCTTTCCCTTTGGATGTGAATTCAGGAATTCCTGACAGGTTTCCACCTGGCACATCCATAAAAATCCTGGGAAAATCCTTTGAAGAACATCCTTATCCCTAAACCCTTCAAGTTTTTGGTTTTTATCCTCTCAAACCTAATCCTGCTTTTCTGGAATTAAAAGCAGGAATTCTCCATCCACCAGGACCCAACAGGGACAAGAGGTGGTTTCTCCCTTATGAGATGAATTCCATGGGTTTGAATCCCATTATCCTGGCTTGGAATCCCATTTTCCTGGTTTTCCTCAGCTCTCCAAGCTCTGGAATAAACAGCTCCAGTCTGAACCTTAATTCCAGTTGAGATTCCTCCTAAATCAAATTCCGTGGAATCCCAATATATGGAGATATCTGTAAAAGATTATTTGAGTTCAAGGAATTATGGAATTATGGAATGGTTTGGATAGAAAGAGATTTTTAGGATCATCTCCTTCCCACCCCATCCATGGGCAAGGACACCTCCCACTGTCCCAGGGTGCTCCAAGCCCCAGTGTCCAACCTGGCCTTGGGCAATTCCCAGGATTTTAGCCCTGCCCAGGCCCCCTTTGATGGGAATAAACCTCAGCCCATCCAGCTTGGAGTTAATTCCAACCCTTTCGCCATTCCCACTCCATCCCAGCTCCATTTTTATTTATTTATCCCTCAAGGGCCTCCTTGAAGCTTTCCCAACCATCCCAAGGAGGGTTAAATCCCGGGATGAAGGAAGGAAAATAAACCTCGGGAATGTTTAAGCACTGAGGGCAGCCCAGGGATGAGCGTAAATGATTCCTGACCTGGAAAACTTCACCTCTTCCCGAAAAAATTCCATCACTCCTTTCGCCATGTGAGGGCACAATCTCCTTATTTTTAGGATTCCGAGCGGATTCCACAATGGATATTGTTTGAAGTGCTTTTCCCTGTGGGATATGAGGAAGCAGAGCAGGATCTAGGGAAAAAAGGATCCCTAAAGCTGGGTGGATATTCCCTTTATTGAAGGAAAAGCACATTCCCATGGTTGGATTGCAGGGAATGTTGGGAAGAACGGGAGGAAAGAACTGTTCCCTCCAAACCTTGCTTCCTGAGCAGGTAAAACTCGGGATTTTAATGGATTTTCAAGGAAAACTGCTGGCACAGGTGGTTGGTTTGTTCCCTTCGGATCCTGGAGCTGCTCCTCAGGTTCCGCAGGATGGAATTCTTGGAATGTCCCTAAAACTGCCAGGTAAAGATCATTCCACAGCTCCTTGCTCAGAGGAATTCCAGGGATAAGCAGAGGTGTCCAGGCCCTTTTTCCATCCCTCTGGAATCTCCCATTCATTCCTTCATCAATCATTCCTTAATCATCTCCTGGTGGTTTTTATTCCCTTAAGGATTTCCCACTTCTCCCTTCCTCCCTGCAGGAATCCTTGATTCCTGCTATTCCCAACATCTGGCCCAGGGTTCTTTTCCATGCCTTATCTCCTTCTGGAAGAGCAGCACTTCCCACCATCCCTTCCTCCCCTCCATTCCCATCCATCCCGCTCTCCACGTGGAATTTTAACCCATTTTGGGAAGCAGCTTTGGGCAAAGACACGGCATTAAATAAAACCACCCAGCTTCATCCCAAAAAATCCCCAGGAATGGTGCAGGTGCTGTTTTCCCACCATGGATTTGGAAGGGGACAGAGGGAAGAAGCAGAAATAGGGAAAATTTATAGGATCAGGAATTTGCTGCTGGAAATGAGACATATCCATGGGGATCATCCCTGTCCCTGACAATTCCCATTTCCAAAGTGACCTTTTAATTCCACCCCTTTTCCCTGTCTTTTTTTTCCTTAAATCCATCAAAGGAACCAGGGAATAAAAACTTCAGGAATAAATCAGAAAAAAAAAATCCTTCCCAGATTTTCCACCCTGCCTGCAGAGCAAGGTCCAATTTTCTTTTCCTTTTATTCTTTGGGAACAGAATTAGACCAGAATCCATCACTTTTTTTAGGATCGTTGCTCATCCTCCTCTTCCTCCAGGATGGTCTGTGCATCTCCAGGAGCTCCTCCCGCATCCCCCCTTGGAAAAGCTGGAATTCCAGCTGCTTTTTGGTGTCACAAAAAGCACATGGAAAAGGTCAGGATGGACGGGAGAAGTGAGTCAGGCAGGAGGGGAAAGGAAACCGGAGCTTTTCCAACTGAAATCCCGCCACGGATCCCGCACGATTCCAAAGGCAAAATCAATCCCAGGCGCTCCGTGTTGTTGTTGTTGTTGACATTCCCAACCCCGGAGGGATTCCAAGCTGTGGGGAAGGCTCACGGTCGAGTCAAAGTGACCCAAGGGCAGCGGAAAACGATGGAAGTGGGAATCTTTTCGGGATGAGTCAGCGGCCACGGCTTCCAGAAGCCGTGTGGTGAACCCGAAATATTCCACGGGAACAGGCCGGATTTTTTAAGGAATGCGTTCATTCCGGAGGGGTTGGATCCAGGGCTAAATTTCAGCTCCAAGCTCTCCCCAGACTGGGAATGGAGATGTGACCCTCGGGAACAGGATGTGACCAGGAATGGTGGCCAAGGTGTCTCCCAGCTCTTCCCTTCGTGCTGGATCTTGGGAAACAACATCCGGCACTTCCATAATTTTATTCCCTGAGTTTGTCGCCGTCTTCTTCCCGCTTTAATTCCAGGCAGATCCCTTTTCCTCCAGCTGGAATCGGGAATGGGAAGTGGAGACAACTTATTTCCACTTTTTTTGGCTTGGCTTTGCCGTTAATTAGGGCTGGAGCACTTAATTATTGATATTAATTAATTAATAATTTATAATTAATCCCCAAAGATGAAACGACAATCCAGATAAAATTCCAAGCCAGGAAAGTGAGGAGGGAGAGACTTCAGGAGAGTCCGGAAATCTTCAGGAATAGCTGGAAAAATGGGAGAGAAATCAAGGAATAAGGTCCTGGCAGATGTGGGGGTGGGAAATAGGGAAAATCCAAAGGGAAGGGTTTTAGTAGGAAAAGCATCTGGATAAAATTAGAGTGGAAAAGTGCTCAAGAGAGGGAAAGAGAGGAACAAAAATTTTATGGGATTCACCAACAAATCCCACTCTGTTTTTTAGGAAAAAAAACCCCAAATCCAGGGGTTATTTTTATCCTCCTTCCCCAAATGAAAGGAGCGAAATTCCAAAAAAAACCCAGAGAAAAAGAAGCAGAGAAAGTCTTTCCTTTCTCCTCAGCTCCTGTGGAAAAATCCCCCCTGATCCCCACTTTATGAAGCCATAAAAAACTTGGAAGTCTCTGCTGGCAGATGCCGGCAGGGCTGGTGCTGGAAGCTCGGATTTTTTGGGATGAGAGGGTTTGGAAAAGCGCTTGGCTTTGGAATTGTTCTTAAAGGTCATTGGGGTGGAGAAGAGAAAAAACGGGGAGCCGGGAGCTTTTCCCGCTGGATGGAGCCAGGGAGATCCTGGTGACATCTTGGAATGATGTCTCCTGTGGAACAGAGAATTCCAGGATGTGGGTTTTTTTGGGAATAGCAAAACCAAAAGTTTCACTTTCATCCGAGGTGCCTAAATCCATAAAATCGCTCCATTCCAGTTGGAATTCCAGAATATAGAATATAATATTTAATGGATATATACCAAAGTTTTTATAGAAACATATATATGCATTTAATTATATATAAATAATTATCATTATTATAATATATACATATAATAATTATATGCACATATATTATATATTATGTCTATTATATATTATGTATGATATTATAATAAATAATTTATACATATATAAAAATTACTATAATAAAAATAATAAATAATAATAAAATTTTATAATAAAATAAAATAAAATAAGATTTTATTTAATATATATTATAGAATATAATATGTATTTATATTTGAGAAATATATTATATTATAATATATTATATTCTATATTCTTATTCCAGTTGAAATTCCAGGCCAAATTCCCTCTGCCTTCTCCTTAAATCCAAGCCTGAGGAGGGAGAGCCCAACCTCATTTTTCCCTCTCCAAGAGGTTTTGGTTTTCCCTTGGAAAGAGAAAATTACTGATTTTGGGGCCTCACAGCAATTCCAAGGTGGAATTCCATCATTTATTCCACACCTCCGATGGATCCCACGCTGCTTCTCCCTAAAAATTCCCTTGGAAAAGAGGAGGAATCAAACCAGGGCCAGGAAGTCACGTTTGGATAGAAACAACCCAGCTCTGGGATAGAAATTCCCAAATTCCAGCTATTACCAACATTCCCTGAGGAGCCATCCCAGGAAAACTTGAGGTGGAATTCAGGGAGTGGTGAAAGATGGGATCACCACCCCAAAATTCCAAGGAAAGTGTCCAAAATAGGTAAATCCAAGACATTCCAGTCTTTTTCCATGCTTGGAGCTGCAGGTTTGCTTCCCCCAAGGGATTGGGAATTGGGAAACTCCTGTTTTTAGGGAAAAGGGGTGGGAAAAGGAGCTGGAATTCGTGGAATTGAGACATAGACCTGACCTGAGTCTTGTTCTTAATTCCAAGGAATTCTGGAATTCCTGGCTGTGTCCTGGATCCAAGGGTAGGAGCACAAGTGCCTTCCCACGGACATTGAGGGATTGTCCATGTTTTATCCTTTTTTGTCCTTTTTTTCCTCTTCTTTTCCTCTCCATTTTTTGTCCTCTTTTTGTTCTTTTTTCCCCCTTTTGTTCTCTCCTTTTTTTCTCCTTTCCCCCCCCTTTTTTTCCCCTCCTCTTTTTCCTCATTTTTAATTTTAAATTAAATTCCCCCAATCCGAACAGCTCAGGACATGGTGTTCCCTGTTTCCCGAAATTCCATCTGCTATCCCCACAGAAATCCAGCTGCCCTTGCCTAATCCAGAGGCTTTAGGAAGATTTTATGGGATAAATCCATGGGTCAGGTTTGTTGCCATCCTGACGGATTTTGTCAAGGACACTGGGAATTGTTTTCTTCTGGAATGACTCTTCCCTGATGAGTCCACTCTGTGCCCTTTTTCCATGGATTTCCTGAGCCTTTGGGAACCTCTTGGTGGAGAATCCCATATCAGCCTGGCCTTGGGCACTGCCAGGGATCCAGGGGCAGCCACAGCAAATCTGGGAATTCCAGCCCAGCCAGGAATTCCTTGCCAAGATCCCAGCCCAATCTCCCCTTTCCCAGTGGGAGCCATTCCCTGGGTGCTGTCCCTCTGTCCCTTGTCCCCAGTCCCTCTGCAGCTCTCCTGGAGCCCCTGCAGGGACTCTGAGCATTCCCTGGATTTTTCCCTTCTCCAGGGGAACATTCCCAGCTCTCCCAGCCCTGGAATCATTTCCATGACCTTTTCTGGGCCCTCTCCAGCAGCTCCACTCTGCATTTTTCATTGCAGGCCATGAGATGCCTCCCAACAGCCCACAGGGAGGGTCAAGGCTGCTCCAAGGTTTGTGCCCAGTTCCTGAATCCCAAGGAACTGCTCCTTTCCCTGGGCAGTTTTCCCAGTCAGTTCTCATCCCTGGCCCCACACGAGCTGCCTCCCCAGAGCAGAGCTGCAGTAGCTGCAAACACAAACTCCTGCAGCTGCACCAACAGCCCCTCTCCCCAATAACCCCTCAAATGGGACACGTGAAAAACCCCAATTTACGGGGCCAGCGCCCCTCTGTAAAACAGCCAGGCGGGCACAGGTGGCTGATAAAAGTGCACTTTAACAGCCACACTTGCAAAAGAAATTTATAAGAGTGAGCAAAGCTCGCAGCCTTTTAATTGCATGTCAAACTCTGGGCTCCGAGACCCAAACCAGATTCCTGCAGCCTGTGCCAAGTGCTTCCAGATATTCCATGTCTGGAGCTGATCCCCCGGCTACCAAGGGGTTAAACCTCAGCCTCTGAGGCCAGGGGGGCTTGAAGGCAATGCCACCAACCCTGAAGGAAAGCAGAGAACGTTTCTGCCAGCTTTGTTCCAAATAAAAAAGGTTATTAAAAACAGCCCCGGCCGCTGTTAACAGCAACGGCCCGACAAGGAGACGTTTACAAAGCAGCTGAACTTGTAAATAAATGGAATTAATCCCCAGCAAATTCCTTTGATCCACAGGACACGAATTCCCTTTCCCTGCAGAGCTGCTCATTAGTAGCTCCGTGTTCCACTTGTGTCACCCGCCAGCGAGCCCGGAGGAAAATGCTTCAAGTCACAAAGAGATCTCTGGGTTCCTCTGTGCCAAGGGATTTCTGGGCACACAAATGAGTCACAGAGAGATCTCCAGTTCGTCCTGTGCCAGTGGATTTCTGGTCATGGAGAGATCTCCAATTTTTCCTGTGCCAGTGGATTTCTGGTCACAAAGAGATCTCCGGGTTCCTCTGTGCCAAGGGATTTCTGGGCACAAAGAGATCTCCAGGTCCTCTTGTGCCAGTCCATTTCTGGCCACAGAGATCTCCAGGTTCCTCTGTGCCAAGGGATTTCTGGGCACAAAAATGAGTCACAAAGAGATCTCCAGGTTCTATAGTGCCAGTGGATTTCTGGTCACAAAGAGATCTCCAGCTCCTCCTCTGTCAGTGCATTTCTGGTCATGGAGAGATCTCCAGTTCTCCTGTGCCAGTGGATTCTGGTTACAAAGATCTCCAGGTTCTCCTCTGCCAAGGGATTTCTGGTCATGGAGAGATCTCCAGCTCCTCCTGTGCCAGAACATTTCTGGTGACAAAGAGCTCTCCAGTTTTTCCTGTGCTGGTGTATTTCTGGTCACAAAAATGAGTCACAGAGAGATCTCCAGTTCCTCCTGTGCCAGTGGATTTCTGGTCATGGAGAGATCTCCAATTTTTCCCGTGCCAGTGGATTTCTGGTCACAAAGATCTCCAGGTTCTCCTCTGCCAAGGGATTTCTGGGCACAAAAATGAGTCACAAAGAGATCTCTGGGTTCCTTCGTGCCAAGGGATTTCTGGGCACAAAAACATCTCCAGGATCTCCTCTGCCAAGGGATTTCTCGTCACAAAGAGATTTGCAGCTCCTCCTGTGCCAAGGGATTTCTGATCAAGGAGAGATCTCCAGGTTCTCCTGTGCCAAGGGATTTCTGGGCACAAAGAGATCTCCAGATTTTCCAGTGCCAGTGCATTTCTGCTCACAAAAAACATCTCCAGGTTCTCCAGAGCCAGTGGATTTCTGGTCACAAAGAGATCTCTGGGTTCTCTCCTCTGCCAAGGGATTTCTGGTCACCAAGAGCTCTCCAGGTTCTCCTGTGTCCTTGCATTTCTGGTCATGGAGAGATCTCCAGCTCCTCCTGTGCAAAGGGATTTCTGGGCACAAAAATGAGTCACAAAGAGATCTCCAGGTTCTACAGTGCCAGTGGGTTTCTGGTCACAAAGAGATCTCCAGTTCTCCTGTGCCAGTGCATTCTGGTTACAAAGAGATCTCCAGGTTCTCCTCTGCCAAGGGATTTCTGGTCATGAAAATGAGTCACAAAGAGATCTCTAGGTTCTCCTGTGCCAGTGGATTTTTGCTCACAAAGAGATCGCCAAGTCCTCGTCTACCAGTGGATGTCTGGTCACAAAAACGAGGCAAAAAGAGATCTCCAGCTCCTCCTGTGCCAGTGGATTTGGATTTCTGGTCACAAAGAGATCTCCAGCTCCTCCTCTGTCAGTGGATTTTTGGTAACAAAGGGTTAGGGTCACAAACAGATCTCCAGCTTCTCCTCTGCCAGGAGATTTCTGGTCACAAAAATGAGTCACAAAGAGATCTCCAGGTTTTCTTGTGCCAGAGCACGTCTGGTCACAAAGATCTCCAGGTTCTCCTCTGCCAAGGGATTTCTGGTCATGGAGAGATCTCCAGCTCCTCCTGTGTCACTGCATTTCTGGCCACAGAGCTCTCCAGCTTCTCTCCTCTGCCAAGAGATTTCTGCTCACAAAGAGATCTCCAGTTTTTCCTCTGCCAGTGCATTTCTGGCCACAAAAATGAGTCACAAGAGATCTCCAGGTTCTCCTCTGCTAAGGGATTTCTGACCATGGAGAGATCTCCAGGATCTCCTGTTGCAGTGCATTTCTGGTCATGGAGAGATCTCCAGCTCCTCCTCTGCCAAGGGATTTCTGGTCACAAAGAGATCTCCAGGTTCCTCTCTGGCAGTGCATTTCTGGTCACAAAAATGAGTCACAAAGAGATCTCCAGGTTCTCCTGTGCCAGTGCATTTCTGGCCACAAAGAGACCTCCAGGATCTCCAGAGTCAGTGCATTTCTGGTTACAAAGAGATCTCCAGGTTCTCACAAAGAGATCCTCTGTCTGGGCATTTCTGGTCACAAAGGGTTAGGGTCACAAAGAGATCTCCAGGTTCTCCTGTGCCAAGGGATTTCTGGTCACAAAGATATTTCCAGATTTTCCAGTGCCAGTGCATTTCTGATCATGGAGAGATCTCCAGTTTCCAATCTGCCAGTGAATTTCTGGTCACAAAAATGAGCCACAAAGAGATCTCCAGGTTTTCCGTGCCAGTGGATTTCTGGTCACAAAGAGATTTCCAGCTTCTCCTCTGCCAAGGGATTTCTGGTCACAAAAATGAGCCACAAAGAGATCTCCAGGTCCTCCTCTGCCAGTGCATTTCTGGTTACAAACAGATCTCCAGGTTCTCCTGTGCCAGTGCATTCTGGTTACAAAGAGATCTCCAGGTTCTCCTCTGCCAAGGGATTTCTGGCCACAGAGAGATCTCCAGCTCCTCCTGTGCCAGAGGATTTCTGCAGGAGAGGCTGATGAGCAGCAGGAAGAAGGCACTGAGGGAATTCCTCACTCAGAGGCAGGTGAGGCCCTGGGATGGATTCCCAGAGCAGCTGTGGCTGCTCCATCCCTGGAGGTGTCCAAGGCCAGGCTGGAGCACGCAGGGACAGTGGAAGGTGACCCTGCCCATGGGATGGGATGGTCCTTCCACCCCAAAGCATGCCAGCACCCTGGGATTGCTCCCAGCAAGGTGCTCACAGGTATTCATGTGAAATATTCAACATTCCCCAAGTCCCAGCCATCCAATGCTTCCACAGACCAAAGGCAGTGTCCTCACAGCTCCCTGGAGATTGGGATGTGCCCTTGGGATCACTGCAGGAACTCAGCCCCAGGGATCTCTGCAAAGAGAGCAGCCCTGGGGTCTCTGCAAACCCCAACACACTCAAACCCTCCCAACATTCCTGGGGCATCTCTGGAACCATGGAGAGCCCAGGGAGGAGACACCAGGAGAGCCCAGCTGATCCCAGCCTAGGCTGGGCCTAAATTCCAGAATAATTCTGTTATTTTTCTCCTTCTCTGCACTGAGGTGGAAGGGGAGGGATGAAGACACAGCACCAATAAACTCAGCCAGCCCTGGGTGCACAGAGAGGTGACCTGGGCACCTTCTCCTGGGAGCCAGCCACAAATCCCTGGAGAGGATCCAGCCCTGGCTGCAGGACAGGGACACATCCTCCACATCCATGTCTGGGCAGGTTTCTCCACTCAGAACCCAAGGAACCAAGCCACAGAGGGGGGAAATTCATCCAGATGGAAATTCATGCAGCCTTCCCCCATGCTGCCACACTCCCCCAGCACCAGCTCCCAGTGAGGGTGACACTGCAGAGATGGATTTTCCAAGTTTTAATGAAATGTGGATGGAAAGGAACAATAGAGGCTGCAAAGAGGCAAAGCAGAACAAAAGGAGAGGAAAAACCTAATCTGGATTAAATTGGGAATAAGGGGAAAAGTACAGGAAAGAGGAAGAAACCAGGAGCTGTGAACCTCCATGGACACATCAGCCAGTGGAGAAGGGGGTGTTGGCCAAGAGGGCAAATTAACAGCAGGGACAAGTTATCAGAGCAATAATTATCATGGAATGGT
>JAWWLS010000224.1:70478217-70489685 GCA_035040975.1 Myioborus melanocephalus
GGCTGGAATTCCCAGATTTGCTGTGGCTGCCCCTGGATCCCTGGCAGTGCCCAAGGCCAGGTTGGATCCACCTGGGACAGTGGGAGGTGTCCCTGCCATGGATGGGGTGGGAATGGGATGGAATTTAAGTTCCCTTCCCACCCAAACCATTCCAGGATTCTCCAAAGTCCTTTCCAACACCCCCAGTGTGGCTGCAGCAGCAGCACTTACTGGTGGCTCTGATAATTAACCTGTTATTTATTTAAACATTGTAATTAAATTATTATTTTTGTTGCCATATTCCAATTTCTCCATATCCATAATTTTTCCGAGACCGTGTTGGCTTTGGGAAAGTTTTCCACACCAAAAATATTTTTTAGATAAGATCAATGTTTTTCCTTTTCCATTAAAAGATAAATTTCATTCTCTACTCCCAAGTGCCATTTCCTTGGAATGTATCACATTGTAATTGGGATAAACTGGAATTTTAAATAATCTCTAATTATTAAAATGAAATTCCATAGAATCCAATTCATTTTCCCAACAGGTTTGTGATTCCAAATTGTTCTGGAGATTTTTCTTTCCTTTTGCTTCACCTCAAGTGGGAGAAATGTTTCAATATCCTGATTTTTTTCAGGAACTGGGAAAATCATAATTTCCATTGCCCTTTTTTCCAAAGGTACGGAGATGTGGTGAGAAAAAAATGTGTTATCCAAAGATTCCTGGGAAAAATTCCTGGTTTTGTGCCCACAGCTCCTTCTCCTCCATCAGTTTGCTGAATCCTGTGTCACAGGGAGCTGGAAAAGAGATGGAAAATCTTGGATGAGTTGTGGATTTTGACAACTTGCTGGAAGTGCTGAATTTTTTGGGAATCAGAGGGAAAGGGCTCTGAATTCCATGTATTGATCAGGGATAAATCCCGGGATTGGTGCCTTTGACAGCTGCATTCCATTGTAAGGAAATTCCCTTTCCTTCCCAGAAATCCACCCTGTGGAAAATTCCTGAGGGCAAGTTGGGGGAATTCCCTGTGGGAATCACTTCCTCCCCCTGAAACCCAGGATTTAATCCATGAAAAGTCATTTCCAAGGGGTTTGGAGTGATAAGATTCGGGTTCCTTATCCAGGCCTGTGAGAAAGAGCAGAGGGCCGGAATTCCAGCCTGGAATAATCAGTGCCAACATCCGGCCGTGGACACGGATAACGTGGGAAATGCACTCCAAGTGAAGTCACTTCCCACCTTTCCCTGGGAATCCCTGCCTAGTTTGGGGCTGATGGAAAACATTCCATGCCCTTGCTCCCATGGGATACAACACCCCTGGATCCCGAGGTTTCCTGGGAATATCAGTGTTCCCAAGGGCTGAGGGGAGGCGACCACATCCCTAATTCCGGCTGCATCCAGCATGGAGAATTGGATCCTGGAAAACAGCTTTGGGCATGGTTGGAATTATTTTCCAAGGAAAAGCTCCCTGGCCAGAGTGCTTTGATTCCCTGGAATCCAGTTGAGTTTCCCTTTGGATGTGGGAATCTCTTCCATGAACATCATTTACTCCTCAAAGAAAGTCTGGGAATGGGCAGAGCTCCCAAACAATCCAAAGATGCTGTGTGCTCTTCCTTCTTCCAGGAAAAGAGCAGTGGGGACATGAATCCAGCTGTGGGGTGGAATTTGGGAAGGTGAGGCTGGAATTGGAGAGGTGCTGGAAGGAGATTTGGGATCAGCTGGAATTTTGGTGCCCTGGAGTGAAGCAAAGGCAAGAAATCCTGGTGGAAATACCTGGAATTGTTCAATCCGGGTGTCACCAGCTGTCCCTTGTCCAAATCCAAGCGGATCCAGGGCCGGACATCCCTGCCCTGATGGAGCCACCAGGCACAAAGGGATGTTTGGAAATCTGATCCCAAAAGAGCGACCTCATCCAGCTGGGAATTTCGGGTGGATTAAAGCACCACAAGGACCGGATGCTCTCACTCACAGCGAGGTTTGTGTGGGACAGGCAGGGAAGGAATCCCAGGAAAACCAAAAGCCTGGCTTTGGAAAAATTCCCTGGGCTTCATTAAGGAATTCTGGCACACAGGGATAGGGTGGTCCATGGATTGGAGATTCCAGTTTATCCTGGATGGACCCCATCTATTCCCTACGGACACAACTGCTCCAATCCCAGGTGATGTCCAAGGAATTATCATGGATAATATCATTATTATTATTATTATTATTATTATCATCATCATCATAATCCTCATTATTATTATTATTATTTACTATTATCATTATGGATAACCATTGATAATAACATTATTATTGTAATAATAATAATAATAATAATAATAATAATAATAATAATAATAATAATAATAATAACGACCATTGATATTATTAATAAAATTCTTATCATTATTATTACTATTATTACTAATTATTATTATTATTATTATTATGGATAACATTATTATAATTACTGCTATTTTATTACTACTATTATTATTAAAATTATTACTAAATCATTCTAATATTAACTCTAATTCTAAAAATAGTAATAGTAATTGTAATGATAATGATGCTGCATTTCTACCTGGAATAACTTATAATAATACCAATATTCCCTTCCAGGATCACTGGGAATATCCCATTCCACTGATGGATATTGGCTTCTGCTCCAGCAAATCTGTTGGGATTTGGCCCCTGCTCCTCTTAAAATTCCTGGAAAACATGGTGTCCAACCCCTCGTGTTTTCCTGGGATTTTCCAGGGCCCATTTCTGGTGAATTTTTTTTTTCCCAAGAGGCAAAATTCCTTCTAAATTCTCCAATTTTTCTCAATTCCTAAATTTTTCTTAAGGAAAAAAGTGGGAAAATGTGGTGATATTTTCCATGGACCTGCCGTTGCTTGGAGCTGAGAGGGCTCTCCAGCTAGCTGGAATTTTGGGATGGCAAATTTTAACAGGAAAAATGAGAAATAACTGGGATTTTGAACAGAAGGAATCCTCACAATCCCAACTCAGCTTTTCCAGGGAATTGGGATTGCCGTCCTACACCTTCATCCTGATTCTCTGGGATAAATTCAGGGTTCTCCTTTGGAATGACCCAGGAAAACCCATCCTTGGAGACTTTGCTCCAAGTCTTTGACTCCATGAGGAAATCTGGGATCCAGGCAGTGCCGGGAGCAACTTCCAGAGGGAAAGAGATGGGATTTGGCTGGAGATTCCAGAGGGATTCTGGTTTCAGCTCAGCAAGACTTGAGTGGAATTCCTTCATTTCCAGTCCCAAATCTGCCAGAAAGGAAAAGCTTCCACTCACTTCCAAGCCCTGGCGTGCTTCCAGAATTCCCGGATTTTGATTATGCTGTATTCCATGACTTCCACCTGCTCCTAAAACTGGGAGAGTTTTCCTGTTTTCCTGCAAACCACAGCCTGAAATCCCATCCCATTCCTACCCCATCCATGGGCAGGGACAATTCCCACTATCCCAGGTGGATCCAACCTGGCCTTGGACATTCCCAGGAATCCAAGGGCAGCCACAGCTTCTCTGGGAATTCTATCTCAATCCCTCCCAATGCTCACAGGCAGGAATTCCTTCCCAAGATCCCATTGATTGTGCAGAATCCCTTCCTCCACATCCCAAATCCGTGGAAGAGAAGGAATTTCCCTACTCAGCTCCCTGATGCCTGAGCCCTCTGTATCCCACTTGGAATTCGGCCAGGATTTGGAATCCACCCCTCCGTGTCCAAACCAACGTTAGAAAAACAAATCCAATCCTTTCCTCATCTCTAATTCCTGGGATTCCATGGGCCCTCCTTGTCTAAACTCCTTGGGAAAACATCCAGGGCACGGCCCCGGCCGCGCTTCCGAAGGAATTTGTGGGATTATGTCGGACGGTTCCGGGCGAGCCGAGATCAAAGGTATCGGGTTGCAGGTTCAACAAATCCTAACGGGATGTGACAGCCAGGTCATTCCATGGGGTTGAGCTGCCAGGATGGATTGGAGGAGATCTCCCATTCCAGGAGGTTATTCCGGGATGAGGACGGAGGATGCTGCGGGTTTTGTCCTTCGGGAATGTTAGAATGAGAATAAACGGGAAGGGAATTTGAGATGGAGCCGGGAAGGTGAATCAGACAGGAGTTTTGATGTTTGGAATTCCAGATGTTTGAGGAGGGATGGAATGAAAAAGGGATTGGAAGAGGGAAGGATTGGAAAAGGGATTAGATAGAAGAGGGATGGATTGGAAGAGGAATTGAAACAGAAATGGATTGGAAGAGGAATGGAATGGAAAAGGGATGGATTGGAAGAGGGATCAGTTAGAAAAGGGATGGATTGGAAAAGGGAAGGATGGGAAGAGGGATTAGTTAGAAGAGGGAAGAATTGGAAGAGGAATTGGAGCAGGGATGGATTGGAAAAGAGATTGGAAGAGAGACGGATTGGAGCAGGGATGGATTGGAAAAGGGATCAGTTAGAAGAGGGAAGGATTGGAAGAGGAATTGGAGCATGGATGGACTGGAGCATGGATGGATTGGAAAAGGGATTGGAAGAGGGAAGGATTGGAAGAGGAATTGAAGCAGAGATGGATTGGAAGAGGGATGGAATGGAAAAAGGATGGATTGGAAGAGGGAAGGATTGGAAAAGGGAAGTATTGGAAGAGGGAAGCATTGGAAGAGGGATCAGTTAGAAAAGGGATGGATTGGAAAAGGGAAGGATGGGAAGAGGGATTAGTTAGAAGAGGGAAGAACTGGAAGAGGAATTGGAGCAGGGATGGATTGAAAAGGGATTGGAAGGGAGATGGATTGGAAGAGGGATGGACTGGAACAGGGATGGATTGGAAAAGGGATTGGAAGAGGGATGGATTGGAAAAGGGATGGATTGGAAAAGGGATGGATTGGAAAAGGGATCAGTTAGAAGAGGGATGGATTGGAAGAGGAATTGGAGCACAGATGGATTGGAAGAGAAATTTGAAAAGGGATTGATTGGAAAAGGGAAGGATTGGAAAAGGGAAGGATTGGAAAAAGGATGGATTGGAAAAAGGATGGATTGGAAAAAGGATGGATTGGAAAAAGGATTGGAACACAGATGGATTGGAAGAGGAATTGGAAAAGGGATTGATTAGAAAAGGGAAAGATTGGAAAAGGGATGGATTGGAAGAGGGATCTTTCCCAATTTGTCATCTCCAGAAAAACAACACTTCCAGCCTCAGTGACAGCGCCCAATTCAGGTTCAAAAATTAAAAGTAAAATAATCAATTCATAATCACTTAAAATTTAAATTAAATCCTTTAAACATTTCCTACCCAGGGAATGTTTTATTATCCATTGTCATCTCCAAAAATCCAAGGGATACAGTGGACAAATTGGAATCTTCGGAGTGTTTTCAAGGAATAACAATTTTATTCCCAGACTTCCAAGGTACCAACATCCCCTGGAACTAACAGGGAAGGATTTGGGATGTTGTGGATGAGGTTGGACAGGACCCAGCCCTTGGAAGTTCTTCCCAGAAATAACTGAACCATCCCTGTGCTCCCAACACCAAAACCAGTCCAAATCCCAAACAAATTCCAGCTCCTGGGAGGAAAATTAACTCCAGCCCCAAGCCCCATTTTTCTGTGGGACAGAAAAAGCCTTTGGGATGCTCAAAAATCCCAAATGATGGATTTTATCCTATTTGGTGCCATCACGGAGTCTTCCAAGGGAAAACAGCCCTGGAGAGAATGATCCAAATCCAGGATTTTGGCTTGCAGCAGCTCAGGAGCCAAACCGTCACCCAGCATTCCAAAATCCGATGGGAAGCTGTTGGTTTGTGAGGAAAACAAGCCAGGAATGAGATTCCCAGCAGTTTCCAGCTCCAGGACTCTCTTTTAGAGGGGAAAAGGTCACCAAAGGTGAATTTATCCAAAAGGTGAATCACGACTGGAAAGAATTCCAAGAGGAAATAATCTCATCTCATGGATCGAGGCAGCTGCTGATAGTCAGGAGCTTGGATCCCTAAAAACCAACAACCCACGGATCCAGCTCTGGCTCCTCAGCTCCCTCCTTTTTTTCCACCTTTCCATCCAGATATGAGGAAAATCCAGCAGAGGAGCAAAGACATCCCGGTGCTTTGGGAAGTTTAATTCCTTGGGAAAACAAAGCAAACCCCTGGGATTCAATGGAACGAGCTGGTGAGAAATCCTGGGATTCCTCAAGGTTTTGACAGCCCCTTATCTCCGGCGGGATGTGACGGAGCGATGGGAAAAACGCGGAGCTGGAGCGGCTGCCACAGCAGGTGGAGAAAAGCAGGAAAGGAGTTGGCCGGAAAAATGGAAAGATCAAAAAAAAATCCAGACAATTCCGGAAAAAATAGGGGAGGGAAGGATAAGGAGGACACGGAGAGGGCAGTGGAGGGAAGTGAGAAATAGAGAAGCTGTTTTGGACTTGGAATTTTTCATCTGAGGTTCCAAAAAATCTCGTGGCCAAGAGCCAGACTTGAGGAATGACCTCACTTGAGGCCTTCCAGGACCTGAGGAGGAGGAGGAAAAGGAGGGAGAGGGAATTTTAGGTGGGATGGAGGGACAGGACACAGGGAATGGCTCCCACTGGGAAAGGGGAGATTGGGCTGGGATCTTGGCAAGGAATTCCTGGCTGGGCTGGAATTCCCAGATTTGCTGTGGCTGCCCCTGGATCCCTGGCAGTGCCCAAGGCCAGGTTGGATCCACCTGGGATAGTGGGAATTGTCCCTGTCCATGGAATGGGATGAGTTTCAGGTCCTTTTCCCACCCTGAGCATTCCATGATTCCATGGTTTTCTTCCCTGTGGTGAGCAGTGCCAGAGGAGCCTGGAGCAGTTTGAGGGATGTTTCCACACAAACATTTCTGGAGTGGTTTTAAAGCCAAGCCAACCTTTTCCCGGCTTTTGGAATCGCTTTGAACTTTGGGAGCCACTTTGGAGCACCAGAACCGCAGCGACTCTGGAGCTCCACACAAAACTGGGTGAAGACAAATCCCAAAAAAAGATTTTTTGGAGGAAAACCAGCTCCCTGTGCCCAGCAGCTTGGGAAGGAAGGAGCTGCCAGCCAGACCTGGAGAGGAGGATCCGATCCAGGGAAGAGCAGCTGGGATTCCATGGAAATAACTCAGCCCCATCCCCAGGTGATAAAACAGCTGAATTCCAGCCCAGCTGATCCCGGAGCAGGGAATAAATCTGGGAAGTTCTCACTCCCTTTTTTTCCGTGCTGGGGGTGCAGCTGAGCCTGGAAAAGGGAAGGTTTTTTGGCAAGAAAGGAACTTTTTCCCATTTTTTTGCTGTTGGGAAGAAGCCAAAGGCTGAACATCCCCATCCACAGCAGAGCTGGAGCAGAAGGAGAGAGGGAAAAGGAAGGAAAAGGCAGAAGGGAGGGGAAGGAGACCCAGGAAAAAAATGAAATCAAATCTGGGAGGTGTGGAAAGGGAGAGAAAAGGGAAGGAGGAGGAATTAAAAGAGGGAGAGGATGGAAAGGGAAGGGAAAGGAGACTCTGGAAAAAACTGGGGGATGGGAAAGGGAAAGAAAATGAGAGAAAAGAAAATTAAAGGGGAGATGTGAAGGAAGAAAGGGAATCGTGGAAAAAAGGGGGAGAAGCTGGTTTAGGAATTGTGGTAAGGAAAAGGGGGAGCAATCTGTTTGGGAATTGTGACAGGAAAAATAGAGGGAAGCTGGTTTGGGAATTGTAACAGGGAAAACAGAGAGAAACTGCTTTGGGAATTGTGACAGGGAAAAGGGGGAGAAGCCAGTTTGGGAATTGTGACAGGAAAAATTGGGAGAAACTGGTTTGGAAATGGTGGGAAGTGAAAAAAGGGGGAGAAGCCATTTTGGGAATTGTGAGAAGTGGAAAAGGGGGGAGCAGAAGATTTTTGGGAATTGTGACAGGAAAAATAGGGGGAAGATGGTTTGGGAATTGTAACAGGGAAAACAGAAAGAAACTGGTTTGGGAATTGTGACAGGGAAAAGGGGGAGAAACAAGTTTGGGAATTGTGACAGGAAAAATTGGGAGAAATTTGTTTGGAAATTGTGGGAAGTGAAAAAAAGGGGAGCAGCCTGTTTGGGAATTTTGAGCAGGAAAATGGGGGGAATAACTGATTTGGGAATTGTGACAGGAAAAAGGGGGAGCAGCTGGTTTGGCTATGATTTGAGGTTTCCAAATAGGAATTTCTCCCCAAAAAATGTGGAGAAGGGCACTGGGAAGAAAGCAGGAGGAGGGAGCGAGGAATCACAGAATCCTTAAAAAAACCCTGGAAAATCATCCAGCCCAACCTCGGAACAACTGGGGAGAGCTGGATCCTTCCCCCCTTGGGAATGAGGAGCAGCTCCCCGGAGGTTTTCCTTCCAAGACCCTTTTTCCTCACGGCATTCCCGGCTCTGCTCCAGATGATCCCGATCCCAACCCTTCCCTGCCATCCACGTGGAGCTGTTGGGAGAGCAAACAATCCCTGCCCCGCCTCCCACACGTGTGAGGGCCCCCGGGAATTCCTTCCCAAACAATCCCGATTGGGATCGTGTCCTTTGGCTGCCCCGGAGTGACCCCAGGAGCAGTGGAACGAAACTTTTCCCTCCCCATCTTTTCCACAGATTCGCTCCAAGGGGAAGGGAAACGTGGAAAAATGTCCGGAAGCGGTTGGATGACGCCTCTCCCAAAAAAAAAAAAAAAAAAAAAAAATCCAAACCCCCACTGGAATATTTCCCTCCCCTGGGGTCAGCATCCAAGTGGGAGAAATGTTCCTGCTGGGATCACTTCCAGCTTGGAAAAGCCATTATTTATAGGGCACAAAAATCCAGAGGAGATTTTGTTTGCTCTTTCCAGCTGTCCTCAAAATCCAGCTGGGAAAGGGATGCTCAGGGTGCTGGAGGGGATGGGAATTTGTGGGGAAAGCAAAGGGAATGGTTTTTTATCTGGGATTTGACCCTGGAAGAGGCTGCAGAGTGGAAAAGGTTTTTCCAAACAGGTGAAGCCCATCCCTGCTCCTCACAGCTCCCTGGAAAAGGGCTTTTCCTGGATTTTTTTCTCTCCTCCAGGAGCTGGATAAAACCAGACATCCAAGAAAGCTGGGAAATCTCCAGGTGAGGAAAAATTCCTCTGTTTTCCTCTCCAGGTCCTTCCCATCTCAGGAAATTCAGTGTCAAAGGGAAAAAGATGGAAGCTGAGGGATAAATCCCCTTTCTTCCTGTGCCTTGCCTTGGAAAATTCCTCCCTCTGTCATGGGAGCTGGAAAATTCCTCATGGAAAATTGTGCTTTCCTCATGGAAAACTGTGCTTTCCTCATGGAAAACTGTGCTTTCCTCATGGAAAACCAGTTTGGAGCAAGTTACACTGCAGGATCTTGGAATTAGGGGGGAATCACTCAGGTCCAGCCTCAGGGACAGCCCCGACATTCCCAAGCTCCCACGACTCCTCACTGGGATATTTCCAGGTTTTTTCCCACGCCAAAGCCTTTCCTGGAGCCAACTCCAGTTCCAAAACCTGGAACTGATCCAGAGGTTACAAACTTTAGGGAGAAACGGGCTCCAAATGTTCTGCTAAATCTCTGGATCAGTTGGAATTCTGCAGGATTCCTGTGGCTGGAGGGAAACTCTTCCCAAAGGGCCAAGGAAAAGCTTCCCATGGATACTCCAAGGTGGAAAAAGCAGAAATTTGGGAGTGGTTTTTTATTTAAAAAAATCAAATTTTAATCTTCTTTCGGAGTCCAATTCCCAAATCTGGTGCAGATTCCACCAAAATCTGCATTTCCATAAGAATTAAATAATCCTGGAATTGTTATTTGGGAAAATATTTGGGAAAAGACTCCAAAATCATCAAATTCAACCCAATTCCCACCACATTCTTAACAAGTCTTTCCTCAAATGCCACATCCATAAATTTTTGGGACAATTCCAGGGATTTTGATTCCACCACTGCCCTGGTCATCCCATTCCCATTCCTGACTGTCATTTCCATGGATAAATTATTCCATATAATTATTATTATTTATTTATTGGAATAAATAAATTATTTGTTCCAATATTTACTTATTTTATTCCAACATTCCCTAATATTTATTCACTGACCATCCCATGGTGTTATCCCAGGAAAAACAGGCTTAGCTTCCTCCCTTTCCTGCAGAAATAACTCTTGGATTGTCCCATTTTTCCTGGTTGAGATGGTTCCTCCACCCCAAGGAATTCCAGGGTGTAAAGATTCCAATCCGAATGAAATCAGCCCAAATAATTGGATTTTTACCACAAACATCTTCCCTGAAGGATTTTTTTTTTTCCCCCCAGGAGAAGCCCAGGATGGAAATCAGCAGGAATTTCCTCATGGAAAGGGTGGTCAGAGATTGGAATTACCCAGGGAAATTTTGATTCCCCATCCCTGGAGGTATCCAAGGAATTCCTGGATGTGGCACTCAGTGCTAAGGCAGGGATTTGGCACAATTTGGACTGAATAATCCTGGAATTCCAGCCTCAATGATCCCGGAATTCTGTGCCAGCAGTGATTCCAGGTGTGGTTTTCCTATCTGACACCTCTGCCTAAGTTTAAATTCCTGCTTTAAGCTGGATTTTAAGGAAAATCCCTTCATGGAAAACGTTGTCCAGCCCTGCCCAGATCCCCAAGACAGCACCTCCTGAGTATCCCAAGGATTTATCCCAGCTCCAAGAGGGATTGTTGGTTCCTCACATCCCATGGGAAGATCTCCTGCTCCCACACAGGAGGAAAAATCTGCCACCTCCACCTTTTCCTTCCTCTTCCCAAGGCCCACAAAAATCCTGGGAATCATCCAAGCCAACCCAACTCCTGCCACCTTCCCCCTTCATGCAATTCTTGTCCTTGTTGGGATGGAGAGATCAGAAAATTTGGGCTGCTACTGGAATTTTTGTGGCCAAAAAATTCCTCCCTGGAGCCTTCCCTCCTCGGGGAACATTCCTGATGAGCCAACAAGAGGAACCACAGGGAGAGGGCTGGAAAATCCCCCCTGGATTTGGTGTTTCACACATTCCCAGCCACTTCAAAGGCCACATCCCCAAAGGGATTCTTCTTCTCATGGTCTTGGTGGCCCCGCTCCAGTTGGGAAATATTCATTCCAAAGGAAACCTGGATGCACTGGGATAACAACTCCTGACTCAGCTTTCTGGAAGCCAGTAAGTTTATTTTTTCCCAGTAATCTGAGGGAGGTGGGAATTTCTTTGGTCCCTGAACCTGTGGCACTGTCAGCAATTCCTTAGTGGAGCTGGGCAGTGCAGTGTTGGATTTTCCTGGAAAATTCTGGCTTTGCTGAGCAGATTCAGTATTTATCCATTTGAACACTGTTTTACATAAATACGGGAAAAAAACATGGGATCATGGAATGGTTTGGGTGGGAAAGGACCTTAAATCTGATCCCATTCCCACCCCATCCATGGACAGGGACACCTCCCACTGTCCCAGGTGGATCCAAGCCCCAGTGTCCAACCCGACCTTGGGCACTGCCAGGGATCCAGGGGCAGCCACAGCAAATCTGGGAATTCCAGCCCAGCCAGGAATTCCTTGCCAA
>JAWWLS010000224.1:70503914-70514713 GCA_035040975.1 Myioborus melanocephalus
GGGCTGAGCAGGGGGAGCTGGGCTGGGCCGTTCCAGCCTCATCCCAACATCCCAAACCCCTCTCCCAGGGCTGCTCCAGATGTTCATCCCCACCCTGGGTTAATTTTGGACAAGCACCACGGATCTGCCAAACTTCAGAGCACAAAACCCCCCCCAAAGTCCATGAACATCCTGGATCTGTGCCAGAAGATCAGGAATGCTGCTCCTGTATGGAACAACGGATCATTCTTTCCGATCCCTTGATTTTTCCTGCATTTCCAGAACCGATTTTGTTGCCTTTTTGCTGTCAGGACATGAAATGATTTTTGGGGCCTCTCTCAATGTCCGGCTCTGAAGTGGGTGTAGCTACACCCAGGAGTTACACCCCGAGCAGTTACACCCAGCAGCCAGTAGAACCTGAAAGGGCAGAACCAAGCAGGTGAGGATTCCAAAAAGCTGGAACCTCTTCCAAGCTGGGCATGAGACCAACCCATCCTTGAAAAGCTTTGCCTAAAAATTCGTGACCTACACTGCTCAGATTCCAGAGGAATTCAGCAAAGGAGCATTTTCTGGGTGGGATTTTAGGGTGGGAACTTGCTCTGCACACATGGAATTTTCCAGAAAGTGGAATTAAGAGAAGTAGCATTTTCTGGGTGGGATTTTAGGGTGGGAAACGGCTCTGCAAAAATGAAGATTTCCGGAAAATGCCGTCACTGATTCCATAGAAACTCCTCTCCTCTGTTTGGGCTAAATTTGTTCGCCAGGATTCATTTGAGGGTCTTCCTTTCAGGAAGAGATGAACTAAAATTCTGGTGGCCGCTCCCAGTTATCCAAATTCTCTCTTTTTTTCCTGAAGAAAAAGGAGGTGGAAGCTGCTTTCCAGGCCAAAATCTGATTCATCTTCTGCCTTCCCACGCTTATTTTTCCTGTAATTTTTACTGGACACGGTTCTTCTCTTGGATCCAATCATCCTCTTGCCTTCCCGTGCCTATTCCTTCCTAAAATTGTGCTGGATCAAATAAGCTGAGATTCCAGAAGCTGAGACTGTTTTCTGGAAGACTGGGGAAATTGGGATTGAAAGGACAAGGAGGGATGAGGAAAAGCCATTTTTTGGGATGGGTGGAAGCCGTGAGTCACAAAGGATCAGGGATGGGAAGACAAGGAGGAGGAAAGGCTGCTCTGATGGGTCATTCTCCATCCCCACGTGGATTTGGGAAAGTTGGAGTCACATCCCTCAGCTACTTTTTGGATCAAAAGCGGTCACTCGAAACTAAGAAATTCCAGGATTTCGGCTCCTCCTTTTAACCATGCCGTACTGGGAAGCGTTCCTGATTTTTTTTTTTTCCCCTTTTCCGCCATCTCCTCTCCATCTTCTTTCATTTAACAGGAATATCAAGTTAGAGGCTCGTTAAGCCTCAGGCTCATTAGGAGAAACCGAAGCTCCTGGAGTTTGCCTGGAGTAGTCGGGATCTGATGACAGAAGCTGACACCGGATTGTTTGGGAGTTCTTAGGATCAAGGAGAAATCGGCTGGAATCCTGGGATGAAAGAAATTGGAAACCAATCAGGAAGAGGCAGTGGTTTGTGTCAGGCAAGGGGAGCTTTTCTTAAAAAATCCCCACAAAATTCTCTGATCTAAGGAATAGTTTTGTCATTTAGGACAAGAAGAAACGGCCTCAAATGTGCCAGGGGAGGTTTAAGTTGGATATGTGGGAAAATTTTTCTCTGGAAAGTGCTGTCTAGGCCTGGAAGAAGCTTCCCAGGGCTGGAGTCCCCATTCCTGGAGAGATTAAAATCCATGTGGATGTGGCACTTGGGGACATGGGGCAGTGGTGGCCTGGGCAGTGCTGGGGATGATTGAACTTGGTGAGCTTGGATGGCTTTTCCATCCTGAATTATCCCGAGATTTCCTGGATTTGTGATGTCACAAAGAGGGCTTGAAGTGCTTTTCCATCCTGAATTATCCCGAGATTTCTTGGATTTGTGATGTCACGAGGGGCAGGCAGCAGGTTCTGTGATATCCGGTGATCAGAACATTCCAGTCAGGAAAGGCAATTCCAGGGAGGCCCAACCCAACGTTCTCCCCAGTCCCACCCAGGCCAGGTCCTTCCTCTCCTTTCCCTGCATCCGGAAAATCCACATCCCCCTTTTCCCTCTGTCCTCCGAGGGATGGATAATCCATCCCCCTTGGGAATTTCCAACTTCTCTGGAAATTCGGAACTGCTCAGTTCTGAAGGAATCAGCAGAGCGGGGCCTTATTTCTCTCCAAAAAACTTCCTTTAAGAGGGAAAAACCTTTGGATCCTTGGACACCCATGGAAGCTGCACTTCCACTCCACCCCAGCTGACATTTCCCTGCCTCTGCCTCCACCTGGGAAGAGGCTCCAGCTTTTCTATTTTTTATTTCTCCCCCTCTCTCCCTTGCTTGTGGGGCTTCCACGCAGCCGACCCCAAACCCAGCTCCAGAAACTCCGAGAGCCCCTCGGAAGGAGGAAGCAGCCGGAGTCGGCAGCCGGAGCAGCGCAGGCACGAAGGTCATCCTTTGCATAATGTATTTATCTTGGAAAACGGGATTTTATTCAGGCTATCCAAGAATCCAAGTGCTGAAACCAACACTAAGTCAACAGCACTTAGAGTAATGAAATAAATTCTTCAGGACAATCCAGCCCAAGGAGTCGACAAGGAGGGGGGGACCGGGGTTGTTTTTATTAAAATTCCTTCATTCCTGCAAACCGGCATTGTCTGTGTTTCTTGGATGCGGCCTACGGAGAGACACCGCGCAAGGCCTAGGCCGGAGTTTATTTAGTCTGCTGCCTGCAGCAAAGGAAAATAAAAAGCTTAATAAAAGATTTCCTTCTGTGGGAGCCCCTGCGATTCGCAGATTGGAAGATAAGGGGGCTGTTCGGAGGAAGGGATAATTCTCCATCCCAGCAGCGATGGCATTCCCAAGCCAAGGGAATGGGAATTTATCTCCAGCCTCTGGTTAACCACAGGCCTGAGTGAAAGCCACCAGGACTGAAAGCTTAAACTGTTCTTAATTGTGCTGTAAAGCTCAAAGGAAAATATTTTTGATGCTCCGGCTTTTTAATCTAAATATGATTTAAATTCGGCTGTGCCCTTTCCCTCCCGACAGCACTACATCAATCCTTGATTTCATGACCTCTCACGTGGAATTCTGCCAGGAATTCTGTCGAATTGGAAGCTTAATTTGGAGCCTAATTTCCACTGGCCCTAAAACTCGGAGATTCGGTTACGCTGCAGCTGCAGCAGCAGAATGTGCTTCCACTCCTGATCCTTTCATTTACCTGGAGAGAAGCTTTCATCCCATTATTCCAAGGTATTGTAGCTGTTGTTCCTTTGCTCAGGAATTCTGTTGGTGTGGCAAATATTCCAGGTCCTGAAGAATTTTTTCAGACCTTTAAAATGGAAATGTTCCTTAGCTTTGGGGTCTTCCTTCTCTTGGAAATGGAGAATTCCCTTGGTTTTGGTGTTCCCCCTTCCAGACCTCCAACCTGCCTCTCCCACCCTGTGGTTCCTCACAAACCAGGGATCCAGAATTCCATAGATCTTCTTCCCCCTCAGCCAGAAACTCTCCAGGATTTTTCAGTCCAGAACAATGAGGAGGAAAAGAATTCCCAAATCTTTTCCCACCTTTTTTTCCAGCAGGGAAACAAAATCAGACAAAAGATTCCTTCCACAGATGTCCTGCACAAGTAAAGATCCAACCAAGGGCTTTGCAGGGACCCTGTGGAAAATCCAAGGACATCCCTCGAGTCTCCTGCATCCCACAATCCCATTTTTTTTCCATAAATCCATGATTCATTTGCTTCCTCATCCTCAAAATGCACAGGTCAGCATCTCCCAAAATTCAGGCCAAGATTTGCAGCCCAGTTAAACTTCCAAGGGCATTCATGGCAAAATCCTTGGAAATTCTATATAGGGGGAAATAATTCCTGCATTTCAGCAGACCATGGATGGGATTCAACCAAATTCCTACGGTACCTGGTGTGCAGCTCTGGATCAATTTATATGGGAATATTTTCCCTAAATCCCTCTTTTTTTATTCCTTTGTTCCACTCAGGAAGGAATTTGGCTCCTGCATTGTCTCCAAACCCACCATGGCATTGATGTGGAATTGTTGTATGTTCCAGAAAATTCCAGGCAGCTGGCTTCCAGTTGGATCACCATTCCTCCCCTTTCCCTCTCTTCCATCTCTCCTTTAGGAATGGGATCCACGTGGTGTAAAATCCCTACAAAATCCCCCAAATCCCTACAATTGGGGCCATTTGGAGTTGATAATTCCGTGTTCTCTTTTTTTTTTGGGCCCAGTTTTGGTGTCTGAACTTACTCTGGTGACCTCGCTCCTGGAATTCCGGCGATCCCAAGTTTGGATTGGTGTCCTAATCCAGGCCTAGAGGAAAGGTTCTGTCCTTAAAGCCACTGTGGGAAAAAGTTACCCCTGGATAACTGGAGATTCCAACTCTTTGTTTTATGGAGGAAGCATGTTTGGATTTTCTTGGAAGGTTTGGAGTTTATTCACTTTGTGGAATTGATGGGATGGGATGGGATGGGATGGGATGGGATGGGATGGGATGGGATGGGATGATCAGGCTCTGAGGACCTTATCCTGAAAACCACCAGAGCCCTTAACACAACTTGAGATTAAAAATTGGGAAAAAATTCCTCCTTCTGAGGGTGGGGAGGGGCTGGAATGGAATTCCCAGATTTGCTGTGGCTGCCCCTGGATCCCTGGCAGTTTCCAAGGCCAGGCTGGATCCACCTGGGATAAGGGGAGGTGTCCCTGTCCATAGCAGGGGGTGGAATTAAATAATCTTAAAATTCCCTTCAAACCAATTCCATGATTCCATGATTTTATGATCTCAACTCTCATCCCCCAGGATTTCTCCCCAGAACTCCAGGAATAAATTTCCTTTCTATTTTTAGAGGGGAAAAAAAAAATCTTTGTCTTCTTTCCAGGGCTTTTTCTTTTTTCCAGAGTTTTTTTCTTTCCATACTCTCCTCTTCAGGTAGGAGGAGAGAAAAAAAAAAAAGCAATTTTTAGGAATTCTGGGGGATTGGATGAGGCAGGGGCCAGCCTGGGGTAGGAAAACTGGGAGAACTGGGTCTCATTCTGGGACTTTCCAGCCAGGACACACCTTTGGATCTGCGCTCCAAGCAAACCCAGGCTCCTGGAGTAGGAAAAATTGATGGAGCTGCAGGAAAACTGGTGGAGTGAAGCTGCTTGGACCACGGAGCGGCAGGATCCAGCGTGAGGCATGAAGAGCTGGGGGGAAAAGCGGGAGGAAATTAATGATTGGATAATGGATTCCAAATGTTGCCGTTCCAAGTGAAATCCTAGGAATACAGGCACTTGAGGGGACACGGAGCTCCAAGCCGGATTGTTTTTCAAGGCAGAGCTGCAGCGAGGAGGATGCTGGGTAATGCTTCCCGAATTCCCAGAAAGGTAATAAGGTGAGGATCCAGCTCCATCCAAGCTCCGTTGGCTCCCGCGCGCGCAGGAACGATGGCGGAGCGCTCTTCCCAAGGCTTTGCATCCCGCCCGGCCTGTTAATCCCGGTGGCAGGTGGCCGCCGGCCATCTGGAATCTCTTCATCCATTAAGATTCTCCCAAGAAAGAGAGGAAAGAACTTCCTCAGTAGCCGGGCCAGGTTTTCAGGGAGAGCTTCTGTGCGGCGGCTCCGGGTCAGCGCTCCCGCTCGGATCGTTGGCTCCGACCGCTGGCTCGGGGAACGGGACTCGGCATTCCCCTTCTCCAAACACGGCTGCTCCTCCCAGATCCTCACTTCACCTCCTCCAGGAGCTTTTCCTGAAGTTTCCAGGGGGCCCAGACCCCGGGATTGTTCAATGGAGAGGGATGGTGTGGAATGACGGGGTAAAGGGAATGAGCTGGAGGTGAGGAGGGAAGGTTTGGATGAGATATCCAAAGGGGTGGAATGATTTGGATGAAGCTGGAACAGTGAGGTTGTGGCTGCCTCTGGATCCCTGGCAGTGTCCAAGATCGAGGCTTGGAGCAACCTGGGACAGTGGGAGGAGTCCCTTCGTATGGAATGGGGCTGGAACTGGATGGGATTGAAGGTCCTTTCCCAACCCAAACCATTCCATAATTCCATGATTATTCCAATTATTAATAGAATGTCCCATTCCCAGGCACTGGCAGAGGGGTAAACCCCATCCGTGTTTCCTGCTTGGCTCAATCCCAATCCTTCCTCAAATACTGTTGGAAAATCCCGTGGAGACAGTTCAGTGACAGCTCCAATGGGAGTCAAAAACTTATGGAAAAATCCCTGAGGAATTTTTTAAAAGGGGGGATTTGTAACGTTGGACACAAGGATGGGGGAAAACAAAGGAAAACCTTCCAACGTGAGACTTGTTCCTACTGCAGATGGAAGAACGAGGCCATCGGAGAAGAAAACAGCCTTTCCCCACCAATCCTATTTTTTGTTGGGATAATTGCAGCCTCAGAGATGTCTCTCCCATTTCCACATGGTCCAGATGGGAATAACAGCATGGACCAAGAGCCCTGGGAATTCCACAAGGCCACCAGCAGAAATGAGCCCCAAAATCCAAAACGTCCTTCTGTATTCCAGCCCCTTGGATGTATCCAGATCTCCGTGACCCTCAGCAGGAATCAATTTGGGGTCAAAGGAAGTGGCCACACTGTCTGAGTGTATTTAGCAGGATATTTGGGATGAGAATTATGGAAAAAGGGACTTTTCCTGGAGGGCGAAGTCTAAACAAGGAAAGGATGGGGTGGATGTGGATTCCCGATCCTTTGCACTTCCCATGGGAATACCAAATGGAGACAGGGATTGCACCACTGGGCTGATCCACTGCAAATCATCCCATGATGGCCCTAAAGCCCCCATGAGCTTTGGGAGACGCCAAAACCTGGGGAATTTACTGGAATTTACCCTTTGGAATGTGTGTCACTTCCGCATAAACTCCAACCACCTCATGTCCCTCAGGGGACTTCCACATGTCACCATTGTCCTGCTGATTTTTAGGGAATCCAGGGTGATTTTGGAGGGGCCAGAGCAGAGGAATGTGGATGAATCTCTGAGTTTAAACACTTTTCCAGCTTCTTGAAATTGTGTCACCCTCACCAGGGCTCTGCTCTTGGCAAACAGGGAACAATGTCAGAGGGATTCAAGAATTCCTGGAGATAATTCCTGTTCCTTCAGCTCTGTCAATGCTTGGAGTTGCTCCAGTGCTCAGCACTTCACAGGGTCTGGTCAGGAGGGGGAAAATCCCACAATCCCAGAATCACAGAGGCTGGAAAAGGTCATTGAGTCCAACCTGTGCCTGACCCCACCTTGTCACCATCCTGGGAATGCCACATCCCTTCCCAACCCACTCCAGTCCTTGGAGCTTGGATCAGGTGGACAAGCCCAGATAAGCACCTGAACCCCGAGATGTTTCCCTGGAATGCTCCCAGATCTCTCCCAAGTTGTCCCAACCCTCTCACCAGCAGCCTGTGGAAATAATTCCAGCTAAAATCAGGAGACTTCCAAGGATCCTGAGCGTTATCCTGGATAACGTGCATGGGGAGGAGGGGGAAAAATGCCAGGTGGAAAAATCAAAGATGCCAACTTTTTCTGCTGCCTTGACACAGCTCCGCTTCCTCGCACCATTCCTTTATATCCGGTTGACGGATATTTTTCCATAGAGCGGGAATGCTGATCTTGGCAGGGGCTGAGAGCAAATATAGAAGCTCTGATGCGTGCCCGGAGAGCTCCAAGCCATCGGGAAAGCTGCCGGGAGCAGCAGGAGGAAACAGCGAAGAGCCGGAGCACTGGAGAGGGCTTGTCCTGCATCCACAAATCCCGTGGGATTTGGGAAGGTGAGGGGAACCCCGCCATCCCAAACGTCGGGATCCTGCCAAGGAACACTGCTGGCAAAATTCTGCCTCAATCATTATCTGGTTTCTTTTATTCCCGCTCCCGCTCTGGATCCTTGGCTTCCATCCTTACAATATCCAGCCCCCTGCTGTCCTTAGTATCTTCATCTTTTCCACATTATCCAGAGTGGGATCCTTGTGCTGATCCTTGGATTACAGGAGCACGGAAGGACTGGAGAGACCCAGGTTTGGGATTTAAAACTTGAATTTTCTTCAAGCCAGGCTTTGGGGCCCTAAGGAAAGAGCTCCTCAAATCCTCATCTCCCCACTTAAGGGCCATGCTTTAATTTGGGATGGGAAATTCCAGCTGGCTCCTGTGTTTTGGGAATTGCTGGAGCAGCCCTCACTGCTTCAATCCATGTCCCTTCCTGCTCCAGGGATGTCCCAGAGAGGGAATTGCAGGGTGTGTTTGGAAAGAAGCTGCTCACTCTCCTGCAGGGAGATCCTGCCAAAGGGAGCCTCAAAAAAGATGGAGAGGAAAAATTTCCAAAGGCCTGGAGGGACAGGACACAGGGAATGGCTTCCCACTGCCAGAGGGCAGGGAGAGATGGGATATTGGGAAAGAATTCCTGGCTGTGAGGGTAGGGAAGGGCTGGGTTAGGAATTCCCAGATTTGCTGGGCTGTCCCTGGATCCCTGGCAGTGCCCAAGGAAAGGTTGGACATTGGGGCTTGGATCCACCTGGGACAGTGGGAGCTGTCCCTGCCCATGGAATGGGGTGGGAATGGGATGGGATTTAAGGTCACTTCCAACCAAACCATTCCAGGATTCTGGAGCCCCTCTGCTCTGGAGCCAGGCTGGGAGAGCTGGGATTGTTCCCCTGGAGAAGGGAAAATTCCAGGGAATCCTCAGAGTCCCTGCAGGGGCTCCAGGAGAGCTGCACAGGGACTGGGGACAAGGGACAGAGGGACAGCACCCAGGGAATGGCTCCCACTGGGAAAGGGGAGATTGGGCTGGGATCTTGGCAAGGAATTCCTGGCTGGGCTGGAATTCCCAGATTTGCTGTGGCTGCCCCTGCATCCCTGGCAGTGCCCAAGGCCAGGCTGGATCCACCTGGGGCAGTGGGAGGTGTCCCTGCCCATGGAGCTGGTATTGATCTTTAAGGTCCCTTCAACCCAAACCATTCCATGATTCCATGAAGGTGTTTCCAGGGGCATCCTTCCAAGGAACACAGGCCAGGACCACGTTCCCGATCTGTGCTGAGCTGGGTTGGATGAGGTGATGATGTCCAGGTAAAAGGCCATGGATCTCATTCCCAAGCTCTGGAATCTCCCCATTTTCTGTCTGCATTTTACCGTCAGTGCTTGGAGAAAGCCGGAGCTTTCTTTTTAAGGAAAGCTGCCAGAACTTGGATGTTCAACTGTCCAGGGAAGGGGGAGAAAAAATACCCTTAAAAAAGCAAACTCTGGATCTTCCAGTGGTTTATTTTTGGAGTCCAGAGCAAAATGTCCTTGGATTTATTTTTTTCACGGATCTATTTTGGTAAAAACTCTATTAAAGTTTTTACTTTTTTTTTTCTTTTTTTTTTAAGATGGAGCTATTGACTCCTTTCTGCCAAAAAAATGTAATTCCTGTCTCCTTCAGTGTTTCCAGAGGCCTTTTCCAGAGGTTCTCACACCCACATGGGAGCCTCTCCCAGAGCCCGGCCCAGACTCTGGGTGACCCCTCCATAAATCCCAGTAATTTATGGATTATTATTATTATTAATAGCCGGCAGAAAAATTCCAACACTCCAGGACTTTCTCCTCTTGCTCCTCCAGAAGAAATCCAGGGGTCTTCATGGAGCTTCCTTCGTGTGCTGCGGGAAGTCTGAGAACTTTTCCATGCTTAATAAATAAGGAGAGTGGATTTAGGGAGGAATGACAGAGGGAGTGCGGCTGCTTATCCCTGTTATCCCTGATTTATGAGCTGCCGTTCCCAGAGGGTTGGAAGGAGGCTGGGATCAGAGGAATGATGTGATCCCAAGGCCATTCCAAGGTGATGGAGCGGTCTGGACTGAAATCTGCTTCTGGAATTCCAGCAATCCCGAACAAACTCATCCTGCTTTATTCCATTCCTACCAGACCCAAACTTGGAGCCCCTCTTGAAGCAGTTCCATGGAAAAATGAATGGGATGAGCATTCCAAAGCGTGTCCTGCTGGAGCTGGAGCATTGTCAGCTGGGAAAACACCTCCTGATGGAGCTGCCAGGTGTCCTGAGCAACTGGGAAAAACCTGGATGGAAAAACATGGAGAAACTGGGAGCTGATCTTAAAATATGGAATGGGCACGCTTAAATTCCCAGCTGGGGAGGGGGTTATCCATGAGGACAATGCTTCATCCTGGATGAACATGGAATTAGTGATGTCATCCACCAATAAGGGGTGAAAGGAGCTGGAAAGATTCCACAGAAGGGATATTTTCCCTGGACATGGGACTAACCAGGAACAGAGGCCTGGAAGTGTCCAAGGCCAGGCTCCACCTGGACCATTGGAAGGTGTTGGGATTGGGATGAGATGGGATTTGGTTCCATCCCAACCATTCCACAATTCCACGATTTCCTGGGTGTTTCTTCTGAGTGAGACTCTCTCCCCCTTCCAGTTGGCTTTTCCCAGATTCTCTCCAGGTTTTCTGCTCCTTGGAGAGGGAATCTCTCTCCTTGCTGACCTGCACGTTGTCAATCCATGGATGAGCCGATGGAAACTGGGAACATCCCAGTTTTTGCCCCGTGGAGGAGCAGGCATGGAATCTCCTTGAATCTCCACATTTTCCTGCCTATCAGGGACTCACTCCCAGCTGTCCCCTCCACCTTGTCACCCATCTCCATCCCAAAATTCCCTCTGTCCCACTTCTCCTTTTTCCTTATCTCTTGATTTTGAAAAATCAATACACTTGAGAACTGGAATCAAACTTTACTTCTGTTTTTT
>JAWWLS010000224.1:70570944-70582619 GCA_035040975.1 Myioborus melanocephalus
TCTGAGCATTCCCTGGATTTTTCCCTTCTCCAGGGGAACATTCCCAGCTCTCCCAGCCTGGCTCCAGAGCAGAGGGGGCTCCAGAATCCTCTGTGGCCTCTTCTGGGCTCTCTCCATGGCCAAAATCCCTCTTTTTTTAGGGATATTTTCCTTATATCTCAGCATGGCCGTGTTGGGCTTTCTTGCACACCTTCACTGTTTAATTTGGGGGTTTAAAGGATTTTTCCAGGTCATCCAGAGCTGGGAACATCCCTTTGCCTTGGGGTTCTCCCCACCAGGCCTTGGCCACCAGACCTGGCTCCTGCCAAGGTTCGGGAGACGATTCCTGGTTTCTCCTTTCTCCTGGAGCTGCTCTGACTCATCCTCACGGAGCAGACACAACTTCCTTGGTCCCATTCCCACAGCAGCAACTGCTGCATCTGGCTTGGCTTCAAAAAGGCTCCGGAGGTGCTAAAATCCCACAGAACTGGCAGGGATTGGAGCCCAAATCTGACTTTTTTTAGAGCTGGGTCTCTGTCTCTGCTCTGAGGCTCTGCCTTGTTGCTCCTGGCGCGGGTGGGAGGCTCTGAAGGTTCTGAGTTTTGGGGTTTTTTTTGGGAAGAAAGATAAGAGGCTCTATGTGTTGTGTCTCCCAGCTGGGTAACCAGGCTCCAAACAGACTCCAGGGAATTGCTGTGGCTTTTCCTGCTCGGAGCAAGGCCGGGTCACTGAGATGAGCCTCATTTGATTTCTTTCCTCAGCTGAGGATGGAAAACTCATTTTAGGGAGGGATCTGGTGATGGAAAGTGGCTCTGCCACTGGATGTTCCTTTTTTTTGGGGGGTGTCAGTGTTGAGGAGAACGAGCTCTTGGTCTGGCACAGGGATGGATGAATTCCAGGGATCTCCTGCCAGGGTCAGGCTCTGCTCCCAGGGAATAACAGGATAAGAGGGAAAGGCCTCAGGCTGGGCCAGGGGAGGGTCAGGGTGGACACCAGCAGGAATTTCCTCATGGAAAAGCTTGGGAAGCATTGGGAGTGCCCAGGGAGGTTTGGAGTGCCCATCCCTGGAGGTGTCCAAGGAATTCCTGGAGGTGGCACTCAGTGCCAGGGTGGGCATCAGCACAGGCTGGACTGGATGGTCCTGGAGGGATCTTCCAACCCCAATGATTCCATGAACCTCCATGTGATCCACACGTTGTTCCTGGGACATCCTGGCCTCCAAGATCCATCTTTTTTTTGTCATGGCCTCATTCCATGGCAGCAGGGAAGGAGCAGTGGGGTTTGGAAAGTTCCCAGGGCCGGGTACATCCCATCCTGAGGGAACAGCACCGGGACACCAATCCCGGATCGCTGAGACAACTTTGCTGTGTGAGGTCCTCTCACAAAGGAGAGATCTGGGTTTAGAGCTGGATCTAGACCTAGACAAGGCCAGGTTTTATATCTGACCAGCCTGGTTTAGCAGAAGGTGTCCCTGCCCATTTCAGGAGCTGCAATGAGATGAACTTTAAGGTCCCTTCCAAGCCAAACCATTCCACGATTTTTATTTCACGGCCTTGTTTAGAAATCTTGCCACAAAGTAAGCCAGGAGAAAACACTGCCAATTTATTCTCCCCTCACTCTGAAAAGCAGTTTGCTTATTTCATTTTCTTTATTTTTTTTTCCTTCTTCCAACAACGAGGGCTCAAAGGCACCTTTCCCCTGCTGGGGAAGGGATGGATCAGGGAACACCAGCGAGGAGAAGGTGAGGGAAGCAGCAGGAGCTGCTGTGCCCCAGCCAGAGCCTTGGAACCCTTCCCATCTCTGAGTAACACACCCAGGATTATTTATTCCTCCCCGGAACCAGGACCTCCTGCAGGAGCCTCCATGGGAAAGATTTGCAGGAATTCTGGAACCTTTGCCTTGCCATGGGAGTCCATCCCATGGAGGGCTTAGCTTGGGCTCCTCCAGGTCCCTCCGTGGCTCTATGTTGGAATTAATTCCTTTTTTCCCCCTCTGTTTTCAATCCAAAGGGATTTGGATCACTCAGGAACACCTGAGGACTGGCAGGGAGCTGGTTTTCCAGCACACTGGGAGGGCGTGGGGAGGTGTTTGCCAGGCTTGGATGGAGGTGGAGGATGGAGAGATCCAAACCCGAGAGAGACTGATCCATGCAGAACAGGGGAGCAACATCTGGAGCCAGTCACCCTTCCAGCTGTGCCTGGCTTCATCCCACAGGATGCTCAGCCCACTGAGAGGCAGGAATTGGTGGAGTTGGGATGATGAGGACCATGACCTAGGGGGGATTTGCTGAGCCATGGGCAGCTGAGATAGTGGTGGTGGATGGTGTGGATGGTGGTGGTGGATGGTTTGGATGGTGGATGATGTTTGAGGTGGTGGTGGATGGTTTGGATGGTGGTGGGTCCTGGTTGAGATGGTGGTGCTTGATGTTTGTGGTGGTGGTGGATGGTTTGGACAGTGGTGGCTCATGGTTCAGGTGGTGGTGGTTGATGGTTAGATGGTGATGGTTGATGGTTTGGGTGGTGGTGGATGGTTCGGACGGTGGTGAATCCTGTTTGAGATGGTGGTGGTTGATGGTTTGGATGGTGGTGGTGGATGGTTTAGATGGTGCTTGATGTTTAGACAGTGATGGTGGATGGTTTGGATGGTAGTAGTGGATGGTTTGCATGGACGTGGGCCATGGTTCAGATGGTGGTTGATATAGAGGTGGTGGATGATGGTTTGGATGGTGGTTGATGTTTGAGGTGGTGGTGAATGGTTTGGGTGGTTTGGGTGGTGGTTGATGTTTAGACAGTGATGTTTGATGGGTTGGATGGTGGTGGTGGTGGTGGGTCATGGTTCAGACTGTGGTTCATGTTCAGGTGGTGGATGGTTTGGATGGTGGCTGATGTTTGAGGCCGTGGTGAGTCTGGTTGAGATGGTGGTGGCTGATGGTTAGATGGTGATGTTTGATGGTTTGGGTGGTGGTGGATGGTTCAGATGGTGGTGGGTCTTGGTTGAGATGGTGGTTGATGTTCAGGTGATGGATGGTTTGGATGGTGTCTGATGGTTTGGATGGTGGTGGATGATGCTCAGACAGTGATGGAAGATGGTTCACGTGGTGGTGGTTGGCGTTTGAGGTGTTGGTGGATGGTTTGGATGGTGATGGGCCCTGGTTCAGGTGGTGGTTGATGTTCAGGTGGCTGATGGTTTGGATGGTGGTGGTGGATGTTTAGAAGATGGTGGTCGATGTTTCAGGTGGTGGTGGAAGATGGTTCAGGTAGTGGTGGAAGATGGTTTGGGTGGTGGTGGTTGATGGTTCAGATAGTGGTTGATATTCAGGTGGTGGATGGTTTGGGCGGTGGTGGTTGATGTTCAGATAGTGGTGGTTGATGTTTAGAAAATGGAAGTTGATGGTTTGGGTGGTGGTGGTTTGAGCGGCGATGGTTGATGATTTGGGTGGTGGGGGTTGATGGTTTGGATGGTGGTGCCTGATGTTTTGGTTGTTGGTGGTGGTGGTTTGGATGGTGGAAGCTGATGATTTGATTTGATAGTTGACGATTTGGGTGATGGTGGTTGATGGTTTAGATGGTGGTAGCTGATGATTTGATTTGATAGCTGATGATTTGGGTGATGGTGGTTGATGGTTTGGATGGTGGTGCCTGATGTTTTGGTTGTTTTTGGTGGTGGTTTGGATGGTGGTAGTTGATGATTTGACCGTTCCAGAGGACACCTGGAGCTGCCAGGGACCTCAGGGGACTGTTCTAAACCTTTGGGATGAGCTCCATGGGGGCGCTGGAGCCCCCCACCATCCCAGCTGCAAACACCCCCGAAAACCCGAACAAACCAAAGTCCGCCACCCCGCTCCTTCCTGCTGCTCCGAACCCGCCCGCGGTGTCACCACCCGGGGCAGCTGCCCGGGGGGATTCCCGGGAACAGGAGCTCTCCCGAATTCCCAGCGGGATGAGGAGCCGATAACCCCGGGCCGGGAGGGCTCTCCCAGGTTTGGGGTTGTTCTGCTCTCCCTGGGCACGGCCCTTATCTCTTATCTCGCGTGCGGTTTCCTTCCCCGCATGGAGCGCAGCTGGGGCAGGAGCCCGATAAGCGGGGAGGCATTTCCCGCTCCCCCAGCGCGGCTCGGGAAAAGGGGAGGGAGAGGGAAGGGGATCCAACCGGCCGAGCTCCAGATTCCCGAGAAATCAATTAGCCAGGGAGGGGCGGAGCCCTTGGCAAACCGCGGGATTGGGAGAAAAACATCGCCAAAAGGGGGCGGAGGGAGGGGGTGTTGGAAGAGTTTGTGTTTGCTCCTGGGAGGTGCTCCCAAAAGATTCAGCAGGAGTTGGCAGGGAAAACCTGGGATTTGGGAAGCGGGCTGCTAATTACGGAGATAGGAATGAGTGGATTTGTTTCTGGGAGATGCTCCCAAAAGTTTCATCAAGAGCTGATAAAGAAAACTTGGGATTTGGGAAGCAGGCTGTTAATCAGAGAGATCAGGAGATGGGAATTAATGGATTTGTTCGTGGGAGATGCTCCCAAAAGTTTCAGCAGGAGTTGGCAGGGAAAACCTGGGATTTGGGAAGCAGGCTGATAATTAGGGAGATAGGAGATGGGAATGAGTGGATGTGTTTCTGGGAGATGCTCCCAGAAGTTTCATCAAGAGCTGGTAGGGAAAAACTGGGATTTGGGGAACAGGCTGTTAATTAGGGAGATAGGACATAGGAAGAAGTGGCTTTGTTTGTAGGAGGTGGTCCCAAAAGCCTCAGCAGGAGCTGGTAGGGAAAACTTAGGATTTGGGAAGCAGGCTGATAATTAAGGAGATGGGAATAAGTGGATTTGTTTCTGGGAGATGCTCCCAAAGGTTTCAGCAGGAGCTGCCAGGGAAAACCTGGGATTTGGGGAGCAGGCTGCTAATTAAGGAGATAGGAGATGGGAATGAGTGGATTTGTTCATTGGAGACACTCCCAGAAGTTTTAGCAGGAGCTGGTAGGGGAAACTTGGGATTTGGGAATCAGGCTGTTAATTAAGGAGATAGGGATGAGTGGATTTGTTTCTGGGAGATGCTCCCAAAGGTTTCAGCAGGAGCTGGCAGAGAAAACTTGGGATTTGGGAAGCTGATAATTAGGGAGATAGGACCTAGGAAGGAGTGGCTTTGTTTGTAGTAGGTGGTCCCAAAAGCCTCAGCAGGAGCTGGTAGGGAAAACTTAGGATTTGGGAAGCAGGCTGATAATTAAGGAGATAGGAATGAGTGGATTTGTTCATGGGAGATGCTCCCAAAAGTTTTAGCAGGAGTTGATAGGGAAATCCTGGGATTTGGGAAACAGACTGATAATTACGGTGATCAGGAGATGGGAGCGAGTGGATTTGTTTCTGGGAGATGTTCCCAAAACTTTCATCAGGAGATAGTAGGGAATGCCTGGGATTTGGGAAGCAGGGGGCCACACTCGTCCTGTGCTGGAAAATATCAGCCAGCACTTGTGGTCTGCAGTGGCAAAGGTTGGGAAAATCCACATTTGGAATCTCCTCAGCACTTTGGGAACTCTGGTAGTGTCAGATGGAGCATTTGGGGTTTTTTGGCTTGTTTTTTTTCAGGCTTCAGTTCCCTCCTAAAGTCTGGGAGGCCTGAATCCTCCATCCTACTCTTTTGGGAATATGTCCAGAGGGTGCTGTGCTCCTGCTGTTATTCCATGTGGAAATGGGGCACGTGGGAAAAGCCTTTGGATGGACACTCAGCTTGGGTTGGATTTAGGGATCTTCCCTTCTCTTCCTTCTTAGCATGGGCAATTATTTGAAATCAAATAAATTTTTGGGTTCAGGTCCCTCCATTCCCAGTCGCATTCCCAGTTTGGAAGAGTTTCCAACTCCTGTTAGGAAGGAGAGAGGCATTTTTGGGATGTGACTCTCTCCTTTGGGAGAGGGGCTGTTGCTGACTGGGATTGTCCTCGTGGAATGTCTCATCCCACAGAATTTGGGGTTTTTGTGGAGAGCTGGATTAGGGAAAACCAGGCCTTGCCCTTGTCCTGCCAAGGTTGCTCCAGCAGAATTTTGGGAAGTTTTCTGCTGGCACAAAGTGAGGAATGTGGTTGAGGGTCTGTTGGCCACCTGATGATCCCAAATACCAAATTCCCACTTCCCAAACCAGGCTGAAGGGAAAACAGAGCTGGGATTGGTGCCAGAGGAGTGAATCCCACTGTTGAGGGGTCACACCTGTCACCTTGAGCCCTCCTTCCCAGAAAAAGGGAAATGAATCCCCATTTCCATGGGAATGGCTCAGAGCAGGTTTGGGGTTTCCTCCTGTTTCTCATTCCACTGGAAAGGTGCCATGGGAAGAAGGGTGGGAGGGAGCTCCAGGACACTGGGAAGCTCCAAACCCTGTGGAGCTCTGGAGAGGAGGGAGCCTGGAAGAGAGGCCTCTGCTCCTGGGCTGGGAGCTGTGTCCCAGCAGGAATTTTGGTTTCCTTGGGCCCTGGAGCAAGGTTTGAACTCCCAACAGCCCCATGGGACTGAGAACTTGGGGACTTCCAAGGATCAGCTTCTCTGCCATCCATGTAGGAATGGTGACCACCATTCCACCTAAATTTGTATCATTATTCCCAAAATATCCTTCCAAGGTTTATTCTGTTGCATCCACCCAGCTTGTAGGGTTTGTCTGGTCTGCTCATTTTCACTCTGAGCCTGTTCCTCTGATTCTATTCCTCTGGGACTTCCTCCAGGATCTTCCAAATTGTTCCTCTAAATTCCCCAATAACTTTTTCTTGGACCTTCCCAACTTCTGGTGGGATGGTTCCTCTTGTTAAATTCCCTGAGAACATTTCCCAGGATCTTCCAAATGGTTCCTCTTGTTAAATTCCCCTGGATCTTTTTCTAGGATCCTCCAAACTGCTCTTGGAATGGTTGCCCTTGTTAAATTCCCCTTCCAAACTTTTCCTAGGATCTTCCAAGCTTCTTCATGGATGATTCCTCTTGTTAAATTCCCCTAGAACTTTTCCTAGGATCTTTCCATAGGATCTTCTGAATGGTTCCTCTGATTAAACTCCCCTAGAACATTTCCTAAGATCTTCAAAATGTTTTCTCATTTAATCCAGGGGATTAAATTCCCCTGGATCTTTTTCTAGGATCCTCCAAACTGCTCTTGAAATGGTTCCCCTTGTTAAATTCCCCTTCCAAACTTTTCCTGGGATCTTCCAAGCTTCTTCATGGATTGCTCTTCTTGTTAAATTCCTGTGGATCTTTTTCTAGGATCTTCCAAACTGCTCTTGGAATGGTTGCCCTTGTTAAATTCACCTGAAACTTTTCCTAGGATCTTCCAAGCTTCTTCATGGATGATTTCTCTTGTTAAATTCCCCTAGAACTTTTCCTAGGATCTTCCGAGCTTCTTCATGGATTGTTCCTCTTGTTAAGTTCCCTGAGAATGTTTCCGAGGATCTTCTAAATGTTTTCTTTGATTAAATTCCCCCGGATCTTTTCCTAGGATCTTCCAAACTGCTCTTGGAATGGTTGCCCTTGTTAAATTCCTCTGAAACTTTTCCTAGGATTTTCCAAGCTTCTTCATGGATGATTCCTCTTGTTAAATTCCCCTGGAACTTTCCCTAGGATCTTTCCTTAGGATCTTCCAAATGGTTCCTCTGATTAAATTCCCCTAGAACACTTCCTAAGATCTTCAAAATGTTTTCTCTGAATTAATTTCCCTGGATCTTTTTCTAGAATCTTCCAAACTGCTCTTGGAAAGGTTCCCATTGTTAAATTGCCCTTCCAAACTTTTCCTAGGATCTTTCAAGCTTCTTCAAGGATGATTCCTCTTGTTAAATTCCTGTGGATCTTTTTCTGGGATCTTCCAAACTGCTCTTGGAATGGTTGCCCTTGTTAAATTCACCTGAAACTTTTCCTGGGATCTTCCAAGCTTCTTCATGGATGGTTCCTCGTGTTAAATTCCCTGAGAATGGTTCCTAGGACCTTTTCTTAGGATCTTCCAAATGGTTCCTCTGATTAAATTCCCCTACAACATTTCCTGAGATCTTCAAAATGTTTTCTCTTATTAAATTCCCCTGGATCTTTTCCTAGGATCTTCCAAACTGCTCTTGGAAAGGTTCCCGTTGTTAAATTCCCCTTCCAGACTTTTCCTAGGATCTTCCAAGCTTCTTCATGGATGGTTCCTCTTGTTAAATTCCTGTGGATCTTTTCCTAGGATCTTCCAAACTGCTCTTGGAATGGTTCCCCTTGTTAAATTCACCTGAAACTTCTCCTAGGATCTTCCAAGCTTCTTCTTGGACAGTTCCTCTTATTAAATTCCCTGAGAATGTTTCCTAGGATCTTCTAAATGTTTGCTTTTATTAAATTGCCCTGGATCTTTTCCTAGGATCTCCCAAACTGCTCTGGAATGGTTCCTCTTGTTAAATTCCCTGAGAATGTTCCCAAGGATCTTTTCTGAGGATCTTCCAAATGGTTCCTCTGGTTAAATTCCCCTAGAACATTTCCTAGGATCTTCCAAAACCTGCTTGGATGGATCCAGGGAGATGAACCTGCTGAGGAGAGGGACCTGAGCCAGGATTTGGGCAGAGGAGGGGGTAAGTATTGCACACGTGGCTGGGAGAGGATTTGGGAATGAGATCCCAAATCTGTGATAGTGTCCCTGTGGGAGATGGATTGGTCCGGGGGTGTGAGAAAGGAATATTTGGAAGTGTGTGGGTGTGAGGTGTGTGTGAGACTGTGCCTGCCTTTCCCTCCCCACACTCTGAGAACCTTCTCGGGGTGTTCACACAGGGCCCAGTTCCCAAAATAATCCTGAAAAATTCCGGAGTCTGTGGCCCCCTGAAGGAGAAGGATTTGCTCCTGTGCCTCAGGACTTGTTTCCCACAGCTCATGCCAGAGGTCAGGGCGGGTATCCCAAACCCTCTCCTCACTCCTCTTTCCATCTTCTGGGGATGGAGAAGTGGAACATCTCCAATCTCTCCCCACCACTTCCCATCGTGCTCCCAGAAAACCATGGAAGGGGCAACTGAACATGCACGGGCTGAAGGTGACATCACAAGGGCCTGGAAAAGAGTGGAATCATCCCCATTTTGTGTCATTGTGACAGCCTTGATAATTCTCCCCTTCCAGAGTGCTCCTAAACCTTCAGAGCCCTGGACTTTAGGGCAGGGGCAGCACGTGGAGCACGGAAACCCTTTTGATCTCAAAAAGTGCTGGCATCCCTGTGAGGAACCCGGGATTCTCCTGCTGTCAGCAGTTCCCCTCACCAGCCCCAACACGTGGAAAATGCGGGCTCAGGTCCCTTTTCCCTCGGGAAAGGGCCAGGCCACATCTCCTGCCCGGAGCCACGCGGTGGCAGGTGCCTCCTTGCACCCTTGTTTTCCCTGTTTTGGGAAAGCCATCCCGCCTGGCAGAGGGAAAACCGGGATTCAGCGGGTCAGCAAGAAAGAACAAGCAAGGCTGGCGGTGTTGGCACTCTGGGAAATTCACCTGGGAGCCAGGAGAGCAGCCAGAGCTCCGGCTGCTGCTCCGAGGACTGTTGATGTTTGGGAAATGAAACAACCCCTGGTGCTGGGGACTGGAATTCAGGTCTCCCCACTCCCAAGGGAGTGTCCCGATCCCAAGGCTCTGGAGTCATGCTCACTCTTGCCCTCTGGAGCTTCAGGCTTGGATTTGATGGATTTTTTAATTTTTTTTTTTCCCTTGATGAGGAGTTTCTCCCAATAAAAACAAAAAAAAAAAAAAAAAAAAGGGGAGGTGAGCGCTTCTCCTGCTCTGCTGTCAGGAAAGGCAGGCAGGATTTGGAGGATCAGGGTTTCCCAGATCCAGAGAATGCATGCTGGCATTTCAGTTGTTATTTGGGAAGGGCTCGCAGGAGTTTTGCCTCCTTGTCCTGCTCATTATGGGAATCTGCATATGGAAATAATTATGGAAATTCTGGGAGATGTGGAGCACAGGATAGAAACCCACGGACCAGGCCTCGGTGATGTCACCAGGCAGGGACACAGGACGCAGACTGAGACACCTCTGACCATGTCCTGATGCTTTGGGGTTGGGAATTTTCACTAAAAACTGAGATTTTCCTGTGGATTTTGGTGCCCCTGGGGTGACAGAGCAGGTGAGCCGGGGTGTGAGAGTGAAATCTTGGACACCCATGGATAAACACGCTGGGTTTGGCCGTGCAGACCCTCGTGGGGGAGTGTTCTTCCCAATGATTTATCCTGGCAGTCTCCAAAGGCAGCCAGCCTCCGGAGAGAGGCCCCTTGGAAAGCAGCAGGGCCTGGAGCCTGGCAGGAAAATCCACCAAACAGGAAAGCTTTGATATTCCTGGCGTTAGGAATGGCGAGCAAGGAGAGGCTCTTGCACAACTCCCACTGAGCTTGGTGCTCCCACATCCCCCTCTGGTTTTAAAACCAGAGTTTTGGCTTTTAAAGCTTTATTGCTGACCCTAAATCCCTTAGGATCTCTGTCCTGCCTCTGCCAGGTCTGAGCTCCCCTCTGGAATCCCGGAGGGTCCCCAAATCCGCCGCTGCTCCCCCAAGTCCTGGTAGGGTCCCGAGCGTTGAGTCGGTGCCTGTGGGCAAATCACTTCCACCTCTGTAGGATCTGGCTGTAAACCGAGGTTAATAACCCCAAATTACCAACCTGTGAGGATTAATGAGCTCGGCCCGGCCCGGCCCTTTGAAGGCAGGAGGCATTACAGGAGCGCCGGGCCATTATTGCCGAGTGTGGTTTTAATCTCGGCCTAGTTTCACTTACAAATTGGAGTTCTGCTCCCTTTGGACTGCACGGCACTAATTAGACAGGGAAGGGAGGAAATAAAGGTTTCCAGTGTTGGAAACCAGTTAATTTTAGGGTGCTTTGCTTTTAATTGCGTCTGCAAAGACATTGGGAAAACATGTAATGAGCTGAGAACGCTTGAACTCGGCTTTTATTGGTCCCTAAACCCTTGCTTCTGCTAAGTCACAAAATGCCAGTAAAAGAGTGGAGAGCTCGACCTTTTTTTAAAATTTTTGTTTGGGGAATGCCGAGGTGAAATAATTCCTCCTTACCCCGTTTCATGTCACCTTCCTCCTCCTCCTCCATAAATCCCAGAGCACTTCCCAGGAGCGGGTGCAGCGCTCTCCCCTCTCGTTTGGGAAACACAAAGCAGAGGGAGGTGCCAGGATTTGCCCAGGGTCACGTAAATGAGGCTTTGGCTCCGTGAGGAACATGTGGCAATTTAGGAAAACAGGTGGAAAACACGCCGTGGACACTTACCTCATTTTTTGGGCTTGTTTTCACTCTGGCCAGCTCCTCCTGATTTAAGCTGGTTTGGGGTTTAAAGCGAGGCTTTGTTGGACTGGGATCTGTCTGGCTCTGGCACAGGGAGGATGTGGAGCTGCTGGAGAGATCCAGAGGAGGCACCAGGGAGGTCAGAGGGATGGAGCAGCTCTGCTGGGAGGAAAGGCTGGGAGAGCTGGGAATGCCCAGCCTGGAGAGGAGAAGCTTTGGGGTGAGCTCAGTGTGGCCTTGCAGGGCCTGGAGGAGCTGAAGGAGAGATGGAGAGAAATTATAGAAAAGAGATGGAGGAACAGGACACAGGGAATGGCTTCCCAGTGCCAGATGGCAGGGAGAGATGGGATATCAGGAAGGAATTCCTGGCTGTGAGGGTGGGGGATTGAGATGGTGTTCACAGGGTTCTTGGATGAGGGAAGAGACGAGAATGTTGACTCCATGTTTCAGAAGGCTTGATTTATTATTTTATGATATAT
>JAWWLS010000224.1:70627586-70640363 GCA_035040975.1 Myioborus melanocephalus
CAGGCAACGTGACTCAGGCTGTCATGATGGAGTCATGGAAGAATTCCCTGATTTCCTTTTGTTTTCCTTTTCCAATCATTCCGGGCAAATCTCCCATTGGAGATCAAAGCCTGTCCTGTTGTGGTGTTGTAATTAATCAATAATGAAGCACCTTAATTATCACAAAAACAGGAGCTCCTTTCATCCAGGAAGGGAGAGAAGAAATTCGCAGAGGCAGCTGCTCAGGAGGATCTGGGGAAAAGAAAATAAAAATGGGATTTTGGAAGTATTTCCTGGCATTGTGGAATATCCGGAACACCTTCCATAGCATGGGGAGAAATGTACAATTCATTCATATGTACAAATACATATTTTATAATATGTAATGTAATACATATTATAAAATAAAATTATAGTATTATAGCACTATAATATTGAAATATTATAATATTTAAATATATAATTGTATGTGTTTATATCTATAAAATTACTATATTATAAATACATTATGCATGAATAATAAAAGCAATAATATTTATAGTATTAATATAGATGTTGATATTATTATTAACAATGTAAATATATACTAAAAATTCTAGAAAAAATACTTGATAAATATATTTTATAATATATTATATGCTATTTATTATATATAATAAATAAAACTATTATACAGTAAATATATACAATTTAATACATATTAAAATTGTAAATATGAATATAAATAATATAAATATATTTAATATATAAATAATATCAATTACAGTGAATTATATAATATAATTAAATATTATTTAAATCCCGTAAAATAACACAGGAATTCCTTGAACTCTAGTTTTGGAGAGAAAAATTCCTGGCAGTTTCTGGAGGTGTTGAGTTTCTTCTGCTTCCAAGGGAAAATGGGAGAAAATCCTTGGAAAATGGAAATTTTGTGGAGCATCAGCCTCTTGGATAAATCCCAGGGATAAGGAGCTGCAGCTTCTCCCATCCCGTCCCATCCCCCTGATCCGGCTTCCATTCGGATCCTGCTGCAGGAATATCCTGGGGAATCCTTTGGAAGGATTCCAAGGGGAATCCTCATTCCCTTTGGTGGGAAAAGCCGATCCCTGCCAGGTCCCTTTTCCCAGGAATGCCTTTGGGAGCAGCTGGAAAAGCGGGATCTCGGCTCCGCTTCCCTCTCCTCGCAGCCCTGCTTGGACCCGCGGGTCCTGAGGCTTTTCCAGCCTCGGTGATTCCATGAATCCACGGTTTGGGAATGATCCACACTCCTAAGAACATAAAATTACCTGGAGGAAATTCTTCATCCATCAATCGCAGGTTTCTTCCAGAATTCCAAGACTTTTTCCAGGAGTAAACATTTTCTATGGCAGGAGGAAGCCAAGCCAAGACCAGTTCGGCCAATGTTTCATTTTTTCCCCAAAATTTTGATAATTAAACTACTAATAAACTATTCATTAAACTAATAATATACATTTTATATATTATATATATTATATTTTATTATTATTATTATTATTATTATTATTATGTTATTATTTAGTTTATTCTTATAATATGTTACTTAATAAATTATTATACATTATTATTATATAGTATAATATAATATAATATAATATAATATAACTTCATTATTTTATTGTTTATTACTTATTCTTTATTATATGGTTTTTAATAATTAACTTATTTATACTAATTTCATTAATAAAAATTATTATATTATTTTGGTTTTCTAAAATATGAAGTGTCTCTATAAAAACGTCATATTTATACAAATATAATAAAGGTATATGCATATAATAAATAAATAATGATTATAGATAAATTATGAATAAATTATTAAAATTATACATACAATTATGCAATTATAATTATAATTAATTTTATATGGTTATAATTATCACAATTATATAATTACAATTGTAAATAATAATACATTATTTGTAGGATAAAAACATAAAATAGACATAAGCATAAATATATATAATAAAATTCTATGGGATTATATAAAGATGCAGCTATAGAAATTTTATTTAAATTGTATTATTTTCTATTTTTCTTTTTTTAAAAAAAGGGGGGAAATTAGGAAAAAGCCCTTAAGGCTTTTAATTAAAAACTAAAAAAAATATTTCATTTCTATTAAAATGGCACTAATTAATGGCAGGATAATTCCACGAACAACTTCTTACCTTGGATTTTCTTATCCAACTTGATTCCTTTTGGCGTTCCTTTGGAGGAGCAGATCCATGATTTTATCTCTTCCCTTTATTTTCCTTAACATTGGGATTCTTCCAATTCCCACCTCCAACAGAACCTTTGGAGAGGACATTTGGGGACACAGGCTGGTGGTGGGACCTGGTGACTCTGGAGGTCTTTTCCAACCTCCAGCATTCCATGATTTTCTTTTCCCATCCCAGCTCCTTTGGGAAGTTCCCCTGCAGGCCCAGAGTTTTCCAAGGTCATGGAAAGGGCTCTCCTCGGGGGTTTCTGCCGGGATTCCCAAGGATTTTCTTCCACGTTCTCGTGATTCACTCCAAAGGCAGAGCCGTTGGATTTCTCCTTCATCCAAGGAACCTGGGATGGTTTTGCTGGGAAAAACGAGTCCTGGTCCCACCTGGATGGATGGTTGGGAATTCCCCTTGTTGGTGGAAGCCAAACAAAGCCATTTTTGGGATCAGGACACATTCCCAGCTTTCCTCCCTCTGCCTAAAAGTCCCTCTTCTCCAAAGGGTGGAGATTTGGGAGTTTTCTGCTCATCTCCTGGACAAGGAAGGAAAGATTCCCACAATCCCTTTATTATCTCCTCTCTCCCCCAGAATTCCCAATAGAGGACAATCTCACAGCTTTTCCAAACCCAAAGGAGAAGTGGAGACACTGGAGAGGAACTGGGATTTACCCTTTGGTTTAGTCCACAAGGAGATCTTGGATTCCGGGCTCCTTCCTTGGATCCCAGACTCCTTCCTTGCTGTTCCATTTGGGAAAGCCAGGACTCCTGAAGATGGGCCTTGGGAAGAGGGAAGAAAGCCGGAATCTGGGAATGTGTCCTGATCCCAAAAATGGCTTTGTTTGGCTTCCACCAAAAAGAGGAATTCCCAGCCATCTGGGGCTTGGTTTTCCCAGCAAAACCATCCTCAGCTTCCTTGGATGATGGAGAAATCCGATGGCTCTGCCTTTGGAATCTGGGGAAACAACCATGAGGACATGGAGGAAAATCCTTGGGAATCCTGGCAGAAACCCCCAAGGAGAGCCCTTTCCATGACCTCGGATAACTCTGGGCCTGCAGGAGAACTTCCCAAAGGAGCTGGGCCCGGAACAGAAAGCCATGGAATATTTGTGTGGATCCATCCCTTTGGCAAAGCTCAACTCCTGGCCCAGCTCAGGGACGCTTTTCCGTGGAATTGTCTTTGTTTCTCCACGTCTGACCTCACAAACTCTTCTTTCCCATTTTTCTTTCTTTTCCCCCCAGTTTTCCCCCCTCTCCTCTCGTGCCTTCCTGTGTTTCCCTTCGTGCCACCAGCACGAAACAGCTCCGGGCTGGATTGAAAGAAGCGAGGAACAGCAAGGAATCAAGCGGGATAATGGGAAGAAAGGCTCAATGGCTCTCCTGGGATTTCTCAGGGTTTCTCTCCAACTGTTTTCCACGGAGTCGAAAGTTCAACCTCCCATTTGCTGGAAAGGAAGGGGGGAAAAAATAAAAAATTTAAAAAAAAATAAATAAAACCAAACCAAACAACAACAACAAAAAAAAAAAAAAAGGAGAGAAATAAAGAGGACAAGTCGTGATGTGGGAATCTTTGGCCTGGGATGAAAATGGAAGGCGCCACTCGGAAAAGCGGAGCTCTTCCAATGAGATCCAGATGTTCCTCGTGTTCCTAAACACATCCAGGCCGTTTCCAATTAGCCTGGAATTAGAGCAATAATGGGAAACAAAACAGGGGTGGTGCTTGGGGTTGTTTTCCCTCGCTCTGCTCCGCGTCCTTCCCGCTCTGCCCCAGCTGGATCGGGAGCGTTCCTCCAGCTGCCATCTCCTTCCTGGAACAATCCCCATCATCCCATATTCCCCTCATCCCTCCTTCCCTCATTTTGTGGGACCAGTCCTACAGCTCGATGAGAACGGCTCGTTCTGCTCATCTTCTGCTCATTAGGACAAAACAAATTTTTGGGAACTTTTATGGAATTTTGGGCATTTGTTTGTTTTTATCAAACCAAGCCTTGACCAAATGTCTTTTCTCTGCTGTTGGATTCCTCATTAGGGCAAAAAACAGAGAGGGATTTGTCTCCAGATATCGGGTTTTTGGGATTCCTCATTAGGGCAAAAAACAGGAAGGAATTTGTCTCCAGATATTGGATTTTTTGGGATTCCTCATTAGGGCAAAAAACCAGGGAGGGATTTGTCTTCAAATATTGGATTTTTCAGACTTCTCATTTGGGTAAAAATCAGGGAGGGGTTTATCTCCAAATATTGGATTTTTGGGATTTCTCATTAGGGAAAAAAACCAGGGAGGGATTTGTCTCCAGATATTGGATTTTTGGGATTCCTTGTCAGGGCAAAAAACAGGAAGGGATTTGTCTCCAAATATTGGATTTTTGTGATTCCTCATTTGGGTAAAAATCAGAGAGGGATTTGCCTTCATATATTGGAATTTGGAATCAGAAATTGTCCTGAAGCCCTTTGTTTCCTCGATTTCTTTTTCCCAAAGAAAGCAGGGATTTCGTTGAGGATTTTGAGGTGCTCAAAGTCAAGTTAAAAGTAAAAACAAATTGAAACTATCCCAAATCCAGCGCTTCATTCCTGACTTTCCCCATTTCCTTTGGTAAATCCATATTTTAAGCCTTTTCCTCGGATTTTTTTAGTGGAAGGTTCCATGCCCAAGGCAGGGAATTGGAAGGAGATGATCCTTAAGGTCTGTTCCAACCCAAATTATTCCAAGATTCCATGATTTTATGATTTTATAGTCAGTAAATTGTTAAATAGTTAATTTTTTATTAAAATTAATAAATTTAATTATTAATTATTTATTAAAATAGTTAATAAAAATAAATTATGTGAGTTAAATACCTTCTAAAATAATAAAATAATAAATAATAAGAATAAATAATAGAAATAAATAATGGAATAAAATTAAAATTAAATATAAAAATAAAAGATAAAATATAGAAATCAATAAAATAAAATACAATAATAAAATATAAAAATTAATAAAATTAAAATACATAATAAAATAAAAATTAACATTGAAATAGAAATAAATAAATAAAATATAGATAATAAATAAGCACATTCAGGAGGAAAACACTGGGAGTTTCAGGCCAGGAATTCCAGACTCCCTCATTTGGAAAATCCAAAGGAATTGTCCCAACATCCCAGGACAAGGGGCAAGCAGAGGGTCCCACACGAGGGCAGGAGCTCTCCCAGATCATTCCCACCCTCGGGAATGTGCAGAGGGATGTGGGGAGGGTACCCAGGTGGGAACTGCAAGAAAGGGAAGAGGAGCCATCAAATTGATCTCCTCTCCATGGAATGTTGGATGGGAATGATGGGAGCCACATTCCTGGGACTGGGAAGGGTTGGGAATTTTCTGCCGGAAACCTGGGATGAGTGATGCCTTCTCCAGGGAAGGAGGTGCCAGAGCAGGATTCTGCCTCCCAGACCAAGCCAGGACCCCTTCCACTTCCAGAAGGAGAATTCTGGAATTCTCTCTCTCTGGATTTCAGCCTCTCCACAGCCCTGGATTGGCCAGGATGGCATGAACCATGTGAAACCCCTCAAATTCCACATCCATAGCGCTCCCAGCCTGTTTTCCACGTCTCTTCCCATGTGGCCACATCCATTCCCTTTCCCTGTGTTCCTCAGCCAAGAACTGAGGGCAGGCACCTTCCAAAATCCTCATTTTCCCTCCCTCCCATTCCCACAGAGGGGATGCAGAAGGAAGCTCCCTGTGGAGCATCTCCGGCCTTCCCAATCCCCACCCTCATTTATCAGGAGCTCAATCCCTTTCTTCTTTCCCGTCCTCTCCTTCCAAAATCCATTTATGGCAACCTGTGGCCTCCACATGGACATTGTTCCTCTCTTTTGGAGCTTCCTTGATTTCCCTGGAGATTGTTCCAGAAGACAGAGGAATTAAACAAAACAAATGGATTGTGGGTTATTTACTTTAATTTTTCCACTTTTTTTTTTGTGCCTCAATTTGTGCGTTTTAATTAGGGGAAGAGAACCAAACAATGGGATCATCCCATTAGCTCCTCAATGTGCTGGATGGGATGCTCCTTGTGGGAAGATGCCTCCTTGAAGGAACAAACAGGAAGCTCCCTGGGGAAGCCACTTCCATGAAACCCAGCCCAGCACATCCCAGTTTGTGCCGGTGCAGCCCGGAATGCTCAGGTCCAGCTCCATCCCGATCCCGTGATCCCAAAACTGCTGAGGAGCTCAGGAGGGTTTGTCCCCTCCAGGATGAGGCACCTGGACACCCTCCAGCCTCCAGCTGGCCCCAATCCAGGTGGTTCCTCTGTCTCTAAACTGCAATTCCCAGCTTTTCCAGACCTGGCTTAGCAGGGACAGGATTAACACAAACCCTTGATTTGCTGGATCAGCTCCACAGCATCCAGAGCTGATCCATGCTCTGGAGAACCTGGAAGCTGTGCATGGAGCTGCCCAAGCAGCAAAGCCTGAGGGTGCTCCAGGCTCCTGGAGATGTGTCCTGGCTCAAGGGAAATCCCAGTTTGGAGCCAGGACACATCCAGGAACAGGTTGTGACCCCAGAACTGGGGATTTGCTTCCCCAGGCAGCTGGAAGATCCCACCTGGCTTGTTCCTATCCTTATCCAAGAGACCGGAATTCTTCCTGTGCTGCTGGAGGGGATTTCCATGGGACAGACCCAATTCCAGGTGTGGATAAAACCTTGGGCACTGCTGGCTTGGACAGGGAGCCAGGAGATCCTTCCTGAGCTCCTGTACAGCCCTGGGAAGGACATGGAAGGGCTGGAGAGTGTCCCGGGAAGGGAATGGAGCTGGGAAGGGGCTGGAGAATTCCTGAGGAGCTGGGAAGGGGCTGGAGAATTCCTGAGGAGCTGGGAAGGGGCTGCAGAGTCCCTGAGGAGCTGGGAAGGGGCTCTGGAGAAAAGGAGGATCCAGGGGGACCTTCTGGCTCTGCACAGCTCCTGCCAGGTTGGAACCAGGTGGGATTTGGGATCTGATCCCAGGGAATAACAGGATAAGAGGGAACGGCCTCAGGCTGGGCCAGGGGAGGCTCAGGTTGGACATCAGCAGGAATTCCCCCATGGAAAGGGTGCTCAGGCCTTGGAAGTGCCCAAGGAGGTTTGGAGTGCCCATCCCTGGAGGTGTCCGAAGAATTCCTGGATGTGGCACTCAGTGCCAAGGTGGGGATCAATCCCAGGTTGAACTTGATGATCCTGGAGGATTTTCCAGCCTCAACAATTCCATGATTAGGGCAATCCTCCCCTTTCTCCCACTGGTCCCAGCTGGGCTGCAAATCCACACCTCCCAAATTCTTCCAGGTCAGGTCAGTGCCACAGCACGGACAGGACCAGAGCTGCTTCCACAGGCTCTGGAGCAATCCCCAGTGGCTCCATCCCGGTGCTGAGCCAGGAGAATCCCAATTCCCTTCATCCCTGCTGTTCAAACCTCTCATCCAGGAGCAGCAGGAGCTCGGATTCCACCCACAGCCTGTCACACTCCGGCAGCCCAGGAGGGAAAATCGACCTTTGGAGCTGCACAGGAGCCGGGGCTGAGGAGCCCCTCCCCACCCAACCTTTCAGCTCAGGCACATTCCCGTCAGGAACGCCGGGGATCAGCGGAGCTGGCCTGAGAAGGGCAGAAAATCTCTCCAAATCTTGAAGTTTAAGGCTGGCCTTGAGCGGGGAGTGATCCCAAACTCAGGAGAGGTTGGGGGGAGATTCCAGGCTGGAATCAGCTCCCTGATATGGGAAAGGGTCAGGGCTAATTGTGAGTTTTATAAATTATGGCAAATTTAGGATTTTAGGGGGGGAGATGGCAGTATGGAAATGAACATCGTTCCCTGGATAAACTCTCCTGGAGGTGGATTTGGAATGGGGATGAGGTGAAGTCCTGGAATTTTCCAGAGGTTGGGTTTGCCCCTTGTATCTCCCATTCTCCCAACAACAGCAGGAGAGGACTTTGCTCCTTTTAACATAGAAAAAAAGGGATTTTCTCCTCCAGCCTTAATCTTTAGGATGTATTTAAAGTTCAGTTTGCGTTTTGTAGGCATCAAAAAATCCAAATTGTTAATTTGCATTTTGATCAGAGATCCAGGCCCAGCTGCGCTCACAGATCAAGGAATATCCTGGAATAACCGGATCTATCTGAGATCTTGCAGCATGGAAACAAACAGAAGGAAAGGAGAAAAAATGCAATTTTTTTTTCTGGAAATTTCCTGTTATCATAGAGAAGGAAAGGAGAAAAATGGTGGAAGTTTTTTCTGGAAATTTCCTGTTACCATAGAGGAAATCCACAGATTTTCTGTCACTTTTCAACTAACCTGGCACAGGATTCTGAGATGTTGTGGATTTCCCATCCCTGGAAGTGTCCAAGGCCAGGCTGGACAGGGCTTGGAGCAATCTGGGACAGTGGAAGATTCCCTGCCCATGGAAGGGGTTGGAATAAGATGATCTCCAAGGTTCTTTCCAACCCAATCCCATTCTGGAATTCTTGGGTTTAAAAGTCCTGTGCCCATATTTTTGCCCCGCTCAGTTAGGAAAAGGACTTGGAGGGAAAGGAGCTTTTCTCAAGGAGTTGCTTGGAGCCTTTTAAAGTAATTTTCCAGCTGGAAAACGTATTCCAAGAGAGTTTAAGGAGGGATCACTCTTTGGAATCCAAATAAATCAGGAATGAATTTCTCAGCTCAAATACAAACCAGCACAGGTGACCAATGGACCTAGGAGGAGAATCCAGTCGTTTCCCAGGAGGAGAATCCAGCCTTTCCCCAACCATCTCCTGATCCAGGGATCATTATCAGCCCTCGTTAACCCCCGTGCCCCAGCCCTGCCTAATTAATCCATTGGAATTACTCCAGGCACCTCTTCAGAGAGTTCAGCTCCTGGCTCATCCTGGGGGAGCAGGAAGAGGAGAGAAAAGAGGGACAAATTCCAAATTAAATCCATCGAGGAGAACAAAACCTCAAAAGGACTCCCCAGCCGAACGCTCCCAATGTCCCGTTCCTGCTGGGAATTCATTCCCGTTGCTCCTGATTTACAAGGGACATATGGAGGGTTGTTTACATTCTGCTCCTGGTTTATGTTCTTCCAGAAAGGAGGAATTCCTCCAGTAGGATTTGATTGCTTTCCTGCATCCCTCTCTCCCCTCCACCCTCTGGGATCTGGTTTTGCTTTATGTGCCCAGAAGTTTCCGGAACAAAACAGCTCCTTGGATATTTTTTAATGGCTAAACAAAAAGTCGGCTCTTTTTCTCCCAGGAAGGTTCAGGCTCAGTCCCATTATGTGGATCCATGATCTTCCAGAGTCTTCCAGACTCTTCCCTTTTTCCAGGGAAGCAGCCATGGCTCCATGTGGCACATGGATGAAGAGCTCCAGCCTGGAACATTCCAAAGGAAACCATTCCTGCCCTTTCCTTTGGGAATTTTGGGTTCTCCAAGCTGAGCAGGACTCATGGCCTTACACTCCTGCTCCACACATTCCAAAACCTCTGTAGACCAAGGAACAAATCCAAAGGAATGTTGTTCACACCACACACAAGGAAAAAAGAGGAATTTTTTTGCTTTCCAAAGGATCTGCACCAGAGCTGAAGCTCCTCCAAAATTCCCTGAAATTAAGTTTGTATTCCTGTTCCATGGATAATCCATGATCAAACAGTCCACCCAGTTTATTCCTAAATTCCTGGAGACAGAGAATTTACCAGTGTGAATTCCAGCGCTGTTCCCATAGGATTTGCATCCCGGGCTGGATCCCAGGCTGCTCCAAGCCCCATCCAGCCTGGCCTTGGCCACTTCCAGGGATGAGGAGTTCACAGCACAGATGATCCATGAAAAATTCCCGGTTTTCGCCAAGGGGATTCCATGAAATTGGAAGACGTCACGGACAATGGAAAATGTTTTTGCTTGATGAAATTTTGGGATCCGGGTCAGAGGGACCAAGGGCGCACAGGGTTATGATTCCATCACTTTTTCCATGAGTTTGGCTCCTCACAACACAGGAAAACACCTGGAAACCTCAGCTTTGCTGAGCCAGACTTACCTGGGAAGGAACAGCTCTGGTTTTGCATGGATTTTTCCCAAATAGGACACTGTGACATTAAATTCAATCCCAGAACCACCCCTCAACTCCTGGGTGAAAAATCTAACACTTCAGACACATTTGCCCGTAAAGTTACAAATTTTTAAGGAAAAAAAGAGGCATTTTAGGTGGTTCAACCACAGGATAAACCTTGGCAAGGGACAGGGAAAAGCATCCCGTACATCCCTGGATAACATCCTGCTCTCCAGGTGGGAATTCCCCGACAGAGACCTTATTTTGTTATCAGAGTTCTTATCTGGCGAGTTTGAGGCTTTGGGAACACAATAGGACCGTGATAAATCCATGGGATCAGACATTGCAGCAGTGCCAGTGAAACACTGGAATTCAGGCCAGGTAACGCTCAAGTCCCACCTATGTAAAAAATACAGGGAATAACCAAAAAATGGGATAAAATCCCACTGAAATTTGGAGTAAATCGGCTCCTTTTAGAAAGGGGTGGCTCGAGAATTCAGAGTTCATTTAAATAAGGAACAACAAGGATGGAATTGCATCTCCTTGGCTAGTCTGGTTTTTATTTACCCTTCCTCCCTTCCTCTGAATAGCATCCCAGAGCAAAAAACAAAGGGAAACGAGCCCGATAAATGGACCATCAAGAAGAATAATTAGTCCAGAAAGGAAAATTAAATAGGGGCAGCCACTAATCAGCTGCTCCCGCTGCAAGGAGGAGGCTGGGAAAGGAATTTAATTCTTGGAGGAGCCTCTGGGGCAGAGTGGAAAGTAAAAATCCAGCTGGGCAGAAATTGGAGCAGGTCTGGGAGCACGGAACAGGTGGAATTGGTTAGGGAAGAGCTCCCTCCCAGCCGGCTTTTCCACCCTCCCTGTCCCCTCCTGATTTTCCCTCCTGGATGGCAGCTCCAGGAGCTGGGAAGGGGAAAAATTGTCTCACTCTGAGCTGGTGGAGCTGATCCAGCTGGGAGAGGTGCTGGGAGGGATCCAGAGGGATCCCAATGTCCAACTTCCCACCTTTTCCCAAAGCGTCCGTGAGATGTTTTAAACTCATCTTCTTTGCCATGGAGTGCGTTGCATTGTTAAATCTCTTGGGTTTTTTTGGGATGTCAGGGTTTTTATCAGTGAAATGCCATCAGTTTTTGGGAATTTTAATTCCCACGTGTTGGCACATGTGTGTTTACCTTGGGAAACCTCTTTGGGAGAAGGTGGGAGGTTGGAGATTGGAGGAGAAAGTCTTGGGATGGCTCACAGCCCCTCTGTGCTTGGAATGGGAAATTCCTTGGGGAAACCACTTCTACCAAACATGGAATCATGGAATGGCTTGCATTGGAAACCCCCGCTGCATGCGTTTCTTTATCTGATCCTGTGGCACCCTCAGGAAGAATTCCCAGTCCTACAACAAGAATGATTGGATTTGTTTTCTTCAGGGAAAAAAAAAATCCCTGATCCCTTAAAAATATTTTCAGGCTTTGGTTGGGAAATATTCCCTGAGTCTGCAAATATTTTCTGTTAGGAATTTGTTGGAGTTCTGGATGTTTTCCAAGGTAAACATGCACATGTCACCACACTGGAATTAAAATTCCCAAAAACGACAGCAATTCATTGATAAAAACCCCAACATCCCAAAAAAGAAGAGATTTAACAATGCAACACACTCCACAACAAAGAACATTCCCTGAGTTTAAATAGAAAATCCCAGAATTCCATGGAAGGGTGACTTCATCCCAACCAAAAAAACCAAACGCGGCCTAGACAGACATAGCAAACCTGGGAGTCATCCTGAGGCCGAATGAGGGAATTAATCCGAGTGGAAAAGATCAGGAAAAGGAACTCAAGGTTGAGGATCTGCCTCGAAAGCTCCGGCCTTTCCTACATCAACATTCCTGAGCAGCTCGGAGGAGATCCAGGATCATCCCGGGGTTTCCAGAGGCAGCTCCGGCAAAAGGAGAGGAAACTCGCGCTGCCACGGGAGAAAACCACAAGAGAAGCTCTGGATGTTTCTGTTATTCCTTGAGCAAATATCAGGAGCCAAAATATTCAGGGATTGGGTTCAAACGTGGCCGAGGTGGGTGAGTATTCCAGGCATTTTCAGCTTTCCTGGGATAAACAGCATCTGCACAGGAGGAGGGAATTTAGGGAAATTCAGGCACCACTGGCTCGGGTCAGCACCAGGAGCTGGGTCCTGACACAGCACAGGAGATTTGGGATGAATAATTCATTCCCTGAGGGAAAGAAATCCTGAAAAAATTCTGGGTTTTGGGCCCACCAAAAATATTTGCAGACTCAGGGAATATTATCCACCCAAAGCCTGAAAATATTTTAAGGAGTCAGGGTTTGCTCAGATTTTTTTCCCCCATTTTTTTACTCCAATGCCTCTGCTTGAAACAGAATTTTGGGGCTAAACTTGAGTTTAAGCAGACTGAGCTTAAAGATGATCCCATTTCCCTGTGAACATTGTGGGCCAACCCCAAGAAATCAGGGATTTGCACAATTCCAGGAGGAACTGCTGGCATGATCCCACTGGTTCAATATTCCCAGGGAAAGGCTGGATCCAGGGCCAGAAGAC
>JAWWLS010000224.1:70682193-70692212 GCA_035040975.1 Myioborus melanocephalus
GGGAGCCATTCCCTGGGTGCTGTCCCTCTGTCCCTTGTCCCCAGTCCCTCTGCAGCTCTCCTGGAGCCCCTCCAGGCCCTGCCAGGGGCTCTGAGCTCTGCCTGGATTTTTCCCTTCTAGAATATTCTATTTTATTCAATTTTATTCTATTCCAAGGCACCTTCCATGTTTTAATTCCAGCCAAGACCAGAGCACAGGGTCCATCAGGGCTCCTAGAATGTTCTGGAGAAAAACTCTGCCAAGAAACCACCTGGAAATCCTTCCTTTTCTCCCATTTCTCTCCTTTCTATAATTCTTGTAAATGTTATTTAAGGACACTGCAGGATTTTAGCTCAGCTCTAAATTCTAAATAGCTCTCTTTTTTGGAATGGGCCGAGCCTGGAAATTTTCTGGTGAAATCCACATTTTAAGAGAACACAAGGCCACTCCAGAATCCCATTTGATTTTGCAGGAGCCAAAATTCCCTTTTTTGTTCAGAAGGAGGAGGAAAAAAAGGAGACAAAAAGAGGGAGGGGAAAAAAGGGAAAAAAGCAATCCCTGGATGCATTCACACACCTTTTCTGTGCTCTCACACACAACCTTTAAAAAGAAACTTTCCAAGAGTTAAAACCCAGGGAGTAACGTGAGCCCCGGAGCCGGCGCCGAGTGGAAAGAACACGGAGTCCGAGGGACCTGAGCCGGGATCCAGCGGCTCCCGTGAGCCCATCCCAAAAAAAAATCCCTCTCCCTGCTCCTGCTGCGACACCTCATCCCACCGCAGGGGTGGTGCAGCGCCTCGCTGACAGCTGTGAATGCCAATAAATTACAAATTATAAATAAATCCAGGCAAATTGAGGGGAGCGGAGAAATCCCCAAAAGGAAATGACCTGCCCTGCTCGGACAGAGGTGACAGACAGGGGTTGGATGGGACAGAAAATTAAAATTAAAATTTCAGGGAAAAACCCTTCCCTGATTCCCCGTGAAAAGAGGGACGGAGCCCTTCCAGAAAAGTCTATCCAAGAGATTTTGCCCATCTATCTGAGGGATTTGTCTTTAACCAGACCTTCCATCTCCGCTCCCCTCCCTTTGCTGGGAGAAATCCCAAAAGGAAATGACCTGCACTGCTCGGACACAGGTGACAGACGGGGTTTGGATGGGACAGAAAATTAAAATTAAAATTTCAGAGAAAAACCCTTCCCTAATCCCCCGTGAAAAGAGGGACAGAGCCCTTCTAGAAAAGTCTATCCAAGAGATTTTGCCCATCTATCTGAGGGATTTTTTTTTTAACCAGACTGCCCATCTCTGCTCCCCTCCCAGCAAAGGAAGGGGAGCAAAGAAATCCCAAAAGGAAATGACCTGCCCTGCTCGGACAGAGGTGACAGACGGGGTTTGGATGGGACATAAAATTAAAATTTCAGGGAAAAATCCTTCCCTGATTCCCCGTGAAAAGAGGGACGAAGCCCTTCCAAAAGTCTATCCAAGAGATTCTGCCCATTTCTCCGCGGGATTTTTTTTTAAACTAGACCCTCCATCTCCGCTCCCTCCCAGCAAAGGAGCAGAGTTAAGGGAGGGGAACGGAGAAATCCCAAAAGGAAATGACCTGCCCTGCTCGGACAGAGGCGACAGACGGGGTTTGGATGGGACAGAAAGGACGGGGAGGTGACACAGGAGCAGCGATGAGCACAACCCAAGGGTGGAGTTTGGCGACAGCCAGGGCAGAGCCAGCAAAATCCTGGCTGGCAGGACACATCCCAAAGTAGGGAAAGAGCGGCCACAAAGCCCTGAAGGGAGGGAGAGGAGCCTCGGAGCCCCGGGCTGGGCTCTCACGGTCACATTTTCCAGCCAAATCTCTGCTCGTTCCCGCACTTGCCTTGGGATGTCATCGCTGGAAGCAACATCCTGTTCTCCACCGCGGCCAGGCCTCTGTCAGGGCTCTATTTATGGGGAAGAGAGGAAGGAGACAGAAGCCAATTACTTCGCTAATTGCCTAATTACCCTAAGCACTCCCGGCCCGCTCCTGAGCGGCTGCAGCTGCGGCTCCCACCGGGAGCTTGTCCTGGCACATCTCACCATCCAAAGCTCTGCTCACACCAGCCGGGGCCAGAACTTCCCCAAATATTGATAGTTTAAAAACCTCGCAGCAGCCCCAGATCATAGAAAAATCCGGGATTGGATGGGGAGGTGAAATCAGTGTCCCTGGAACCCAGGTGGGAGATGATGGGAACCCAGGTGGGAGATGATGGGATCCCAAATGGGAGATGATGGGATCCCAAATGGGAGATGATGGGAACCCAAATGGGAGATGATGGGAACCCAGGTGGGAGATGATGGGATCCCAAATGGGAGATGCTCACCTGGAGCTCATCACGGGGTCATTCCCACCTTGGGTGTGAGAAATAGATTTGTAAATTTTTTTTTTAATTTGAAGGGATTTTTTTTAGGATTTGAGGATTTTATTTTTAGGATTTTTTTCTTAGTTTTGTGTATTTGTATGTAAAATTTTATGTAATTTTTAACGTAAATATTGAGATAAGGTGTGTTGATTCAGGAAGGTTGTGGAATAGAGGTGATATTGTTGAAAGAGAGATTGAATTAAAAATAAGTTTTAATACGTTTTAAATATAACTGTAAAAAGATTAGGTGTTTTAGAGAATTAGAGATGTATATGATGCATTGTAGTAGGATTACGTGTGGTAAAAATATAGGTGATTAGTGTTAAAATAATAGTACTTTTGTGTAGTAAAAGTTAATAAGTTGAAAAATATTTATAGAGTATTGCAACTAAGAAGTAAGTTAGTTTTTGATGGAATAGTGTTGAGTTTTACATCTGTAATGTCTCAATCTTCATGGAGACTGATAACAGAATAAAATCTTCTAAAATGCTAAAAAAAACCCAAAATGTGGTGGTCTCCTGTGTCCATTCCATACAGAGCAATTCCAGCAGCAAGGACCAGGACACACACACACAGCTGGAATATTTGCCTTCCCTTCCCTCCTTTCTCCTCCTGGGAAGAGAAGAAAGCTCTGGGCAGAAATGGAGAATCCTGGAGCTCCCAAAACCTCGGGATGAGCTGGACCTCAGAGCTGTGGGACCTTCCTCAGGTCCATGTCCAATCTTCAGGGATGGAGACTTCAAATCTATCCCACTTAATTCAACACTTGACCATAAAATTCATTTTATATTTTATTTTATTTTAATTTAATTTAATTTAATTTTATTTTATTATTTTATTTTATTTTATTCTTATGGAGTTTCCTGTACTTGGATCCGTATCAGCCAGGACTCATCTTGCTCCAGGTCCTCAGGGCCACATCCCATCTCCAAGGATGGAGACTCCCAGCCTCTCCCACTTGAGCCAAATTTTGACAATCCTCCCCATAAAAAGATTTTAAAATTTTATTTTATTTTTATTTTATTGTGGAATTTTCTGTATTTGGATCCACATCAACCAGGGTTCACCTTGGACAGGTGGCTCAGGTGCATGTCCAGTTTCCAGGGATGGAGACTCCAAACATCTCCCACTTGATCCAAATTTTGATAATCCTCTCCAAAAAAGTTTTTTTTAAAAATTATTTAATTATTTAATTTAATTTTTTTTTTTTTTATTGTGAAGTTTCCTCTATTTGGGTCCATATCAGCCAGAATTCATCTTGGTCCAGGTCCTCAGGACCACATCCCATCATCCCATCCCCAGGGATTGAGACTCCAAACCCCTCCCACTTGATCCAAATTTTGACATACCTCCCCATAAAAAGATTTTAATTATTTTATTTTATTTTGGAATTTTTTTTGTTTGAATCCATATCAGCCAGGGTTCACCTTGGACAGGTAGCTCAGGTGCATGTCCAGTTTCCAGGGATGGAGACTCCAAACATTTCCCACTTGATCCAAATTTTGACAATCTTCCCCATAAAAAGATTTTATTTTATTTTATTTTATTTTATTTTATTTTACTTAATTTTATTTTAATCATGGAATTTCCTGTATTTGGATCCATACCAGCCAGAGTTCACCACGGTCTGGGTTCTCAGGACCATGTCCAGTCTCCAGTGATGGAGACTCCAAATCCCTGAACATCTTGATCCAACACTTGGCCATCCTCCCCATAAAAATATTTAATCTTATGATTTTTATTGTATTTTAAAGTGAAATTTCCTGTATTGGGATCCCTGTCAGCCGGGACTCACCTTGGACAGGTGGTTCAGGACCGTGTCCAGTCTCAAGGGACAGAGATTCCCAATCCCCAGGGATTCCCAATCCCCAGGGATTCCCAACCTCCAAGGACATCTCAATTCACCGACCTGACCACCGTCCCCATAATTTATTTTATTTTTGAATGGAATTTCCTTTTTTTTGGGCCCATACCAAGCAGGGTTCACCTTGGCCATGAAGCCAAAATCCCACTTTGTGGGATGCTCCAATTTTTGGGATGTTCTCCCTGAAACCCAGAGGCCACGAGGCCTTCAGAGGAGCAGCAGAAGGAACACGACATCAAAATTTGGGAGCTCCAACCCCTTTTTGATCCAGAATTCTACAAAGAAGCCACAGGGATGTGATTTTTTGTTTTGTTTTGTTTTATTTTGGGATCACAAAATACACAACATTCATTTTAATATGGGACACAGAATATTCTGTACATATTAAAACCCACATGACTGCAACACAACCGCACACGGCACCAATTCCCGAACGAAAAAACCCCACAAGTGCTTTTTTCCTTTTTTTTTAATATTAAAAACAAATAGGATAAAACATTAATATTTTTTCCCAGACGACGTTTACAATAGAGGAAAAAAAAAATCATATTTTTACTAAATAACAAATATTTAACAGCACAACTTTATCCTAAATATCTATTTTTGAATTATAACAAAAATAGCACTTACAATAGTTTATAAAGACAGACCAAAAAAAAAAATTTGTGTATAAAATAATATTATAGCAAATTGGACTGTGCTAATTAAAAACAAACAAAAAAAAAAATCTGAGATTCAAAGTGCTTTATTCTGCAAACCCACTGCAGCAACTTTATTTTTTTAGTCAAGTTATATTAGTTAGGACTGGAACAACAAAGCCTGGCTTACTTCAGCCTGGATTAAATACTCCCCCACACAAACACTGTATATCCACGGGATGTCAATGGAATTTCAGGGATGGCTGCAGCTCCCATTCCCATCAAAACTCACCCCAGAGCAGGTTTGGTTCTCACTTTGGAACTTAAAATTAAAATTTCAGGACAAACCCATCCCTGATTCTCCATGAAAAGAGGGACGGAGCCCTTCCAAAAAAGCCTATCCAAGAGATTTTGTCCATCTGTCTGAGGGATTTGTCTTTATCCAGACTTTCCATCCTGGCTGTCCGTTCCTGTCTCCAGCCTTTCCCTTTCCCAGCCCACTCATCCCAAGCACAGATCCCAGATGGAAACGGGGGCTCCTGGAGGGCACCCGCTGGGTTCTGCAGCTCCTCCACCTTCCATCCCCATTCCCAAATCCTACAAAAACCACGGACACCTCCCTGTGCCTGGTGCCTCTCCCGGGATGTTTGTCCCTGGGAGACAAATTCCATTCCCACCACCTCCAGGTTTGTTTTCCCCTCTGCCCTTTGGGATCTGGATTTCCACCCAGCTCCTTTTGGGAACGTTTTCTGTCCATCAGGGACAAGGAAGCACCTGGAATCCCAACAGGGCCTGAGCTAGTGCTGTTCCACTTAAAAATTCCAGGCTGGAAAACTCTGAGCCTCTGCTCCAGGGCTCCTGAGACCTTCCTGTGGGGTTTGGCACGTCGGTCACCACCCAGGAATAAGGCTGGGATCGGAATGGGAATGGGGAATCCCAGAAGATTGGGAGTTTTATTCCAGCTTAAATCAAGCTGTGCACCCCGGTGGGAGGGACCACCATGCCCTGGGATGCTCCGGGGGGATTTCTGGCAGCCGGGCTGACGGCATTCCAACCTCAAGTGCTTCCCTTGGCTCCAAACCTGCCTCCCTCCTGCTTGCCCCGCCAGCGCCGGCCAGGGCAGCCTCGCCTCCGCTCGCTTCACACTTCCCGCCACCTTCCCGAGAGGCACCTCTTGCCAAAGAGGCAAAGGCACAACCTGCAAAGCCACCTGGTGAGCCACACCTGCCCCTTCTCCTTCCCCTTTCCAAGCCCTCGCACTTCTCCGGACCCCTTTGGAGCCGACAGCCAAGCTGCCCCCACCAGCGCGGGATCGGTGCCCGTCACCTCTTGGCCCGTTCCACCTCGGAGGGCTGGGATGGGACAGGAGAGGGGCTGGATGGGCTGGAGGAGCTGCCCCAACTCACAAAGGGATCTCCCAAGCTGGCGTTTGGCTCTGGTTGGAACCCAACACCTGCCCAGGTGCTCGGGGAGCTTTTGCTCCACACCCTCCCAACCCAAACCCCAAAAATCTCCAACTCAGCCCAGAAGCCTCTTGCATGCAGAAAACCAAAATAAAATAATCCCCCCAGCAAATGGAAGGCAAGATACCTCTCTGTGGCTGCTGGCTGGTGCTGGAGAGGCTCTGGAATTCTCCTGGCACGCTGGGTGGAAGCTGACACGGAGCCCTGTCCTTCCTGCTGAGCTCTCCCGTTGCCAAAAAAACCCCAAACGCGAGACAAACAAATGCGCGTGTTGGCTTAATTCGAGAGATCACCTTTAATGCAAACGGCCCAGGCAGGAGCAGCCCCCAGGTGCTCCCAGAGCCGTGCTGGGGTCGGGGGCTGGTGCCAGCACCTTGAGGGGACAGCAAAGGCACCGAAATGTCCCCAAAGCCGGGTGCCTGTGCCCAGGGCTGGCGGGGGGCTGCGGAGGAGGGGGTGCTCACAGGCCGTGTAGCAGCAGCAGGAAACTCAATGAGAGAAAAAAAACAAGGGCAATCCCCCTCCCCAGAGCCTAAAAACGACTTGGAAAATGCAAATCTGCCTCTCCCGAGGCCTGGGGGATGGCTCAGCCCCGGGCAAGACACCACAGGAGAGGTTTTTTGGGAAGGAAAACGACCCCTCCTCCTCCCCAGCCTGCCCCGGCACCAGCGGGAGAGCGGCTGGGAATGGGCAGCGTGGTCTCCCCCTGGCCAAGGAAAGGCTCCAACGCCCCGGAACAAACAACACAACCAAACAAATGAAAAATAAAACCAACCAAAAAAAAAAAAACCAAAACAAAAAAACAAACCACCTCAAAAAACATAAAAACACTGTTATCACCAGCTAATTTAACACTGTTAAAAAAAAAAGGTCAGAGGTGACCCCAGAGCTGCCCCGGGACACCAGACCTCAGATCCTCGGCTGATTCCCAAGCCTTTCCCGCAGTCGGGCCTTCTCCTCCTGGCAGCAGAAGTGTTTTATAGATATTTATATATATATATTTATAATAATTAGATACTGTGTATGGTCGGCCATCCCAGCTCGACTCGGCTTTTGCGGATCTTCCTCCTCCTCCTCCTCCTCCTTCCCGACGAAACAAGGCGCCGCCGCCCCGACCTTCTCCACGTCCCGCAGGAAGAGCAAAACGCTTCCAGCAGCTTCCCTGCTGGAAAAGCAGTCCCGATCCGGAGGTGAGCGCCGTGGAGAAGCTCCTCTCATCCCTCTCTCCTCCCCTCCTGTCCATCCCCTCGCCCCCACCCCACACCCCTGCCTCCCCCGGCCGCCCGTCCCTGGTGCCACCGGCGGCGCGGCCTTTACACGGTGGCCCCCAGCATGGCGTCTGTGCCCGTCAGGATCTCGTTCTGGTTGGAATCCAGTCCGAAGAACTTGACCTTGAGTCCGTCAACTGGGTGGACCACGGGCACCAGGGTGATTCTGGGGAAAGTCCTGGTGGCGAGCTCGAAGCGGCTGGTGCTGGCCAGCTCGATGGCCAGGGCCTTGAGGAAGAGCTTGGCCAGGTGCTTGCCCAGACAGGTCCGTACGCCTCCTCCGAAGGGGAGGTAGTGGAACCTGCCCTCCTTGTCTTCGCTCCGGCCCTGCCCGAAGCGGTCGGGGTCGAAGACGTCCACGTCCTTGAAGACGGGAGCGGTGTCGTGGGTGTCCCGGATGCTGTACATCACGCTCCAGCCCTTGGGGATTTGGAAACCCTGCGGAGAGGCGGGAAGGGGAGAAGAGGAGAGCACAGTGGGTCAATCCTGCTGGAGAGGGAGTGGGAGCAGGGAGATGAGATAAAGGAATTTTGTTTCCGTGGAAGGATGGAATGGTTTGGGTCAGGAGGGACCCTAAACTGATCCTGTCCTACCTCCCTTCACGGGCTGGGACACATTCCACTACCCCAAGGTGCTTCAAGCCCCATCCAGCCTTGGACACTTCCAGGGATGGGGCATCCACAAACCCCAGGCAATTTTTGCCATCCACAATCCCTGGGCAATTTGTGCCATCCACAATCCCTGGACAATTTGTGCCATCCACAATCCCTGGGCAGTTTGTGCCATCCACAATCCTTGGGCAGTTTGTGCCATCCACAATCCCGGGGCAATTTGTGCCATCCACAATCCCTGGGCAATTTGTGCCATCCACAATCCCTGGTCCGTTTGTGCCATCCACAATCCCTGGACAATTTGTGCACCACCCTCACAGTTTTCCCTGCTTACTCCCATGTCTTTTGGGTTTATCCCTCAAATGTGATGCAGATTTAAAGGAAAACCAGACAGCACAGCACAAAGAGATGCGAATCCTGGCTTTATTCCTCCCTCCATCCCAAGGATTCCTGGGATGATCCATCCGTTTATTTGCTTTGTGGTCACTGGCAGGAGCTGCCTACCAGGCACCCCGTGGTGCTGAGCAGGGGAAGCAGCTTCTCCCGTGCCGTGCCCCACACATCAGCCAGCCCTTCCCAGAGCATCCCAGAGCATCCCAGAGGATCCCACAGCATCCCACACCCCTCTGCCTGTCAGCACCACACACCCAACACCCACGTCGGGGCCCGGGCGATGAGAAATGGGGTGGATTTATCATCCCCTGAGCACTTTAAAAGGTCTCTGACTCAAACCACTGCATTAGGAGGATTTACAGTGACAAGGCAGCTCCCGAGATTTTGTTTTGCTGGGAGGAAATTCCAGCCATGGCGGTGACTAATCCGCCTGTCATCCGGCAGCCTGGAGATGCCCTTTGCTGTAAACCTTTCCCCTGTCACACCCCAGCTCAGAACTTGGCGTCACTGTCACGAGCTGGGCTTTGGAGCATCACACCCGTCTGCCCTCTGACAGCTCCACGCATCCCTTGCTCCACATCCCATCACTGCTGGATCTGGGGCAAAAATCCCACTGCCAGAATCACAGAATTAATTAGGCTGGAAAAGCCTTGGAGATCATCAAGTCCAGGCTGTGAGCTAACACCACCACTAAACCACGGCACCGAGTGCCACATCCAGGTTTAAACTCCTCCAGGGTTGGTGACTCCACCACCTCACCCCATTCCAATGCCCAGCCACTCTTCCTGGGAAGAACTTTTTCCCTAAATCCAGCCTAAACATCCCCTGGTGCAGCTTAAGCCTGCGTCCTGCCACTGATTGCGTGGGAGAAGGACTTAATTAGGCAGGACTTCGTTTATCCCCTCAGAGGTCTCCTCTAAGCTTGGCTCAAGCAATCTGGGCCGTTTTGGGGATCTCGGGGTGCAGCACTACTCACATCCAGCTCGAAGGTCTGCAGCACCGTCCGGTACCCCCCTGAGATGGGGGTGAAGAGCCGCAGGACCTCCTTGATGACGCAGTCCAGGTACTGGAGGCCGTTGATGTTGTCGAGGCGCAGGGAGCCCTCGCAGATGCAGCCGTTGTGGAGGATCCCTTTGCTCCGCAGCTCCTCCCGCAGCTTCTCCAGCACACGGGGGTGTTTGAGGAGCTGCATGATCAGGGAGGTGCTGGCGCTGGCCGTGGTGGCGTAGGCGGCGAAGATGAGCTCCAGGGTGCCGTCCTGAGGGGCAGAGGAAGGGCCAGGGTGAGACACAGGTGTCGCAGGCATCTTTTATGGAAAATCCTTCCCTTAGGGCTTTTCCTCCTGAGAAGCTGAGAGGCCTCAGGAACAAAATGTAAACATTGATTATCTGCTGCTGTGGAATGCAACAG
>JAWWLS010000224.1:70692464-70706775 GCA_035040975.1 Myioborus melanocephalus
AGATTCCTCCATCTTGCCCCCTGAACCCCCATTCTAAAAACCCCAAAAATCTATTTTTTCACCCCATGATAAATTCACTATCATTCTACTTAAAATTTTGTGGCTTGTAATTCTTCATATAAGGTTGGTAATTGGTTTTTTTTAAGAGCTAAACCAAAGGCACAGGGGTCTTGGGCTCTGTGCCAAGGTCTCTGAGCCCCCAGGCAGCCAGAGGAATGTCCTGGGTTCCAACAAGGGGCCACCAACCTCAGCACCTCAAGGTGCCATGGGGTGTTCTTCTCCCCAAAAGATTTCCAGCCTGGCCTCAGAATCATGGATTGGTTTGGGTTGGATGGAAGTTAAGGATCAACCTTGTTCCAACCCCAGGGACACCTCCCACTGTCCCAGGGCGCTCCAAGCCCTTTCCAACCTGGCCTTGGGTGCTCCCAGGGATGGAGCAGCCACAGATTCTCCCAAAAAAAAGCCGCTCCAAAGATTTAAGATGTAAAAGGGCCAAGTGATCTGAGGAAGGATCACATCACAAAGCTGGGAGAAGAAAAAATGGAGCGTGAATCCCAAAAAAGAACTGTTCCAAAGATTTAAAATGCAAAGGGACCAAGTGACCTGAGGAAGGATCACATCACAAAGCTGGGAGAGGGAAAAATGGAACGTGGCCTCCAAAGGGAGATGGATTCTCCTGGGTGATTTCCCACCCACCAGGATGGATGAGGGGAATCTGGACAGAGTTTGTGTCCATTGTTAATGGCCTTGGACACTTCCAGAGGCAGCCAAAGCCTGGTCACATTTAACTGGAAGGTCACTCCTTGGACAGCCACCACGAGGAGCTTCCCACAGAACCTCAGAGGATCAAACAGAATCCCAGGAGATGGCTCCTGGCATGCCATGGCCCTGCTGCAGATAAGAACCTGATGAGGGGCTCCTGTGCCCTGCAAAGGAGGCACCAGGAGAAGTGGAAAGGTCAGGGGACGCAGCTGACCAAGGCTTCTGTTGTGACCAGGGAGGTTCAGGTTGGATATCAGGAAAAATTTCCTTCCTGGAAGTGGAGCCAAGCATTGGAAGAGGCTGCCTGGGACAGTAATGGAGCCACCATCCCTGGAAGAGTTCAAAAACTGAGTGGATGGTGAATTTTGTGGTATGGTTTAGTGGGGATGGAGGTTGCACTTGATCACCTTGGGGGCCTTTTCCAAGCTTAATGATTCCATGGAACACTTGGCAGAAAGGGCTGGGCACAACCAGTAAACGAGTAAAGCAACTGGTTTGGATCCACCACACCAGGTTCCACCCACAAACACATCGTGGTCCCCCAGCTCTCAGGTCAGCCCCAAAAATTCCTCCTGGGATCATCCCTCGCTTTTCCCTCCAGGAAGGCCCTGCCCTGAGCAGAGCAATCCCCAGGGAAGGGCTTTACCTTCAGCTCCTGCATGGTCAGCTCCTTGCCGTGCTCCTTCCCGCTCTCGATCAGGATGTCCAGGGCGTCGGCGTAGTCCTTGCCCTGCGTGTTCTGCAGCTTCTCCTGGATGGCTTTTTCCAGCCCCTTCTGCAGCGTCTCCCGGGCCCGGATTCCCTGTGGAGGAGCAGGAAGCGCTCAGACCACACCAGCAGCAGCACCTTGCCCATCCCAGGAGCTGCAGACGTGCCCAGGACAGGTCCGAGCCATAAAAGCAGAGGCTCAAAGAAAGGTGTGAAGATGCTGGAGGTGTTCCCTGGGCAGGAGGAGTAAAGCCAGAGTGGGAGAGATCACAGGAGGAGTAATCAACACCTAGGTGTAAATGACGGGTCTGGGCTGGGAGCCCCTGTCCGGCACCGGTTCACAGCCCCTGGCTCCTCCTGGGATGTATGGAAATCCCTGGGAAAATCGTCTCTCAAAGGAAAGCCCATTCATCCCAAAGAATCCCCTTCCCCAGCAATTTGATCACCTGGTCCCAGTAAAGCAATTCCTACAGGGGTGCAGCTGCTCGGGGCTAACCTGCTGCTGGGAATGATTCCGGGCTCCGAGGGGATGGAATCGTTCCCATGGGCAAACAGCAATAAAAAAAAAAAAATATCAGGGATATCAGAAAAATAAATTTTGAACCCCCCCTATTTCTGTTATCAAAATTCCCCCATGGGAAAAAAAAAATTATGTCTATTTTTTGTAATATTTTCATTTTTTGTCATGTTTTCATTTTGCCTCTTTCATCATAAAAACTGGAATACTCCAGGAATTAGAAGGACCTGTTTTAGTTTTGGGAATTACAGGGGTGTGTTTTATGTCCTGGAATTACAAGGACCTGTTTCACTCCAAGGGAATTAGAAGGAGAAGGGTCCCACAAAGTAAAAAAACACAGGCAAATTGCCAAATGAGGAAAAACACGAATTAAATCTGGGCAAGTCCTGACTATTTCCTGTTATCAATGAACAGATTTTCCCCTGCCTTGTGAATTGTGTCCCAAACTGGACTCCTTGAGGTCAGAGGATGAGAAATCCCACCGCGAACGGGGAAAGGCGCGGATTAATCACCTCCCATTAATTAATTGGCGTTGTCTGCATAGAGAACCCGCCCCAAAGCTCACCCTCCTGTAGCCGCTGAAGGGCAGGTCCACGGGCAGGGAGAAGACATTCTCCACGAACTGCTGGTAGACCTCGAAGAGGCGGCCGAGCTCCTCGTCGGGGATGCGGAAGCCCAGCAGGACGCGGATGGCCATGCGGAACGTCAGCTTCTGCGCCTCGTGGTACACGTTGATGGGCTCGGGCTCGCTGCTCCACGCCCGCAGCGTGTCCTTGATCACCAGCTGGATCTTGGGCAGGTAACTCTCCAGAGCCTCGTGGCTGAAAATCTTGGAGAAAACCTACGGGGAAAACAGTGAGGAGAGGTTTGTCCGCAGACCCGGCACAGGTGGCCTTGTTCAAGGTGTCCCACAGGGAGGTGTCACCATTCCAAGCTCTTCATCCAGTTCCTAAAAAAGCTGCCAGAAACACCAGTTCTTCCTGAAATTCCCACCACAACCATCACAAGTGACTGGGAATAACGGAGCAAACTGGGATGGGAGGGATTCCTCCATCCCACGTGTGGCAGGAGGGACAGAGCCACATTTCCCTGTCCAAAGGATCCCAAGCTCTGTTCATCCTGTGGTTTGGGTGTCACTAATGCACCTTTTCCACAGGGATTCTCCAGCATCCAACACGGACAAACCCAAGAGGAAAATACAACTCTCCCAACGGGAAGCACTGACAATTCCTCCCACCTCTCCATCACCTTTTCCTCCTTTCTTTTTTTTTTTATTTTTTTTTCTTCACAGATGCAAAACGAAGCAAAATAATTATTTTGGAGCCTTTAAGATCTCCGTGGAGTCTGGCTGAACTCCGACAGGGGTTCAAGCGGGGAAGAGCCGCTGCACGTACGCAGAGGCCGCGATCGCCCTCGGCTCATTTCCTTGGGAAACCAGGGAAAAAAAAAATTCCTGATGTCAGCAGCCAGCGTTAATTTAAGCCCTGCGAGTAAACAGTGAACAGGACTGGGCCTCCCCAGGTCCCCCACGCTAACGGCTCCTTACTCCAATTTTTTTCCTCCAATTTGGGCCCGGGCCCGCTCCGAGGAGCTCAGCAATGCCAGGAATGTCCCTTCCCGGCACAGCAGCGCTTTCATTCGGCATTCCCGCCGCATCCCTCGCCGAGCGAGGGGGGGAAAAGTGCTGTTTGTTTATTTTTTATTAACCTACACACACGCACGGGGCAGGACGCACACGCACCGCAGGCCTCCAGGAAAATCCAATTAAACCAGGATTCCAAGGAGGGAGCTGCGCGCCGGAGCCTCCACCGGTGGCCGCTTCCCGGCGGGAATGGAGGCGAGGTGGGGGGGCTGCCAAAGTTATCAACCCACCGAGAGGAGCGAAATCAAAGCCGCCCCCTCTTTTCCATGAGCGCCGGGCTCGCCGGAGCTGTAAATGTGAGAATTTCCTCCGCAGTCAGCACTCCAAGGGAAAGGTAATATTTTCCTGGCTGCGACCCCTCATTGCTAATGCCCGGCGTTCCCTGGGAGTTTGTTTGGTGAAAAAACACCTCTGTCCCCTCGCAGCTCCGCGCAGGAGCCTCCACAAGAGCCGCTTCACGACGCCCCAGGTTGAGCCCCCAGTGAAACCCAGCGCACGGCGCGGAGCTGCCCGCGGGAATAGCGGGATGGGAGGATGGATGGACAGGGAAGGGAATCCGAGCCTGGGGACAGGGAGCCATCCCTGGATGGCCGCACGGAGCCGAGGCATGAATGAATGAATGAGAGGAGGAATCAATGAATGAATGAATGAACAGCGGGGAGCGAGGGCGCGGGACGGGGCGGCGGCGGCGGCCGCCTCCTGCATCCATCCAGAGCCTGGGAAGGCAGCGGCGTTCAGGCTTTTTCTGCTGGAAAAAGCAGCTGCTCGGGCAGGAAAAGCTGGAGGGGGTAAAGCCGAGACCCTCGGCTGCATGGGGAAAGTGGGAAGTGGGGAAAGTGGGAAAGGAATGGGGAAGGGACAGTTCCTTTGTCCATGAGCAAGACACCGGGGTTTGATGCAGAGCCACGATCCGTGAGTTCTTCCACAGGGATGGAATGGGACAAGACCACCTGGCAAAGGGACACTGCTGTGTCTCCATCCAGCTCTCATCTGCCCTTCATCCATGCTGAGCAGCTTGGGATAAGGGAATAAGGGCAGAGGCTCCCAGTGAATGTCCTGAAACATTCCCCGTGCCTCAGTTTCCCAGTTGGAAGCAGGGAAAATGAGGGAACAACCTCTGATTTAGGAGTCTGCATCCCTGCTGGGAGCCACCACCCCAGAGGAGGTGACCTTTGGTGCTCCCGGCCTTGTCCCTCCCTGGTATCCCCCACAGGAGAAGCACCTGGGGACCCCCTGCTCCCTGGAGAATGGACACATCCCAGATGTGCCTCTGGTCCCAAAACATCTGCCGAGGTGTGGGGGGCTGGACCCACACCCCCGGATCCTCCCAAGAGGAAAGATCCTGTCCTAAGGATTGGTGTGAACAGAAGGAGAGATCCTTTGGGAGAGAAAACCGAGCCCCTCCCTATGGAATCAGCACAAACCTGACAAGGGGGAGGTGAAGCACCGGGGGATGAGGGGGATTTTGTTCTTTCTCCGCAATTTTTGGGAGCTCTCCTTGTGCCAGGAGGCTCCTCCAGCTGGCTGCTCCCTGGAGCTCCCGAGCACGGCCCGAGCCCCGGCCGCGCTGCTCCGTCTAATCCCACATGTCAGCAGATCCTTCCCCGGCCAGACACAAGTCTGGATCCCCTTCCAGTCACCTCCAGTTCAACCCTGCATCTTTCCAGTTGATTAAAAAGGAGGAGAAGGCAGCCAACTTTCCCCGACGAAGCCCGGCGCGCTCCTAGCCTAAAATTCCTGCGCCCTCTAGTGAAGTCGGGCCGAGAGGCTCGGCCGCTCCAGGAGCGAATCCAGGCAAAGCCGAGGAGAATCGGGGCAAGGAAAAGTTGTTCCAGAGCTGCCAAGAGGCAAAATCGTCTCTCTAAGCTCAGCTTTGTTAACCCTGAGATGCCACAGCTCGGCTGCGGTGGAGCCACAAGGGCTCGCAGCAGGGCCAGGAGTTTTTGGGGATGCTGGAAAGAGTTTTTCCATGTTGGGGAATGTCCCAAAAGAGCCAAATGTGGGGATTTGGTCCATCCAGGGGTGCTTATCTCCACCCTACACCCACACTGATGGAGATCCCACCACCCAGCGAGCTCAGCTGGAACCTTCCCACTCTGCCTCACAGGGAAAAAGGATATTTAAGGATTTCTGGTTTTCCAAAGGCAGAAAATGCCTTCCCAGTGCCTCAGCTCCAGCTCCGTGTGACAGCAGATTGCCCCCAGCCCCAGCTGGAGAACGCCCCAGCCTCATCCTTAAACCACAGCCAAGAAATTTTAGGGAATTCTGTGAGCTCCAGCAGTGATTCCCTGCCTGGTTGGGGTGTGGGGGGACCACGTTTTCCACGGCTTTCTCCTTCCCACTCCAATCGCCAGCACCAATCCCTGCCTTTGGCCATCCATGATTTCCAGGCCCTCGCTCCCACCTGGCTCCCAAAAGAGGGAATGGAGCTTTCTGCTCCTCCCCTCCAGGAGGAAAACTGAAATTTTGGGATCAGCCACCTGCATCCCATCCAGCCTGGAGCCGCTGGCCCGACCAAAGGGAGGCAGGATGAGCCTGGAAATGTTTTCAGGAACCAATTTGGCACCTGCCGGAGGTTTGGCCGACAGGAGACGTCGGGAAGCATCCAAAGCAACATCTCAACCTGGATTCATCCTAACTCTTCCCACATTTCCAAAGGCTAGGCTGTGTTTGTCCCAGCCCTGTCCCATCACCACATTATCCTGGATGTCTGCCCCTCTCCAGAGCCCATTCCTGTGCTCCAGTGGGGTTGGAAACCGGGATATTTTTGGAGGTGGTTCATGGGCAAGAGGCCATCCTGGTACTGGGAGCACGAACAAAGGGAAAACAGCAAAAAAGTTGGAACAGCACCACAAAAGGAGAGAAAATTCCAAAAAATCCCATTCCTACCCAGACTCTCTTATAAAAGATTCGGGCTTTGCACACAGCAAAGAACTAACTCCTTTTCTCCCCCTCGTTTTTTTGGAAATGGAGCACGTGGAAGGCTCCATCCTGGAGGAATCCAGGCTCTCGTGGATGCTCCAACCTCCAACAGGAGTCTGGGAACAGGAGCTGGAGCCTCCAGGCTGAAAGGAATGAGGTGCCTTTGCCAAAGGCTCTTATACTGAAATTTGTATGATTCTCAAAAAAAAAAAAAAATCTGCTGGAAAAAATGGAAGGATCATTTTGGATCCTCAGGTCATGTCATGATGCACCTTCGAGGGCTGTCCCTACCTGTGATTTTCCCATGTTTAAAAAAAGGATTATGAGAAACTCCAGCATTTCCAGTCAAGTTCCGAATAAAATTAAGCCCAAGATCTGCATTTCCCCACAATTCAAAAATCTCCATGTTCAAGAATCTGTCCTAAAAATCCTGCACATGGCATGGGAGGATTTCAATCCCAAAACCCTCCAAGGCCCTGATTTCAATCCCAAAACCCTCCAAGGCCCTGCTTTCAATCCCAAACCCTTCAAGGCCCAGCTTTCAATCCCAAATTTTCAAGGCTGAGAGGTCAAAGGGACAGTGGGGGAGATCCAGGATTTGCCTCAGCAGCCCCTCTGCAAAACTGCCTGAGTCTCCCAAAAATTCCATCCCCAGCAGAATTCCATCAAGAAATTTCAGCTTCTGGGCCGAATTTCTGGGGCTACCAAAAGGTACTGGGATTCATCAGCTTGGGAATGCTGCTCCCAGTGTCTTTTCCCTTTTATTTCTGGAGAAAAAGGAGAATAAAATTCACCTCACGCTCCTCAAGGAGGGAGAAGGATCCCACATCCATGGATGTCACGGGAAAGAAATGGGAGCTGTGTCCAGAGAAGAGGGATCAGAAAAGTGGGATCAGCCAGGATCCAGCTGGGATCCCTGTGGATGGAGCTGTGGGGAAGGAGAATCCCACAAACCCAGTGGACATGGTCAGAGCTCTCCTTCCTCAGGGAATCCTCAGGGAATTATGGAATTGTTTTGGGTTGGAAGAGACCTGGAAGACCTAATTCCAACCCCTGGGATGGGCTATCCCGATGGGTGATGGATCACTGCCCGTGGTGTGGGCATGAAGGATTCCCTGGAGACAAAGAGGAGGAGAACAGCTTTCCCAGGGAACCAATGGAAGTGAAATATCAGGAGGAAAATCCCAGATTTCACTGAGCCGATGGGTTTTCCTGGAGCACGGAGAGAGGACAGAAGGGAAGGATCCCTATGGATTTAAGTAACCCAGAGACAAAGCCAGACTTAAAAATAAACCAGGCCTTGGTCCTGGCAAGAATTCCAGGAACCAGGAACAGAGCAGAGCAAGAGGTGGCCACACTTGGGAGGGAGAAATTCCCAATCCATGGTGCAGCCACTTCATCCCAAAGGAATAAAAACCCCTTCCAGATCATACAAGGTCTTATGGCAGGAATAAGGGAAAAAGCTTGGAAAAGGGATTCCTCCAAGGAAATCCTGAGGATTGCAAGGCCTCCATGGGATGAGCAAACACCCGAGGATCTCCTGCAGGCCAGGCGAGGTTAAAGCTCCTCCAGGGAGGAGGGGACAGGGCAGAGGTGACCCCACAAGGTGATCCCAACCCTACGAGGGGAAGGAAGTGGCAGAACCAGCAGGTGAGGGAGATTTCATGGGAAAAATTCCACCTGGGAAGGGATGGAGAGCTCCGTTACCACCAGAGGGATGAGTGGAATGTCACAAATCACAACTGAGGAGGATCCTTGAGCTGCTTGGGAGGATGGAGGGAAAAAACAAAGGGATCACAGTGCAGGATGGATCCTGACTCCCTGACATCCCTGAGATTTGCTTCCCATCCCTCTGGAAGTGCAGCCTGGATTGCAGCTCCACCCAGCTGTGCACAAGGAGGGGTTTCACCTTCTCCATCCCTCCCAAGACACCCAAAAATTCCCACCCTGGAAGGTAGAAAATCCAAATTTGGGAATCCCAGGGTATCCCACAGTCACAATCCTGCTCCACCAGCATAGTGGGCCTGGAGCTCGTGGGGGGTTTTGGGATGGAAGGCACCATGAAATCCTCCAAAAATTGTGTTTTAGCCAGGAGCTCCTCCATTTGGTGCTTTTTTTAATCTTTAGTTTAAAACTGGTACATTTTTTTAATCCCTTGGATTAAAACTGATTAAAATTACTCTGGATTTACACTCCAGGGGATGACAGCACTGCCTGGTCTAAATCAAGGAGCCAACCCAGCCCAGGAATTCTTCCCCAGGAACAGGAGCCATCCTCCATCCGTGGAAGGTTTTCCCTGGTCCAGAGGCTTTTGCCCATGGATTAAGGCTCCCAGGGCATGGAGAAGGGGCTGGAGCTGATGGCAGCTGGAATTCAGCCTGTTTGATATAATTTTGGGAGCTGGCTCTGATGGATTGGGATGGTTTCTTTTCCACCACGAAATAGGCAGGGAAGGTTGAATAAACATGAAAAAAAAATCCTAAAAACCCTAAAAAAATCCCCTACTAACAACCTCGGTCCAGGTTGCAAAAAAATCCGAAAAACCCTAAAAAAACCCCTGTTAACAACCTCAGCCCGGGTTTTTTTTGTAGGAAAAGATCCATTCCCCCACCTCCCATGGCTCCTTCCTCCCGCAGCCCTCTCCCCATCCAGATCCCGATCCCGATCCTTCCCTCCCCCCCAGCAGCTGGTTTATATTTGCCCGTAAATTTATGGCCCCTTTTGTGCTCTTAATCCCCTCGCAAACGATATGAAAGCCTCGGACCTTTCCACTCGGTGCTAATGAGCTCAACACTTGCGTGCCTCGGAGGCAGAGCATTAATTGCGCTGTGTTAATGAGCGATGGAGCTTTGGACACTGAGACAAACCAGGGCCGCCCCTCCGCTCCCTCCTGGAGTCCCTGGATGTCTCCCCAGCAATCCCAAGGATTGCTTTTATTTTATTCCATCTTTGCACACTTTTTTGGGGTTTATTTTTGAGCCGGCTGTGCCTGTTTTGGGATGGCTGTGCTGGAAGACAAGTCCAGCATTCTCCTGCCAAGCTGGATGATCCCAGGAAAGTCTGATCCCACCTTTCCCTGCACATCCTGGGAATCTCTCCTTCCTGGCCCTGGGCACTGCTCAGACTTGACCTAAAGCCTAAAGGCCACGTCCTGGTCATTCCCAATTCCCATTTCCTTCGCCACCAGGATCCCTTGCAGGCACAGGAGTGCTGAATTCCAGCTTCCTGCTGGAATTCCCATAAAAGCAGAGGCTGCAGGATCCCTAAGATCAGGTTTGTTTTGCCCTCATTACAGCTTCTTTCACCCCAGAATCGATACTCCCAAAATCTGGGGGTTTCCAGGTGGAAATGGGAATTGAAGAGGTCGAGATGGGATCGGATGGGACAAGGATGGAGGGAAGAGCCAGAGTGGGACAAGAGCAGGAAGGGGAGACCCCTGGAGCATGGAGCAGGAGATGGAATGATCCCACCAACCCTTCCCAGGGAGTTCCAGCAAGAGCTCCAATCCCATGGGATGACATTGATCCATCACAGGGCAGGCAGGGACAGGGATCTGCCACCAAAAACCCGGAGCAAAGACCCTGCTCAGCCACCGGGGTCGCTGCTCTGAGGAACCCGGAGGAGATTCCAGACAGAAATTCCACTGTGGAGCTCTGGCTCCAGCAGGGGTGGCCCAGATCCTTCTCCAACATCAACACAAACTCCGTGATCCAGCGGCAGGAACAGCCAGGCCGGGATAAATATCCCAGGAAAGTGGGAGAGGAGTTTGGAGCTGCTGTTGGTTATTCCTTGTAAACTGCTCCAAGGCCAAAGCCAGAGCCAGCACTGGGGACATCTGCAATGGAGCCATTCCATGGGGCAGGAATTTTCCCCATTCCCAGCCCTCCATCCTGCCCCACATCCCTGTTCCAGGCTGACTCCAAACCCAGAGAGTTCATTTCCCAAAACAGGGAGGTTTTCCTCAATTTATAGGAATTTTCAGTGCCACTGACACTGGCAGTGAAGGCATTCCCTGCTGCAGGAATTCACTGTTCCCAACCTTCCATCCCTGCCCCAAGCTGTTTCCATATCCTGCAATTCCCTCTCTGTAACCTCATTTCCCAAACCAGGGAGGTTTCCTCCAATTTGTAGGAATTTTGACAGCCTTCTGGAGGGAAAAATTGATAAATTTGGGATGGGAAAAAGCTTCCATAGGGTGAGGATTGGGTTCCTCCTGCATCCCAGAATCCTTTACTGACACCTGCAGGATCAATACTACTGGATATTCTACACGGAATGGGATAACCAAGCCATAAAGATCCCAAAAAACAGCTGGGATGTGGAAACAGGAAAGAGAGAAGAGCTCCAACACCTGCATCATCCCACCCTACCCCTGATCCCATTCAAGTGTCATCCAGCGGGAATTCTCTGATCCCGGAATTCCGCCGAGGAGCTGAAATTCCTTGGAAAGCTGCAGCGAGCAGCTGATCCCTGGCAGGATCCCAGCACCCTCCTGCAGGAACATGTTGGGTTTGGAGCTCATCTCCACACCCCGGTGACAATCTGGAGACCACGGAGCGGCTGCCAGGGAACGCTGCTGGAAATAAACTCAGCCCCGTTTTAGGGGGTTTTGGGAAGATGGGGGGGATTTATGGCCGTGGACAAGAGCTGGAGATGATCCCAAATGGTTGGAAGGGCAGCAGAGGTGGGTTCCACGCTCTGCTTTTCCTCATTTTGGCCAAAATCCCGCGCCAGGTGAGGAATTCCGCCTCAATTTTAGGCAGGATCAGGGAACTGGGAAGGGATAAGTGAAGGCTCGGAGATGAAGCAAAACCCAGAATCTGAGAGGTCACCGACCACCAGGAAACCTCACAGTGATTTAACCTGGATCATCACCCGCCCAAGAGATTTCCCAGGAAATCCTCTCTCCACGGAGCCTCCAACTGCTCCAAATCTTTCCATGAACCCCTCAAGAGCAGCGCCCTCCCTCACTGTGGAAATTGGGGAATCCCGAGGAAAATTCTGCCTTTTCCAAGCCCTTCCCTTGGTTCCCTGGCGGGTCAAGAGGAGAACTCAAACTCGGTTTAAGATTTAAGATCGGCCTAGGTCCAAATCCTTTGTCCTGAGAGCTCGGTGAGTTTCAGGGTGGGGAGAGGTGGAAGTTGGAGCCGCGGAACAACAAAAACTCAGGATTAACGAGCTCCGAAGAGGCCACACCTGAAGGAACAGCTTTAATCTGCTCCTTGGAATCTTGATAAGAGCAAAATCATCGATTTTCGCCTCATTAGAGGCAGGTTTAGCTTATCTCCGAGTGCAGCTCGGGGATGGGATTTTAGGGAGAATGGGATTCCCTAAATCGGGATCAGCCCAGGCTGGGTGGGGTGGGAGGTGCTCGGCTGCCAAAAGCGGCGATTAGCAGGAGATGGAGGGAAGAAATGAGGATAAAACTCCCGAATTCCAGAGCTGGGCACAGCTGATGAAAGGGAAAACTTAAAAAAGAATTAACTCCCAGAGTGTCCCAAATCCCGGGAAAAGAGTTTGTGGGAGCTCAAGGAGCACCAAGGAGTGGGAGAAGGAACCAGGGTTACCCTGGGACAGGGTTTTGTTGGAATTCCTGAGCTCGGGAGGCTTTTGGCCACCCCTGATGAAGAAATTAGGATTTAGGAGTTAATTGGGATTTAGGAGTTAATTAGGAATTAGGAACCTTGCTGGCTTGGAATCACAAGTGGTGCCAAAAATCATGGAATTGTGGAATGACTTGAGTTGGAAGGGACTTTGAAGATCATCAGTTCCACTCACTGTCACAGCCAGGGACAGCTCCCAGGGCGCTCCAAATCCCATCCCAGCCTGGCCTTGGGCACTGCCAGGGATCCAGGGGCAGCCCCAGCAAATCTGGGAATTCCAGCCCAGCCCCTGCCCACCCTCACAGGGCACAACTCCTTCCTAACATCCAACATCCACTCCGGATGCAGAAATGGTTTTGAGGACACCTTTAGGACCGAGAACATTCCAAAAGCTTTGGGTTTCAGAGTTTAGGGTTGGCCACGTGGGTTTTCCCAGTAGGAAAAACCCGGGAGTGAGAGCAGCAGGAAGAGCCACGGAGGAGAGAGGAAACCTCAGCTGTGTTTGTGCCCAGCCCAGCCCTGGTGCCGATCCCAAAGCCACTGGGATCCCACAGAGGTCAGGCCTCCCTTTTCCATGACCCCACAACCCACAGTCCCCTGGGCCTGCTCCCGAGGCCGGAATTCTGTGGTTTCATCCAGGCCAGCAAAGGCTGCTTTGGATGGGCAAAAAAATAATCCAGAGGTGCAGGTGGGTGAAAGGAGCAGGGAATGAGCACCTGCAGATCTCTGGCTGATCCTGCTTAACCCTCCTTGGATAGGGAATAAACCCTCCTTGGATAGGGAATGAATCTATCCTAGATAGGCAATAAAACCTGCCCTGGATAGGGAATGAACTCTCCTTGGACAGGGAATACCTGCCCAGGACAGGGAATAAAATCTCCTTGGATAGGGAATAAACCCTCCTTGGACAGGGAATGAACCTGTCCTAGATAGGGAATGAACTCTCCTTGGATAGGGAATAAAAATACCTTGGATAGGGAATGAACCTGTCCTAGATAGGGAATAAAACCTCCTTGGATAGGGAATGAACCTGCCCTGGATAGGGAATAAGCCCACCCTGGAGAGGGAATAAAATCTCCTTGGATGGGGAATAAACCCTTCTTGGACAGGGAATGAAACCTGTCCTAGATAGGGAATGGACCCTCTTTGAACAAGGAAAATTCCTCCTTGGATAGAGAATGAAACCTGTCCTAAATAGGGAATAAATCCTTCTTGGATAGGGAATAAACCCACCCTGGATAGGGAATAAACCTGCCCTGGGATAGGGAATAAAATTTCCTTGGATAGGGAATAAACCCATCCTGGATAGGGAATAAACCTGCCCTGGATAGGGAATGAACCCTCCTTGAACAAGATAAAAATCCTCCTTGGATGGGGAATGAACCCTCCTTGAACAGGGAATGAACCAATTTTCCTCCTGGATAGAGGCAGCCCCATCACCACCCCCTTGGCAGGAAAACCATCTCCATTTTTAAGGGAAAACCCCGGAACTGGAGGGGCTGAGCTGCTCCTGGTTTGGGGCAGGGACAGGCTGAGCTTTTTGGTGTTGTCACTCCGCGGTCTGTGACTAACGGGTGTCATGTGCTGGTTGTTTTCCCGTCATCTCCCCCAGGAGAAAAGAGGGAAGGAATTTTCGGAGGTTTGGAAGGGATTTTACGAAAATCCTCCAAAATAGGAAACGCTGCTGGAGCAGGGACCCGGCCCTGGGGCAGGGATGGGGACGGCCTCGTGTCCCCAACGGTGTCACCGGTGCTGTGGGGGGGTCACCCCATCTTCATCCCAAACCATTCCCAGCCCAGATCCAGCTGGGAAAGAGCCCACGGGGTGTGACAGCCACGCCAGCAGTGCCACCAGCCCTGCAGCAGGGGGGACACGGGGACTGTCCCCTCCTGTGATGGGGGTCAGCACCCCAAACCAGGCTGGGTGACACAAGAGGGTCCCAGCACCCCAAACCAGGCTGGGTGACACAAGAGGGTCCCAGCACCCCAAACCAGGGTGACACAAGAGGATCCCAGCACCCCAAACCAGGGTGACACAAACGGGTCCCAGCACCCCAAACCAGGGTGACACAAACGGGTCCCAGCACCCCAAACCAGGCTGGGTGACACAAGAGGGTCCCAGCACCCCAAACCAGGCTGGGTGACACAAGAGGGTCCC
>JAWWLS010000224.1:70712933-70726306 GCA_035040975.1 Myioborus melanocephalus
CCCTATTCCTTCTTTTCCCACCCTATTCCTTCTTGTCCCACCCTATTCCTTCTTGCCCACCCTATTCCTTCTTTTCCCCCATTACAGAATTGCCCCCTTGCAGTGACACCCCCCCCCCGCCAATTATTTCCCCCCTTTACATTAATCCCAAACACCCTCACCTAATTACCAGTGATAATTAACCTCGCAATGACTTCCTCGGTGCCCCCACCACATTTTGGGGTCTTGCTCTATTTTATTTTATTGCAGGGGGGGATTTTCCTGCTCCCCCTCCCCACACCTCCCAGGCCAGCCTGGGTGACGCCGCTTTCCCCAGGGGTGTCCCCATTGCCCAGAAGGCTCCAACCCCCCCAAAATTCCCTTATTTCCCCCCACCCCGGGGATGGCAGCAGGTACCGGGGCCGCCCGCTCGCAGCCGCGCATTTGCTTCAGATTACAGGAAAAACAAAAGTTCTTTGAGTTCCCCCCTTCCCCTGCGCCCCCTCCCCGCCTCTCCCCGCCTGGCTCCGCTCTGTTCCCGCTGGGATCGCAGGGAACGGGGGCCGGGGGGGTCCCCTCACCCTTTTTATTTTTGGGGTGACCCCGGGGGGGATGCAGGCTGGCCCCTTTCCCCCCCGAGGGAGGGGATCCCCCCGGATCACCCCAATTCCCGCACCCTCGCACCCCCAGCCCCGCCACCGCCCTCCCCATTCCCGGGGGGATGGAGACCCCCCCCAAAACAACATCCCATGGGAATTCCCGTCACCATCCCGGTGCGGGGACCCCTCCTCTCGCCCCGGGGGTGCCCCAGGGTGGGATCGGTCCCTGTGGAGCGGGGATCCCCCCCCCGGGACCGGCGCATCCCGGCCCGGAGCCCCCCGAGCCCCGCGGGCCCCGCGCCCCCCGCGCCCGCCGCTCACTCCCGGCACGACGGCCCCACCCGGTGGCGGCCGCGGGAACTGCAGGGGCGGCAGGTGGAGGTGGCCCCGTCCCCTCCCTGTCCCCTCCTGTCCCCTCCTGTCCCCTCCCTGTCCCCTCCTGTCCCCTCCCTGTCCCCTCCCCGTCCCGCCCCCTCCTCCCCACCGGGTGTCCCTGGGCTCGGCCTCAATCGCTTCCCCAAGGCATCTTCCCAAAAAACCTTCCCAAAGCGCCTTCCTGAATCTCTCACACAAATCTCCCCAAAAAACCTTCCCAAACCAGCTTCTTGAATCTCTCATACAAATCTCCCCATGCCAAAGCACCTTCCTGCGAAACATTCCCAAAAAACCTTCCCAAAGCAGCTTCCTGAATCTCTCACACAAATCTCCCCATCCCACAAAAGCTTCCAGAAAAAATTCCCAAAAAACCTTCCCAAAGCGTCTTCCTGAACTTCTCACACAAATCTCCCCATCCCACAAAACCTTCCAGAAAAACATTCCCTAAAAACCTTACCCTTCCCCAAAAAAATTCCCAAAAAGCTTTCCCAAAGTGTCTTCCTGAATCTCCCACATAAATCTCCCCATCCCACAAAACCATTCCCAAAAAATATTCCAAAAAAATCTTCCCCTTCCCAAAAAACATTCCCAAAGCAGCTTCCTGAATCTCTCACACAAATCTCCCCATCCCAAAGCACCTTCCCGAGAAACATTCCCAGAAAACCTTCCCCTTCCCAAAAAACACTCCTAAAAAATCTTCCCAAAGCAACTTCCTGAATGTCTCACGCAAATCTCCCTATCCCAAAGCACCTTCCCAAAAAACATTCCCAAAAAATCTTCCCCTTCCCGAAAAACCTTCCCAAAAAACATTCCCAAAAAATCTTCCTCTTCCGGAAAAAAACATTCCCAAAAATCCTTCCTAAAGCAGCTTCCTGAATCTCACACAAATCTCCCCATCCCAAAAAACCTTCCCGGGAAACATTCCCAAAAAACCTTCCCCTTTCCAAAAAACATTCCCAAAGCCTCTTCCTGAATCTCTCACACAAACCTCCCCATCCCAAAGCACCTTCCCGAGAAACATTCCCAGAAAACCTTCCCCTTCCCAAAAAACATTCCTAAAAAATCTTCCCAAAGCGGCTTCCTGAATGTCTCACGCAAATCTCCCTATCCCAAAGCACCTTCCCAAAAAACATTCCCAAAAAACCTTCCCAAAGCAGCTTCCTGAATCTCTCACACAAATCTCCCCATTTCAAAGCACCATCCCGAGAAACATTCCCAAAAAACCTTCCCCTTCCTGAAAAACATTCCCAAAAAACATTCCCAAAATACTTTCCTCAAATACTTTTCCAGAGTCCCTTCCCAAAGTGTCTTCCCAAAATATTTGCCCCGAGTGGCTCCCAAAGCCCCTCACGCTGTCCCAACTCCCCGTTCCCAAAACTCCTTCCCAGAGCATCTTCCTGAAGCCCCTTCCCAAAATATCTTCCCAAAATTCTTTCCCAAAGTGGCTCCCAAAAGGATCTTCCCAAAGCACCTCGCACTCTCCCAATGCACCTTCCCAAAACACCATGCCAAAGCATTTTCCCAAAAATCCCAAAACATTCCCAAAGGATGTTCCTAAAACACCTGCTCCAGGCACCTCACACCTTCCCAAAATGCCTTCCCCAAAAACCTTCCTAAAACACCTTCCCAACACTTCCTGACGCCCCTTCCCAAATTATCTTCCCCAAAATCCTGCTCCAAGCACCTCACACCTTCCCGAAGCACCTTCCCAAATCTCCTTCCCTAAACACCTTCCCAAAATAATCCCTGACCCCAGTGGAAAACACCCCCTGGAATTCCCAGCCTTCCCTCCTCCTTCCTTTTCCATGGAAAAATCCATCCCTGGGATGCCTCTCCAAAGCAGCAGAATTCCTGCCCCAAAATCTTCCCAAGTGTGTGGAAAAGCCCCTCTGAGGAGCAGGGAAAGGGGCAGGGATGAGCCACCGGCACAGAATTCCATAAGAATTTTATGGAAATGTCTCAAATTTCTTTTCCTGCTACTGGAAATTCAAGGAGAAAGTGGGAAAACCTAAAAAAAAATAAATATATTTGTGGGGTTTAAAGGGTTTCTCTTGGAGCAGATTCCCACCTCTGGAGGTAAATCCAGGCTTTTCCAAGGCTGGACCTGGAGCCCAAGCCGGGATGCAGCCACGGCATTCCCAACTTTTCCTGGAGCCTGCGGAATTTTATCATCCCCAAACAAAGCCAAGGAGCCGTGAAATCACAAATGGGGTGGGGAAAGCACCGGGGGAGCGACAATTCCAGAGGGGAGAGGGGCGATGGCACTGCTGGAATTCCCATCGGGAATGGGAATTCCGGGATCTCCTCCCCCAGGATGGGTTTGGGGCTGAACCACTCCCAAATCCCGGGGTTCAATCCCGCTTTTCCCACAGGGTTGGACCCCAGAATCCAATTTTGTGACACAAACGAGACCCCTGGGGAAAACAGGGAATTTCAGGAGGGAATTTTCTCCTGTAGGAAAAGTTCCCTCCCTCTGCCTGGGCCATAAAGCACCAAAATTCCCTTTTTTCCCCCCAAAATTCCTGGGATTTCCCATGCCAGGAGCGGGCAATGCTGTCCCTGCAGCTCCTGAATTTCCCGGTGCTGTTCAATTCCAGCTGGAGAGAGCAGCAGAGAGTCCCGGAGGTCGCACCCGGAGCAGCATTCCCGGGATTTCCCCATTCCCAGGGAACTCGGGGAAGCTCTGCCCCATCCCAGCTCACCCCAAAGGAGGTGCTGGGGTCTCTCCCTGCACACAGAACCTCCCCTGGGAATTTCCCGTCCCTGTTTTCCTCTCCCTGGCACGGGCAGCTGCACCCCCTCGGCCGCACGGACGGGTTGGATTCCCTGAGAAAATTCCAGAGGTGCTTCCAGGTAATATTCCTGCTTAATTCCCTTTTTCAATTTTTTCTTCCTTTCCCAAAATCCCTTCTAAAATCATCATTTATTTTTCTCTTTCACTGAGGCTTCCTCACATCCCTTCCCTTTTTTCTTTTCCCACACCTTGATTTCCCCTTTCCTTATCCAGGCAAAACATTCCCAAAGGGGAAACTGGGAAAAACTTGGAAGGCAGAGGTGGAATTTTCAATTTTCATGTCTCTTTTTTTTTTTTTTTTTTTTAACCTCATCCCATGTGTAATTTCAAAAATTTAATTTAAAAAACCCCTAATTCATCCAAATCTCTTTAATTTTCCACCCAGGATTTCCTGATAATGATCCATTAGGATTGTTGATCCCATTTTTTTTTTTTTTTTTTGCTTTGATTGTGGGGTTTATTTCCATTAATTAATATTAATTAACAGTTTCAGAGCTGATTTAATAATTGGGATGCACCACAAGCTCCTTTCCTGCTCTCATTCACCTGCAGAGGCGAAGCTCAGGAGGGCAGAATCCAGGGAATTTTGCATTCCAGGGAAATCCCAGCTCCAGCCCCTTTGGAATTGAGGAGCAGGGAAAACCCACCCCAACCCTGATATGAAAATCAGGAAATTCCAGATTGGAAGTGATTTTAAATATCCCATTCCCACCCCATTCCCTGGGCAGGGACAACTTCCACAATCCCAGGGACTTATATCCAAAATTATTTCATTTTTTAAACTCCTCTTCCAATTTTATTGAATTTTTACTCCCAAATCTCCAGCTAGATTTTTTTTTTAACCAAACCTGGTTAAAACACTTGGAATTTTTGCATCCAGACTTTCAAGTGAAATTTTTTCTTGCAGCCAAACTTCCAGCTGGAATTTCTTGCACCCAAGCCCCTCACTGGAATTTTTTGCAGACATATTCCAATTTCTTCTCTTTATCCTCCAAACTTCCCAATTCATTTTTACTCCTTCCTCAATTTTGCTCTTTTCCCCCCTCCACAACTCTGCTGGGGTTTCGGGAGCCGCTTCTCCCGCTGGAAGCAGAATTCCACCACTTCCAACAGCCTGGAACAGGCCCTCATCCCTGATTTGAGGCTTTCCATCCCAAAATATTTTTCAAACCAGGCGCCTTTCCATCCCTGCACTGAAATTTGGGAATTGTCATCACCGCTTTTCCCACCCTCTGCATGAACACACAACCACCACCCCTTTGGGAGATCCCACGGGGAACGCCGCGGATATTCCGGGATTTCGGGCGCGATCGGATGCTGCAGCACCCCGAACCCCAAAACCCCCACCTGGAAAAATCCCTGGGAAGAAAATCCGGATTATTTTCGCCACTCACCCAACCTCCAAACCCACGTTGGCCCCGGCGGCCGCTGCCCACTCCCGGGAAAACCCGGAGCGTTTTATAGCGTGGGAGCCGCGGTGGTCCCCGCCCACAGCGGGGAAAGTGCCGCTGGAAAATGAGGATTCCCAAGGATTTAGGGATGATGACAATGTCAGGCTTCCCTCCCCGAGCCTCCGGCCTTGGCTCCATCACCCCGCTCCCAAAATCCCGTTTTTTAAATTCCAAGAGATTCTTCAATAGGGGCTCCCCCGCTTTTACCCCTCCTGGGGGTTTTCCTTCCTTTTCCCTTTTTTTCCCCTCTTCTTTTCTTTATTTTTCCCCTCTTCTTTTCCTTCATTTTTCCCTCTTATTTTTCTTTTTTAAAATTATTTTCCCCTTTCCCCCCCTCGTTTTTGGGCCCTCTTTTCCTCATTCTTCTTTATCCCTTTTTTCTTCCTTCTTTTTTCCCCCTCATTTTGTCCCTTCTTTTCCTTCTCCTTTTTCTCCTTTATCTATTTTTTCTTATTTTCCTTATTCGCCCTTCATTTTCTTCCTTCTTTCTATTCTTCTTTCTCTCCCTCATCACCTTTTTTCTTATTTCCCCCTCGTTTCTCCTTTCTTTCCATTCTTCTTTTTATCGTTTATCTTCTTTTCCCCCTTCATTATTTGATCATTTCCCCCTTCTTTCTTCCCCTTTCTCCCCTCATTTTCATTATTTTCCCCCACTTTTCTCTCATTTTTCCCACTCTATTTTTCCCTTTTTTCCCCTCTTATTTTTCCCCTTTCCCCCCTCTTATTTTCCCCTTTTCCCCCCTTCTTCCACCCCTTTATTTTCCTTTATTTTCCCTTTTTTTTCCTCCTTTTTTTTTTTTTTTTCTGAAAAGCCTCCGAAACCCGAATGTTTCTGCCCGGAGTTTATCAAATTACATTTGGGGACAAAGAGCTAAAGTGCATTTTCTTGAGGGCTTTGACAACTGGGGGAGCCAGCAAGGAAATGAAAAGAATGACAGAAAACCAAAGGCTTTTGTCGGATGCAGATCGGGAAAAGCCGCCCTTGGGGGGGCCCTTTCTTTCTCTTTTCCTTGGATTTCCTTCCCACTTTCTTTTCCCAGGTGTTAAACTCGGGGCTGTGGGGAAAAGCATGGAAAACCCCCTTGGATTGGGGGAGTGCTAGAATGCTTAAATTCAGATTTTTTCCTGGTTTTTTTTTTTTCTTTTGGTGTTTTTTTTTTTTAACAAAATGCCAGTGTTTCAAAGGAAAATGAAGCCCCTTTGGAAATGTGAAGCTCCGAGATAATGACCGGATCGCTCCAGGACTGGATGGGAACAGGTGATGCTTTTTTCCTTCCTTTCTTGTTCCCATCTGTCCTTTGTTCCATAGGAGACCGAGGAGAGACAGAAACGAGATCATTTTGATATTCCCCCTTTTTGTGCATCCGCCTTTTCCCGAGGAGCGCGGACGCGCCTTGGGCCCGCTCCAGGCGCCGCCAGACGGGGGATGCGGCAGGGCCGCGGAAAAACCCCACTAAAACCCCACCAAAACCCCACCAAAACCCCACTAAAACCCCACCAAAACCCCACCAAAACCCCACCAAAACCCCACCATAACCCCACCAAAACCCCACCAAAACCCCATTAAAACCTCACCAAAACCCCACCAAAATTCAACTTTTGATCTCTTACAAATCCAAAAGCGACCGGTTGTTCCGGGGTTGTTCCAACCCTGAGTTCCGGATGGGCCCTCAGGAAGATGCTCCAGGGACAGCCCAACCCAAATCCGAAGAAATCCCTCTAAAAATGGGATTTTCCTGCTGGGTTTCAGTGGGATTTTACTTCACTTTTTTGGGGCTTCATGATAAATAGAGCCCAATCTAATTTATTCCCATTCCCAATCCGTTTTCCTGCGTTTTGAGCCTGATCACTCTCAGCCTCTTTTCTCCCCAAAATCCTTCAATTCCTCCTCCAAACCCAATCCCAAGGCAACAATCCCCTTGGAACATCCCAAATCCCAAAATCCCAGCAGCAATCCCCATGGGGCTGCACAGGGAAAGTTTTGAGCTTCTGTTCCCTTTTTTTTTTCCCAATTAAGAGAATCTTGCAGGATTTTCCTCTCACTTCTGGGTCAGATTAGCGGTGATGGAACTGGGAATATTTTCTGTGAATAATCCCAGGTATCCAGAGTTTTTCCTTGAAGTCTCTTAGTTTGGAATTCCCCTCAGGAAGAAGAGACTCTTTTCCTGAGTATCCCCCTTTAATTTTTTTAAATTATTTCTTTATTTCAGATAATTTCTTTTATCTCCCTTTCTCTGCCAAACATTCCCCCCAAAAAATCTCCTTTAAATCCCAACCTGCCAGCACTGCCTGGGATTTATCCTGGTTTTCCAAACAATCTTCCTTTTTTTTTTTTTTTTTTTTTAATCTGCTACCAGCAAATCCATACTCCCAAATTTCAGCCCTTTTTCCAACCCATCCAGCTTTTCCCTGGCCTTGATCTCCTGATAATTCCCCAAAAAAGGTGGGATGTGAGGGGGTTTGTGCATCCTTGCAAGAATCCAGCCTCCACTCTTCTCCAGGCCATGGAGAAAATTCCAGAGGCATAATGAGAACCATTTTCCCCCACTCCAGAAGGAAAAGAAATCCTAAGGAACCTTCTCCCTTCATCCCAACACAAAATTCCAGGGAATGCAATCCAGGGCAAATCCATAGATAAAATATCCATGGATATTTTTATAAATGGAATTTCGGAGCCATTGTTAAAACATTATTTATATCCCAAATATTTGAATAGAAAACCTGGATGAGGAGGAAGCTCCAAGGACCCACAGAATGGGAATATCCCAATGTTTTGCTCTCTCCAAATCCAGGATTTCCTCCCTATGAAGGAGGCCGGGATTGATCCCATTATCCCGAATTTCCATCCTTCTCCCTGTTCTGGAGATTCCCACCTGCTCCCTTCCAACTCTCTGCTCCCATCCCTCTTCCCACCTCATCCCAAAATCCTTGGGAAAAGAGGTTTTAAATTCCAAAGGCATTTGTGGAGTGGGGATTCAAGGCTGGAGCCGAGCTCGTTTCACCTGCCCATGGCTCTGCTCTCATCCCTGAATCCCGACAGTTTTCCTTGCTGAACTCACTGGGAAAACAGGGAAAAGGGGAGAGAAAAGAAAGGAAAGGAACCAAACCAAGCCCCAAATGCCAACCTCATCCAGAGGAAATTCCAGGTGGGATTTGCTGCCAAAGCGAAGGGCTCAGTGTCCTTGGACACCAGGCCAGGGCTCCTCTTCCTCAAGGACTCCTGAAATTCCACTTTTCTCTTTGGGATCTTTTTAAAATTCCCTTTTTTGGCTCAAACAGCCAAATTTTTGGGCCCATCCTGGGTGAGGGACTCCCCATGCACCCCACAGGCCAAAGAGCCTTAAAAACAGGGAAAAACCTCTGGAATGAGGCCCTGGAGCAAGGATGTCACCCTGAGGACAGAGGTGGCCCAGAAAAGCGGGATTGGGAAGGGATGGGAGCCTGTTCCATGTGGAATAAGTGGGATTTTTATCAAAGCAAGAAGGGATTTTCTTCTCCATTCCCATAAAAAGTGAGGGAAGTTTGTGAGTGAGGAAGGGATTGGGGAAGAGGAAGAAGAGAGAGATTTCCAGATCAAATTTTTCCCGTTTTGCAGAAGTTTGGGGGAGTTTTTCTCTTCCCTTAAGGATGTGGAATAAAGCTGAAAGAACCACGGCTCTGTTCTTCCCCAAATCCTTAATCCCCTTTCCAACAGAACCACTCTGGATCTCCCAAACCACTGATGGGGCCTTGTGGTTCCAAGGAAACACAACGGCCCCATGGAAATCCATGGAATAAATTGGGATATCACTCCTGGGTGATGCTGGCTCCGAGTGTTTCTGCACATCCCAAAACACACAGGAAAGGTTTCCCCAGGTCATCCTTAGGATCACTGAGTTCCAGGGAGGTTTTCCCATTCCTCTCACAGAGTTTTCTTTTCAGGAAACTCAAAAGAACTTCTTCCTTTTAGGAAAACTCAGAAATTTCCATTATTTTTAGGAAAACTCAGAAATTTCCATTATTTTTAGGAAAACTCAGAAATTTCCATTATTTTTAGGAAAATTCATGGAAACTTCCCTTCTTTTTAGGAAAACTCAGAAATTTCAATTATTTTAGGAAAACCCACAGAAACTTCCTTTCCTTTAAAGAAAAATCACAGAAACTTCCTTTCTTTCTTGGAAAATTGCCTTAAAAGCAAAATCAATCCATGCTCCCAGTAAAAACTCAGGGAAATAGATTTGTATTTAGTTTGAGCCATTTTCAGGATTTCTACAAGGCAAAACCCATTATCCTGCATGGGATACCCTAGATAGAGGATGGGAAGAGAAACCAGGAGATTTTTAGGAGAAAAACCCCATTTTCCTGCATGGAATATCCCAGATTGTAGATGGGAAAGGAAATTGGGAGTTTTTCTGTGAGGTAAACCCCATTTTCCTGCATGGAATATCCCAGACTGAGGACGGGAAGGGAAATCAGGATTTTAAGGAATAAGTGGGGTGCTGGTGTGGGATAATCAGGGATGTTGCCCCCTTTAAACATCCTCAGCCCGAATAAATCCCCAAATGAGCCTCAGACATCCCAGATGAGGAGACCTCAGAATGAATCCCTCACCCAGAGTTTTCCAGGGATCGGGGATCTGGGCAGGAAGTTGTTAACATTTGGGAATGAGGAGGGACCTGAATTCCCCGTGGCCAGAGCTCATTTGCATTCATTAAGAGCCCGGGGTGATTAGCAGAGCCCTCCCCCCTCAGCTGCCCTGGCAGGTCCCTCTCTCCGCTGGAGCTCCAGGACCGAGGCCGATCGGGTGACAGAGCAAAGAATTCGCTCTGAAAGAAGATTCATCCCCAGGGTCCGGCGCGGAGGCCTCGGAAGAGGCGGCTCCGCGGATTTGGGAGGCTCCGCTGCTCCGGGATGTGTCCAGGCTCTCCCAGTTCCTGCTGGAACGGGAGATGGGGGTGATTCCCAGGATGATCGGGAATTTTATCCCCCCTGTTTTGTCCTTCTTGCCTTGGCGTGGTAGATGGGGCCTCGATATTGGCGTGAGTTGAGTGTTCACTTCCTGAGGTCATCCCCGTCTCCCCGGGGCTATTCCCATCTCCCCAAGGCCATCCCTCTCACCGTGAAGCCATCCCAGTTTCCTTGAGGCTGTTCCCATCTCCATGAGGCCATCCCCATGGCCCCGAGGCCATTCCCATCACTGTGACACCATTCCTATTTCCATGAGGCCATCCCAGTCACCCCGAGGGTATTCCTGTTTCCATGAGGCCATCCCCGTCTCCCCGATGCCATCCCCATGGCCCCGAGGCCATTCCCGTCACCGTGACACCATTCCCGTTTCCATGAGGCCATCCCTGTCACCCTGAGGCCATCCCCATCTCCCCCAGATGATTCCCATTTCCTTGAGGCCATTCCCATCTCCCTGAGGTCAATCCCCTCTCCCCAAGGCTACTTCCCTCTCCCTGAGGCCATCCCTGTCACCCGAGGCCATTCCCATTTCCCTGAGGCCATTTCCATTTCCTTGAGACCATTCCCATCTCCCTGAGGCCATTCTCATCTCCCTGAGGCCATCCCTGTTTCCTTGAGACCATTCCCATCTCTTTGAGGCCATCTCTGTCTCCCCTAGGCCATCCCAGTCACCCTGAGGCCATCCCCGTCACTCTGAGGCCATTCCCCTCTCCCCCAGGCAATTCCCATTTCCTTGAGGCCATTCCCATCTCCCCCAGGCCATCCCCATCTCCCTCAGGCCATTCCCATTTCCATGAGGCCATCCCTGTCTCCTTGAGACCATTCCCATCTCCCCAAGGCCATCCCCATCACACCCAGGCCATCCCCTTCTCCCCGAGGCCATCCCCATTCCTTTGAGACCATTCCCTTCTCCATGAGACCATCCCTATCTCCCCAAGGCCATCCCGACCTCCCTGAGGCCATTCCCATCACTGTGAGACCATTCCCATCTACATGAGGCCATTCCTATTTCCTTGAGGCCATTCCCATCTCCCTGAGACCCTCCCCATCTCCCTGAGAGTCTCCAGGAAGGCTGAGTTACTTTCCCAGATCCAGAATCAGGGATGGGAATTGCCACCGGTGCTCCCCCCTCAGGCTCAGCACCGGGATACTCACAAAGCACAACAGCCCAGGGATGGGGGATTTAAAATCCTGATCCTGAATTTCCAGATCCCAGCATAGGTGTGGGATCAAGGATGGACCCACGGACACTTCAATCCCTGGGACCAGGATGGGAATTGCTAAAAGTGCTCCCCGCTCGGGCTCAGCACCAGGATATTCACAAAGCACAACAGCCCAGGGATGGGAGATTTAAAACCAGATCCTGATCCCGAATTTCCAGATCCCAACATGGGTGTGGGACCAAGGATGGACCCACGGACACTTCGATCCCAGGGATCAGGATGGGAACTGCTACCAGTGCTCCCCGCTCGGGCTCAGCGCTGGGATACTCACAAAGGCTGGAGACAACGGGCTGGCACTTCCAGGGATGGGCTGGCGCTTCCAGGGATGGGCTGGCGCTTCCAGGGATGGGCTGGCACTTCCAGGGATGGATCCCAATGCTCCGAGCTGCTGTAAAATCCCCGGGATGTCCCCGTCCCGCTCCATTGTCCACCTCTGGCACGAGACGGTTCTCATTAAGGCCCACAATTGATCTCCTGGCTTTGAAGGAAACAAGAAAGGAGGAACAAATCCAACGGGATCCTCCTTCCTCCGGCCCAGGGGAACAAATCTGGCTTTAATTTCTTTTCCTTTTGTCGTTCCAGTCGGGATTTCACTTTAACGACGCTGCCATCCCCGTCCCCGTCCTTCTTTTTCTGCTCCTCGAGAAACAGGGAAGTCTCCCCTCTGCTTTCCATGCTCCCTGCCTTTGTTCTCCACGCTTGATTTATGAAAGGACTTTTCCCTCCCCAAATCCTTCGTTTTGGGAGTCGAGGACCCCCAAAATCGGTGGTTCCCACCCCAGAGTTCAGAAGAGCCATGCTGGGACTCGCTCAGATGTTCCTGAGTGGCTCTAAATATTCCAGCTCCTCTGGGAAGGTGCCAGAAGGCCACACCTTTGGAGCCATCCTTTGGGAAGGAGCTCCGGGATGGTTTTGATTCCCAGTTCTTCCTGAAGAAAATCCACTCCAGCCCAGGAATAATTCACACCCAAAGAGGTAGGGAGAGGCATCCAGTGGGACTGATTTCTCCAGAATTGGTTAAATCCTGCATGGAAGTCCTGTAGAAAACCTGGGACAGAAGACAGAAGTCACCTCCCTTCTCTTATCTCACTGGTGGTGAAAAAAATAAATATAAACAAATAAATCTTGGTGGTGCCCATGGAGAAGCTGCTCCAAGGTAATGTAATGATGACACTTGGAGAAAAAAAAAAAAAAAGCAAGGATTTAGGGATTAAGGTGGGGAAAGGCATGGAGCATAATGGTCTTTTAATCAGCAAAGAGACCAAACTCAAGGTCTTTTAAGCAGAAAATGTTTTTTTTTATTTTTTCACTTGGCGCAGGCATCAAAAAGTTATTAAAAGGGCCTGGTTAAATATCTCATTAATGAAGATGAACGAGGCCCCGGATTTGTTTTTAAGCACTTCAAAGCCGTTTTTCTTCTGACCTCCCAAAGTGTGAGTGTGTAGGGGGATCTCAGTGCCTTCAAATGTTCCTTTTTTCTGGAATTTTACAGCAGCTTTAACCGATTTCAGCACTGGAGCTGCTGCTGCTGCTCACCCTGGGAGGGAGAGCTTGGGCTGGGACACAAGGAAAATCCATTTGGTGGTGCAGGAACATCCCAGGGATCTGAGGGGCTGCTCTGCACATCCCAAGGCTCCATCCCATGGGAGATGGATTGAGCTGGGATTGAGCCAGGTCCTTCCTGCTGGGAGCACCTGGGAAAGAACAGCTCCAGGATGAGGGATCTCAACCCCCTAAAATCCCAGCTGGTCCTTCCCCACAGGGAAAACTGGGAAGGAAGCAGGTTATCCCACCATTCCATGATCCAGTATGGTATCTAGTATGGTATTCCAGTCTGGGACAACCTTGCTATGGAATCATAGGATGGTTTGGGTGGGAAGGGTCCTTAAAGCCCTGCCACGGGCAGAGACACCTCTCACTGTCCAGATGGATCCAGCCTGGCCTTGGGCACTGCCAGGGATCCAGGGGCAGCCACAGCAAATCTGGGAATTCCAGCCCAGGCAGGAAT
>JAWWLS010000224.1:70750470-70762022 GCA_035040975.1 Myioborus melanocephalus
TCCCAGATTTGCTGTGGCTGCCCCTGGATCCCTGGCAGTGCCCAAGGCCAGGTTGGACACTGGGGCTTGGATCCACCTGGGACAGTGGGAGGTGTCCCTGCCCATGGATGGGGTGGGAATGGGATGATCCTTAAGGTTCTTTCCAACCCAAACCATTCCAGGATTTTATGACTTTATGAAATGACCCAGGCTGGGGTTTGGTGACATTTTAACACCACTGAGTGTGGAGCTGCTCTCCTGCTGTCCCACTGCCTTCCCAGCCTCTGCCACGATCCCAGCTCACTGCCTGCCCCAATTCCCCGGCTCTCCCAGATGCTGCATGGCCAAACTCCCAGATTTTGGGTGTCCCTTTATTTTATCAGTTTGCTGTTATCTCTGAATAAACCTTTCACTTTCCCATCACAGACGCTGGATCACGAATTCCCTGTGTATCACAGAATTATTCCAGCTGGAAGAACCCTCCAAGGTCACCAAATCCAACCATCCCCAGCATTTCCACACCCATCCCTGACCCACGGCCCCAGATAACTTGAGGGATGACACAAACCATAAAATACCAGTATAAAAACAACGCCACGAGGTATAAAAGTCCTTTTAAACCCAATTTAGTCCCAGTTTCCCTCACCGGTGCCCTCGGGGTGTCCTGAGGTGCTGTGACATCTGTCCTTCTCCTCTGGTGGAGATGAGCTGGACCATGGTGACACAGAGGGAACCCCAAAGTTCACAGACACCCCAAGGTCGCTCATGGAATCAGACATCCAGGGAATAATTTGGGTTGGAGAGGATCTTTAAAGCCCATCCAGTGCCACCCTGATGCCACCACTGTGCCAGGGTGTTCCAGCTCCATCCAACCTGGCCTTGGGCACTTCCAGGGATGCAGCTGGGGTTGGATTAACCATGGAATCAAAGCATGAGGGGCAGTTTGAGCTGATTTGGGGTCTCTCTTTCTCCTCGAGGAGGAGGTAACAGGTTTAGGGTTGGGGCCATCCCTTCCAACCAATTTGGGTTGGAAGGGATCTTTAAAGCCCATCCAATGCCACCCCCATGCCACCACTGTCCCAGGGTCCTCCAAGCCTGGGTGATAAGGGACACAGATAACCAGGAGAACCCGGCCTCAGGCACTTCCAGGGATGCAGCTGGGGTTGGATTAACCATGGAATCAGAGCACGAGGGACAGTTTGAGGTGATTTGGGATCTCTCCATCTCCTCGAGGAGGAGGTGACGAGGTTAGGGTTGGGGCCACACTTCCAGAAGAACATTCAAGGCCCCAGGATCCCGGGAAGTGTCCAAGGCCAGGTTGGACAGGGCTTGGAGCAGCCTGGGACAGTGGGAAGTGTCCTGCCCATGGAACTGGATGGGCTGTAAGGTCCCTTTCCCACCCAAACCATTCATGGCTCCACGAGGATCCCCTCCTGCCCTCTCCTCCGTGCAGGACCCAGCACTGCAGCGCCCGTGCCAGGAGCCGCTCGGAAAACGCTAAATTCCCATTTTTTGGCTCGTTCTCTGTCCCACCAGCTAGAAAACGACCTGGGAGGTCTGCTGGGAGCAGGAGCAGAGTGGATCCTTCCCAAGCCAGCTTGGAGCTGGACCAGCGGAGATCATCTGGGAGACCCACCACAAAGCAAATCCCGCTTTTCCTGAGGCAAATCCCGCAGCGTTCCCGGGACTGGCAGAGCCCCCCAGGAGCCACCCCCGAGCCCCGGGCGCTGTTCCCGGCACCGCTCCAGGGTTTGGGATGGAGCCGTGCGGAGCATGAGAACGACGGCCCTCAAAGGATGGATTGAGGGAGCCCCGGAGGCTCCTCCGGCCCCACGGAACCGGGATCGGGGCTCTCCGGGAACCCCACGAGAGGGAGGTGGGAGAAACGGGAATAAACGAGAATAGAAAGAAATGGAAATAAAAATGTAGGGGTGTGTAGAAATAGAAAAAAAAATAGAGATATAAATAGAGAAATAGAAATAAATTGAAATATATAAACATAAAAATATGGAAGTATGGAAATATAGAAATTTAGATAAAAATGCAGGAACAGAAATAAATAGGAAATAAAATATGGAAGTAAAAATAGGAATAAATAGAACTATAGAAATAAAAATATAAAAGTACAGAAATATAGAAATACAGAAATAGAAATAAAAATATATAAATATAAAAATATAAATATATATAAATATAAAAAAGATAAAAAGATAAAAATAGAATACGGAAATATGGAAATATAGAAATAGAGGTAAAAATACAGAAACAGAAATAAATAGAAAATAAAATATAGAAGTAGAAATAAAATAGAAATAAAATACAGAAATAGAAATGAAAACAGAAATAAATAGAACTGTAGAAATAAAAAGAAATAAAAGTATAGAAATATAGAAATAAAGAAATACAGAAAGGTAGAAATAAAAAGACAGAAATAGAAATAAAACCAGAAATAAATAGAACTATAGAAATAAATAGAAATAAAAATATAGAAATAGAAACATAGAAATAGAAATAAAAGTACAGAAATAGAAATAAGTATGGGAATAAACAGAACTATAGAAATGTATAAAAAATATAGAAATAGAAATAAATTTTAAAAGAAATACACAGAAATATAAATATAGAACTATAGAAATAAATAGAAATAAAAATACAGAAATAGGAATGGAGTCATTAAATCGAAATGAATATAAACATAAATATATAAATAAAATTCAAAATATAGAAATAGAAATGAAAATAGAAATAAAAATAAATAGAAATGCAGAAATACAGAAACAGAATGGAACAAAATAGAATATTCTCAGGTGGAAGGGAACCTACAACAACGTGGTCCAACTGCCCGACCACTTCATGACCAAAAGTCATTCATGGCATTGCCCAAACACTGAAAAATTCTGGATAGCCACTCCTGCCTGCAGCCCAGCACATTTTAAAGGATTTTGGAGCTGGAGTTTCATCTTTAAAGTGAAATTTTCTGGTAGGACAAGGACAACTCTGCTTAAGAGCCAATAAAAAGAAGGCCCCACAGCCAAGCCATAGGATTTGGATAATGAGGGATTCGGGTCAACAGGATAAAATGGGATTTCTCCATCTGAGCTCCCTCTGTCCACCCAGGGCTGAGATCTTTGCTCACAGGGATGGAAAGAGCTGCTAAAGCACAATGGGGGTAGAAATTCTCCCAGGATTTGGGGGCCACACTCACTTTTCCAGCAGGATGAGGGCTGTGGTGGGGTTCACACGAAGGTACTTGCACGTGGGCTGTCCGTAGTCGGCCAGATATGTCGACCAATCCCACTGGATGAACAGATCCAGGAGCTGGAAAGGAAAAACAAATGGGGTTTGAAAAAGCTGGAAGAGGGAGTAGATGTTTCCCTCAAAGGTGGCAGAGGTCCTGGGCAGGTGGAGTCATCCATAAAAAAATGAATGCAGGTTTTATTAATTTGTTTGATATTATTCTGTTAGTGTCTCATCATTAACTTGATTGTACTTCATTGTTAATTTAGGAATATTAAACATTGATTACTGCAGGGTTGTATTAATTCGGCCATTGAGCATTCCTGCTCTGTGATCCCTAATTTTGGGGATTTGAGGTCTCAGACACCTCGAGGACGTGGGTGACAAACAACCCCAGTGGCCTGGTGCTCTCAGCTACAACAGGAGGAAACTTTTGGGGTCAAAGTCACCACAAATTTCTTCTGTCCCCGAACAACCCCCAGTATAATTCCAACCATTCCCCACGGATCTCTCACCACCCTGGGTCCACCCCAACACCCTCCAAGTGCTCTGGAAGTGTCTCCAAAGCCCCGAGGAGCTCGGGGGGTTATTCTGGGTGAGTGCAGCTCCCAGAGCTGGGAGTCCCAGGTGCTTTCCAGACGTCGGTAAGAGAAACCACCAGGCCTTGGCAGCGGGGCAAGGAAAAGGGATTAACTCAGCCATCTGTGACAGTCCCTGCTCCAGATCGCCAAAATTCCCACCTGCAGCCCTTCGTGTCCACAAACCACCCTGCTCCTCCCAGCCAGGTGAGGGACGGGCAAACGACAGCCCAGGTTGCCCAAATGCCCTCTTCCCACCCCGTTCCCATCCTTGTTTTCCTTAAAAAAACAGGAGCTGCCTTGCTCTCCACACATGAGGATCTCCTCCCCTTGATGAGGACTTGGCTTCTCCACCCACCCAAGAGGGCATGAATTCGCTGTGTATCACAGAATTATTCCAGCTGGAACAGCCCTCTAAGGTCACCAAATCCAACCATCCCCCAGCATTTCCACATCCATCCCTTACCCATGGGTCAGGGATGTTCCCTAAATACCCAAATATCCCAAAATGCCCTCTTTCCACCCCATTCCCATCCTTGTTTTCCTTAAAAAACTATGAGCAGCCATGGCCTACTCACATGAGGATCTCCTCACCTCAAGAAGGACTTGGCTTCTCCACCCACCCATGAGGGCACTACCCAAGTTCCCTAAATGCCCTCTTCCCACACTGTTCCTATCTTTATTTTCCTTAAAAAACTGGGAGATGTCATACCCTCCTCACATGAAGATCTCCTCACCTCAACGAGGACTTGGCTTCTCCACCCACCCATGAGGGCACTATCCAAGTTCCCTAAATGCCCCCTTCTCACACCAATCCTATCCTTATTTTCCTTAAAAAACCATGAGCAGCCATGGCCTCCTCATATGAGGATCTCCTCACCTCAATGAAGACTTGGCTTCTCCACCCATGAAGGCACGGTCCAATACCCTCTTCCCACACCATTCCCACCCTTGTTTTCCTTAAAAACCAGGCTCTCCCCTTCCCTCCCCACACGTGGATCTCCTCACCTCGACGAGGACTCGCCTTCTCCACCCACCCACGGCAGCACGGCCCAGCATTCCCGGGATGCGGCCTCCACCTCTGCCCCATCCACAGCAGGTTAATTAAGAGCTCCTGCCGTTCCCCCCTCCCCAAGATCCCGTCTTGGAGCGCCGCTGTGACCACTCTATTTGGGGACAGCCTGCCAAGCGCGTGGACGTCTTCATCGCCGGCTCGGCGCGTCCCGGTGCCCACCACCGGGGCCGGGAGAGGCCGGGCCCGTCCCGCGGCCAAGCGGGGCCCATAGAGGCCTCATTGTCCCCGCGTCGCCATGGTTTTCCTGGAGGCCCCGGCGCTGTTTAACAACGCATCCTGCCCCGCCAAGAAGGGGATTTAGCTCCTCCGAGACCTCCAGATACAAAACAAAAATGTGCAACAAGATTCTTTTTGACTATGTAGGTCAGGGCAAGGAAAACAAGCTGTCGGGAACAATCCCCCGGGCTGGCGGGGGGGATGGATTAGCCGGGACCTAAGAGGGCTTTTCCAGCCCGGGTCCCGCTCGGCTTTGTCCGGCGGGGCCTTTGTGTTGAACTACAAACCCGAGCTGAACATCATTGGCAGGAGGTTTTTCCAAGGGGGCACCTTCGAGAGAGACAACCTTAAATATGATTTCACAGGCGCTTTTCAGGCCGAGCGCCGGGGCCAAAACGCTTCCGCGGGGCTTGGCGGCTGCTGGGAGGAGTTGCATGGTTGTAGAGGCTCAAAGGGAACCCCCACAACGTGCCAAAGACCTCTTGCTCGTGGCCCCCGAGAGGCTGAACGTGCCTCGGGCAAATCCCAAACAAAGCCTGAACGAGTTTCTTGCCATGGAAAGTGCACGGCCTGGCTGGAGCATCCAGGGTCCAGGTAGCTGTTTGTGGGGAGGGGGGAATAAAGAGCCAGGAGGAAAGGGATGAAGGAAGAAAGGAAATTTTTAAAAAGTGAGGATTAGGAAGGGGTTTGGAGAAGATGGAATTAAAATGCTGGGAGTTGTTCTGGCAGAGGCTTGGGAGCAGTGCAGGAGCTCAGAGGGACATGGAGCTGCTCTCAGGGCTGGAGCCCCTCTGCTCTGGAGCCAGGCTGGCAGAGCTGGGAATGTTCCCCTGGAGAAGGGAAGGCTCCAGGCAGAGCTCAGAGCTCCTGGCAGGGCCTGGAGGGGCTCCAGGAGAGCTGCAGAGGGACTGGGGACAAGGGACAGAGGGACAGCACACAGGGAATGGCTCCCAGTGCCACAGGCAGGGCTGGATGGGAGATTGGGAATTGGGAATTGTTCCCTGGCAGGGTGGGCAGCCCTGGCACAGGTGCCCAGAGCAGCTGGGGCTGCCCCTGGATCCCTGGCAGTGCCAAGGCCAGGTTGGACACTGGGGCTGGGAGCACTGGTGGCTGTGCTGGGGGAGGCTCTGCTTTGCAGGTGCTCCTTTTTCAAGTAAACTCTATGTAGATGTTTAATAATAACAAGAAAATATGTTGCTGTTAGCGTGATATGCTTTGTAACCCTGTTGCTGTTGGAAGCTGCAGCTCTAGGGTATAAAAGTGCATAAAATCAGTTTGAAGTAGGTGATGTTTACTTATTTTAGCAGTAAAACCATGTATTATATCAACAGAGCTCCAGTGCTCCTCCCCAAAATGAAAGTGTGCCAAAAAGTAAATTGCCACTAGAAATAGTCATCTTACAGGATCTTTATATTATGAATTTTGTGGCCAGCAGCACTAATTAAGATTTGATCTGGTTTTTTATTTGTAGCCCAAAACTTTGACTCCTTGGGTTGGACTGAGGAAGATCAATGTGTCCTATTGGTGCTGGGAGGACATGTCCCCCTTCACCAACACCCTGGTGCAGTGGCTCCCCAATGAACCCAGTGATGCAGGATTTTGTGGATATTTAGCTGAGCCTTCCCAGCAGGGACTGAAGGCAGCAACGTGCATCAACGAGGTCAACGGCACTGTCTGTGAAAGGCCAGGTAACAGCAGCTGCTGCTGATTGGGGTTTCCTGGCAGGTAACCAGAATGCAGTTTGTTACATTTTAAACCAGCTGCATTCTGACTTTGCCAAAGAGAAATACTTCTGAACAAGAGTCTTGTGGACGTATTTCATGCAGGAAATAGAAATTTTAAAAATAGCTCACTGTTTGCGCTGTTAACTGTAAAATATTTGAAATACAGTATTTTAATTTTTTTTTTCTTAATTGCATACCTACATGTGACATTTAGGGTAATTTTGATGTGGAGCATTCTCCTGTTTCAAAGAAATAAAAAATTAATAATAACTTTCTGATTGAATTCCCCTTTTTCCCCTCCCCTGCTATGTAGCCAAAGGAGGATTTTATCAAAGTTTGAAATTAATTGGCCAAGACACTTTGGAGATATGAGAACTTTGAAAAAAACAATCTATTTGCTTTTGGGAAAAGTCTTCCAGCTTTATTGAAACTGCATATCTTTTCAGATGGCTTGGTCTGTTAATTCTCCATTGTAGCTGATCATTTCTGAATACCAATTAGTGCCTCTTTAAGTATTAGGGAAGTTGGTTGATTAAAAAAAAATTAAGTACACTGCAGCAGTTGAAATCATTCTTTATGGAAGAGCAGGATGTGAATCCTGAATGTGGAACCTGAGCTCAAATTCCATATGTTTTCACTTGCTGCACTTGGGTTTAAGCTTTGTGCTGGCTTTTATGGTCTGAGAACAGTGACTTGGAGCAAAACTTAAAGCATTGGCTCAGACTACAAACTGCTGAGTTAGTTCAGTGCTTGTTTGATGTCTGGAGCTGATTAAATCACTTCAAGCATGTGCCTGTGAGCTCCTGTAAAACAGGGCTGTGCCCTGCACTTTGCTGGGGAGGGTAACTAAGGAATGCATCAGCAGAGCTTCAGAGAAAAAGAGACCAGTGCTGCATGCCCAGAGCAGCTGGGGCTGCCCCTGCATCCCTGGCAGTGCCCAGGCCAGGCTGGACCCTGGGCTGGGAGCACCTGGGGCAGTGGGAGGTGTCCCTGCCATGGCTGGGCTGGGTGGGGATAATGGGCTGGGATGGGATAATGGGCTGGGATGGGATAATGGGCTGGGCTGGGATAATGGGCTGGGATGGGATGAGATGGGCTCAGCTGGGCTGAGATGGGCTGGGCTGGGATAATGGAATGGGCTGGGCTGGGCTGGGCTGGGATGCTCCCTAGGTCCGTTGCCAGCCCCAGCAGGTGCAGCTGTCCTGGCAGAGGTCTGACCGTGTCCTCCCCGCAGCCAACCACAGCGCCAAGCAGTGCCGCACGCCGTGCGCGCTGCGCGCCGCCTGCGCCGAGTGCACCAGCGGCAGCTCCGAGTGCATGTGGTGCAGCAACATGCAGCAGTGCGTGGACTCCAACGCCTACGTGGCCTCCTTCCCCTACGGGCAATGCATGGAGTGGTACACCATGAGCAGCTGTCCCCGTGAGTCACGGCTGGGCTGGGCTGGGGACGGGCCGTGGAGAGCCCTGTGGGGTGTGCTGGACATCCCTGGGATGGAGGGACTGAGGCCAGGCTGGATGGGGCTTGGAGCCCCCTGCTGCAGTGAGTGCCCATGGCCGGGTGTGGAGCAACATGGCCTCTTTCCAACCCGAAGCATTCTGCAATTGCCTGATTATCAAATCCAAATCAGGGTTTACACAAGGGTTTTATTCTGAAGTACTGTCTCCTACTGTAGTAGGAATTCCTGCCTCATTTTTAAGAAATTATTTAGTTTTTTGCCCCTTTTAGGTAGATAAGAACAAACTGCAGAAGCTTCATGGCACTTTGGAATAGTGTATTTTCCTTTCAAACTGGAGTAAAAGGGCCTAAAAACTTAAAACAAGTGAAGATGTAGAAATTATTTTATTTATGTTGAATTCTTTAGGAGCTGGGTGTGAGCAGGGGCATCACAAGTAGCTCAAAATGTTGCAAAATATGAGATGAAGAAAATGAATTTAAGGAACATGAAAGTATGAACTTCCTATATTGCCAGAGGTCAAAAGTTGGAGGAAACATCAGGCAGGAGATGAGTAAGCTAAAATAATGGAAAACAAACTTTTTTTTCTTTTTGAAGGCAAATATTGTCTATTTAAACATCAAAATAGAAAGTCTGCTTATCTTGCAACGCCAAGAATCCAGAAAATATTTTTCAAGATGGTCTAGGGAAAGAAATAGAAAAAGTTTTAGCATGTAAAGAGTTTGCCGTTCCTAAAATTCAATCCCATTAGAGAAAGGAGGGGCTAAAGGGTGGAATTTTATTCTCCTATTTGTATTCTATGCTTTTTGCCTCAGATAAATACTTGAAATAATAGCATGTGATACTGAAATGTGGTAGGAAGAGGCTCCAAGTGACTAAACTGGCTGGTTTTTAGCCTTTGCCTCCAGATGGCTCATTTGATCATCCCATCTATTTTAAATAAATCAGAGATGTTTTGTAGAGGGAAGATTAACCTCTGGTGTTAGAGGGTGGCGTGTAATGGTTTGAAAAAGCTCTGTGTGTGTTGTGCTGTTTTGTAAGTCATTGACTATTGGAACCTTTGTTAACAGTTATCTTAGATTCTGGAATAAATATGCTGATAGGAATGAACATGTTGCTGTGAATATCAGAATAAATATTTCTAGATTTGGTGAGAGAAGTATTTTGGTGAGATAAAAATATAGTTCTAGATTAGATTCTGCATTTTTTGTTGCCCGTGTTTGAGGTAGTGATTTATCCCACAGTTTTGTATCTTGGTTTGTTTTTTTGTAGCTGAGAACTGCTCGGGCTACTGCACGTGTGCTCAGTGCCTGGAGCAGCCGGGCTGCGGGTGGTGCACGGATCCCAGCAACACGGGCAAGGGGCGCTGCACCGAGGGCTCCTTCCGGGGGCCCGTCCGGATGCCCAGCCCCGGCGCCGCGGGCCAGCGCGGCCTGGAGCCCGTGCTCAACGCCAGCATGTGTCCTGCCGAGGGCAGCTACAACTGGTCCTTCATCCAGTGCCCAGGTAAACGGGCAGCCTTGCGCTGGGGCCGGGGAGAGAGCTTTGGGACAGCGGTGGTGTCTTGTGTTCCCTCCTGTTAATGGAGGGGGAGGAGAGCATGGAATATGAGCAGGAATTACACACTTGGAGATGGAAGGGGCTGTGAAGCAGCTGAGCTGCACAGGTTTGCTGCATGAGGACATTATTATTTATTACTTGGGAGAAATTTTTCCTTTCCCTGCAGATCTTCACGAAATTTTAACTTTTGTTTGTTTATTTATTTAAAGTCTGTTTGAAAGAAAGGCAAATCTTCCTTTGAAGGTCGTTCTAAGTGTTAATAATGCTTAGGATGATTTTAAACTAATGTTTTTAGCACAAAACCAACACTCCCCTCCCCGTTCCTTGTAAATTCATCCCACCAGCAGCTTCCAGTCCAATGTGCATGTAATGTTTTGCAGTTCAGTTTTCAGTGCGTTGCTCTAAATTCCAGTGTTTGATACGCACCTGTCTTCGGCCCATGTGCTGGCAAGAGACGAGAGGCTCCCAGGAAGGTGCAGGAAGGTTTCCTGTGTGCCCTGCCCTGCCGAGGGTCTCTGTGAGCTGTGCCTGAGCCCAGCACTCAGTCTGGCTGTTTGCTGTCCCCACAGCGTGCCAGTGCAACGGGCACAGCCGGTGCGTGAACGAGAGCGTCTGTGAGAAGTGTGAGAACCTGACCACGGGCAGGCACTGTGAGACCTGCGTCTCGGGCTTCTACGGGGACCCCACCAACGGGGGCACCTGCCAGCGTAAGTGCGGCCTGGGCTCCCACCCTGCTCCTTCCCTGCTGTCCTGGCACAGATCACATCCTGATCCTTCCTGTTTTCTTCCCTGCGGCCGAGCCTCGGCTCTTGTTTTGTCAAATCAAAGCCACTCAAACTGCTGAGTGGGATTCCTTTCACTGCACGTAAAGATGATTTTATAGCCTCCTTTCTAAACTTGGAATGACCACAGTGAAAGATGTCTGTATTTTAGTGTTTGATGATCCTGTATTTAAAAGAAACAGTGTTGATCCAAATGTCATGAACAAATTTCTGCTTATCTAAGTTTCACCTTCTATTCCTTCTGGTTAATGTGTTCTGTGTTTATAGTTAAAATTGTCTGCTTCATAAAGGCTTGCAATGTTTCATTGAAGACTTGGCTGGATTTCAGTTGAGGATTAGGAGAACCCTGTTAAAATTGCATTTCAGTTTGTAAAGTGCTTTAGGACTCTTTGGCACAAAGAACCATTTTCAGCTGTGCAAGATGCAGTTAACACACTGGGAAAAAGTCTTCCTTAAGAGACCAATGCATTTAATATTGACAAATAGACATGGAAGGCTTGGAGTTTTGATCTGCAACCTTGTGGCATAGTTTTGAACTGCTGTGAATTTTTCAGTGCTGTGGCATGTGGAGACCAACTGTAAACCAGAGACCAGGCTGTGAGAGGTGCAGAAGTGAGGGGAGGTGCTTCTTGCTCCTAAGAGGTTCAATCATGGAATCATCAAATGGTTTGGGTTGGAAGGGACCATAAAACTCATCTCATTCCAATTCCCTCCCATGGCAGGGACACCTCCCACTGCCCCAGGCTGCTCCCAGCCCCAGTGTCCAACCTGGCCTTGGGACTGCCAGGGATCCAGGGACAGCCCCAGCTGCTCTGGGCACCTGTGCCAGGGCCTCACACCCTGCCAGGGAACAATTCCCAATTCCCAATCTCCCATCCAGCCCTGCCCTGTGGCACTGGGAGCCATTCCCTGGGTGCTGTCCCTCTGTCCCTTGTCCCCAGTCCCTG
>JAWWLS010000224.1:70784537-70795197 GCA_035040975.1 Myioborus melanocephalus
GCAAGGAATTCCTGGCTGGGCTGGAATTCCCAGATTTGCTGTGGCTGCCCCTGGATCCCTGGCAGTGCCCAAGCCCAAGTTGGACATTGGGGCTGGATCCACCTGGGACAGTGGGAGGTGTCCCTGAACATGGAATGGGGTGGGAATGGGATGAGCTTAAAGTTCCCTCCCACCCAGCCCATTCCATGACTCCATGATAAAAACTGGCAAGGAGGGGCAATTTGGGGGTTTGCAAGCTGTCTTTGAGTGTTTCCAGGTGGAAACTGAGGCTCTCTGGCTCAAGATGTGTCACTGATAGGCACAACAGCACCAAGATGGCATCAACTTAGGTTGGTTTCTGAACTTTGCACCATTATCCCCTTGCCCATCCACAGACATCACCAGAAATCCCTCAATGAGCTCCTGACTTGGGTTTCCACCTCCACCAACAGCAGGGAAAGCAAAAACCCAAATATTTTTATCCTTCAGCCTCAACCCATTGATCCCAAAACACTTTGCAAACACTGCTGTGCCCAGACTCCCCACAAGGCCCTGGGGGTTGCTGGGGTTCCTGGGGGCTCCTTGATGAAGACCCCCACCACAAACTGCACCCCAGGACCCCTCCTGGTCCCCCCTGTCCTCCCTGGCCGTGTCCCACCCCATCCTTGTGGTGCCAAGGCTGGCTCTACCCTAATTGACATCATGTGTGCACGGGGCTGGCTGTGCTGGAGACTCCCATGGCACCGAAAAGAGGTGGAAAAATCCAGTAATCGACCCCAAAATTCGCCTTTTCCCTCCCCACTCCGGCGCGGGGCCTGTGCGGGAGCAGAACCCGGCGTCCGCCCGTTGTTAGGCCCAGTTTAAATATAGATCCAGCTCCGAGGAGATGAATAATTGCGGTGCTTAAAACGTCTGGCTAATCTTTAGCAGAGCTGCAATCAATCACCGGTGTCAGGCTGGGACGCATTTCTCAGTTTCATACACAAAACCTTCCTTCAAATGCAAACTATATCCACTTTCAGGGCCTGGCCCGCCTTCCCCATCTGATATTAATGGAAGAGCTCCCGGCATGAGGAGGCTCCGGGCGGAATTGATTTGGATTTTCAAGGGGGGGAAAAAAAAAGAAATTAAAAAAAAAAAAATTCGTTCAGTCGGGAATGACAGTCCTAGGAAAAAAAAAAATATCCTGAGCTGCTGAAGGGGGGATTTGGATGGGTTTGGAGCTTCGGGAAAGAAAACACAGGGAACACGTTCGGCTGATCCTGCTCTTTGCTCGCCGACGGAGCAGCGAGGAAAAGCCAAGTCTCCAGCTCAGCCTAAATCCCTGGAGCACTTTGTGTCCTCTGGCCTTACGGTCTCTCCCCTGGAAGTGCCTCAAAATGGTGGAATATAAAGTAAAAATTACTGAATTGTTAACAAATTGGACATTTTTCATTAGCAGTTGATATTCTCTAATTTGAGGGTCAATGGCCAGCTCTGGTCCTGGTCCTGGTTATCCCAAAGTGTTGCCCCTCTCTTGGTGGGCAATAATCCATGTCCAGCATTCCCAGGAGAGCATTCCTCATGTTTTCCCCATTTCCTAGAGAGCAGCTGCAGTTTTTCCTGCAGCACAGGGCTCACACGTCCCTCCTCAGATGCAAAGAAGCCCTAACCAGGTAATCCTTTAATCCTTTAAGTTAATTAATCTGAGCTCTGGCTGACCACGGCTCCACAGAATCATTCAGGATGGAAAACCTGAATGATTGAGGATGGAAAACCATTATTCAGGATGGATCACCAAGCCCAACCATTGAACCAGGAATTACACATGGATTGAGCACAGGGATCCACATCAGAGCCACCTTCCCACTCTGCTCCTCCAGGAGATGGAAGAACTCAACCAGGAGAGCCAGCTCCAGTCTCCTTCTCCCCACCAAGAGCTGGAGAGCACCTGGCAGACCCTCTGGAGCTCTTAGAGAGTGAAGCTCACCAGTTATTGCAGTTTCACAGCCAGGATTGTTCTCCCATCTCATTATGGCCAGGACAGAAGGGTCCTGTTACCATTTCCCATATTAAATCAGAAAACCCCGGAGCTGGCAGCAGAGGAAATGGGAATTGTGCTGGTTCCTGGCACCAGACCATGGTGGAGCCCAGGTTCCATCTGAAAACCTCTGCCTGATAAAGCTCACTGAGTGTTTTGAAGCTATCAAAACCGCCTCCAGAGAGGGTTTTGAGATAGGAAGAATCTTGAGATAGGAAGGAATCTGATCTGATCAGACCCTAAATAACTCAGAGGGCACATGGGCAAGCAAAACTCTCATTAGGCACCTCCTGCCACTTCTTTCTCTCCAGAACTTATTATTTTTTTTACATTTTTTTCAGTTTTGGGTTTTTTTTTTGTGGGCAGACTCTGAAAGGCAGAGTGCTGACATCTCCCAACAAGACCACGGGCTGCCCCAAAATTAAAACGTGCGAACACTGAAGGTGGTGATGGTATCTGGGGGCCCTTCGGGGGTGGAAAGTTGATAAAATCTGGTGAGTAATACCTGGATTTTTCATCAGCTGCCATCTGAGCACGAGGGGAGATGTGAGGTTGAGGTTTGCTCCTCCAAAACACCATGTTTGACTCATAAAACGCTGTTTTCTCTCCTGGCTCAGCAACCTGGCTCTCATCACCTGGGCATGGATGTGCCCCTTCGGTGAGGTCAGGAATTCCTGTCTCCCGATGTTCACCATTGCTCCCAGCCCCTGCCACGCTCACTGAGCTGCAGCCCAAAGTCAGGCTGATTTGGGTCATCTCAGGAGATAAAATCAAATACAAGAAATCACCCAAGCTTTGGTTTGGTCGGTGGGCAGTTGCCTGTGGGGTTTTGGAGGAGGTGGAAGAATTTTTGGGGGTCTCTCCCAACTTGGAGAGTTATTTTACAAAATTCCTTTCCATTCTCCATCCCTGGACACTTCCAGGGTCAGGTTGGACAAGGCTTTGAGCACACTGATGCTGTCCTGGCTCTCTGCAGGCACAGATGGCTTTTAACCCTTTTCCAACTCAAAACCATTCCATGATTCCACAACCATCCTTGTTCTCACTCCCACCAGCAAACCAAGGAAACAACAGCACTGCCACAAGCCCAAGGAAAACCCTTGGACACTCCAGGAACTGCCACCACCAAGGTGTCCCTGCCCTGATGTTTGACATTCCCAACTACAAACCCCTGATCCAAGCTCAGAACACCTGAGAACACCTCGGCACAGCCCGAGCTGCGGCCGTTCCGCGGAGGATCCGCGCTCCAAAAAAAGAAATGTTGGCTCCTGTTTTTTGGCTTCCCCTCTCCCGCAGGCAGGTGTGAGCCCAGCCCAGCCTCCCCTGGGAGACACCCCACCGTGCGGGAAGCACTGCAGGCTGCTCCCTTTCCCCGCGGATCAGATAAATCCTTGTGGGAATTTTGGCAGCGGAGCGCCGAAGATGAGCTTGGCTCCGCTCCAAACAGTTGGAAGCACCTCCGAGGCAGGATTTGTCTGATAAGGGATCTCTGGCTTCCTCCTTCCCTCTGCCCCAGCACGTCCGTGGCTTTGCTGATCCCGTCACGCTCCTGCCCCACAAGGTCAGCACCAAAGATGAGCTGGTGGAGCCCTCCGTGACTCCAAATACACATGTGGATCTGGATGGAGGCTGGAAGGGACATTTAGGATCATGGAATGGTTTGGGATGGAAAGGACTTTAAATCCCATCCAGTCCCACCCGTGCCATGGGCAGGGACACCTCCCACTGTCACAGGGTGCTCCAACCTGGCCTTGGGCACTGCCAGGGATCCAGGGGCAGCCACAGCAAATCTGGGAATTTCACCCTAGTCCCTCCCCACCTCCTAGCCAGGAATTCCTTCCCAATATATAATTAGGAAATCATCCCTGGGAAACAGTTATGGATTTATCCCATAAAGCTATAAAGGATGGGGGTAAAACTCCTTTGGTCTGCTGGAGGTTTCAGGAGGAGTTTGTCACACCTCACTGAGGTTTCTCACCATCCCCTGAGGTGAGCTGAGGTTTAAGGAGAGTGAAAAGACCTTCCCAAGGCAACAGCAACAGAGCAAACCCAAAGCCGGGGGAACAACCCAATTTTTGTGTGTTTGTAAGGAACTGTAGGACCAAAACCCCCAGAAACCAAAGATCTGAGTGATGAATTCAGGGATCTGATAAAAAAATCCCACACGCAATGGATGATCCAGAGGGATCCACCCCACACACACTCCACAGATTCTCCTGGATATTCTCCCTTGACTTGCAGGGCAAAGAGTGGATTTATTCCTTTTGAAGCTTTCACCACCTGAACTTTCTGATTTGGGGCTGGTAGGAGATTTGGGCTGCCTCTGGAAGAGAAGCTCTGAGGGAATCCAGCCGAAAGATCCCTAAAAAGCTTTTAACGTATGGTAGAAACATTTTCATTCTCGTGCGAGAAAGGGACACTGGGATATTAATCACGGATTCCTGCAGCATCAATTACTGGGGTTGCAATGGTCAGGATCAAAATGAAGCAAAACCTGCCAGTCAAAACACTGAGAAACCTAAAATTCCTCCTGTCTCTCGTCCTTCACGATGATCCAGAGCTACTCCAAGCTGACACCGGCGATTCCTCCAGGCTGTAATTCAGCAGCTCGCTCTGCAGCAAGGCCTCATTGCTTTGGAAAAAGAGAATTTATTAGGAAGGCTCCCAGCCATCCATTCTTTGCCAACATCCAAACGGAGAGCAGATTCTGCAGGGAGAGGTCTGAAATTTTCTCTCTCCTGTGGGATGCCAAACTGGGATGTAGGGAAACTCGGGGTTTGTGAGCTTCGGGTCGGTGGGCCACAGGAAATTTGCTTTGTGGGGGGATTTTCTCCAGCTGCTACTGTGGAATGACTCTGGCTATGGAATGACTGTCCCTGGAGAGGCTCTTCCAGAAAAATGGCCTGGAAGTTCATGAAGAGGTGGAAAGTGGGATCCAACAGGTCCAACTCCCATTTATCATCCAGTGTGGGGCAGCTGGCCCTGCCCATGGAATCAGTTAATTTTTGAGGTCCCTTCCAACCCAAACCAGGCTGTGATTCCATGACATTGTGCTTCCATGAACACAAGGCACCCAAAACTCAAGAGCTGAGGCTCCTGGTGCTGGTGCAGCCTGCTGGAAAAGCCAGCGTGCTTGAGGTTGGACTTGGAGAACTCTTTGCACGCAGTAAACACGAGGAAATTAGGGCAGGATGGGAGCAAGCAGATTGTAAATCCCAGCTCTGGTTTGCTCCCTGCTCATCACCCCTCACAAACGACCCCTTTCATTGCCACTAAAACCATTTGCCCAATTGTCAGCAGCAGCAGGCGACTCGTGGTGCAGAATTCCTGAAAAACCAGCAACAAAAACACGTCGACAGCAAGAGGCCTTTGGAAATCTGCATTTCTGGGGAAGTTTCCACCCCGTAAACACTGCAGGAGTTCGATCAGGGCCCGGAATTCTTCTGCTTTCTGTTCTGACTTAGCTCTTGCGCCTGTGCCAGTTGACACAAGCAAGGGAGCGCAGGATGAGGGACAGGGACGTGGGGATGCAATCCTGGAGCCACTTTGCTGCCCTGGGACTGGAGAAAATCCCTCCAGGAACGGCAGCTCTCACTCAGTGCACCCACAGAGTGCCCCGACACCTTCCTGGGCAGGCGCTAAAACCTCTTATTCTTCACTGTCACACGGACCCTAGGAGAAACTGAAGCCAGGAGCAATTTTAAACCCGAGACGAGCATTTAAACCCGAGCTGAGACCAGCATTTCACCCCCTGGCACTTCAGAACGTGCTGGGGTCGCTGCTGAGGGATAACCCCGGGGCTGGCTCGGGGCTGGGGATCCCCGCGGGCGCCTGGCGGGAGCTGTCACGGAGCCACCGCGCTGTCAGCCCTGCCACGGCGGCCACCCTTCCAAGGGAGGATCCGCGGCGTGGCCGGCGGCCAGGTGGGGGAACAAAAGGCGCCTGCTGGGTTTTTCCTGCCGTCATTCAATCCCGGCTTAGCGGTCACGGCGCGTTCTCCTCCTCCTGCCCGGCTCGGCGCTGCTGCTGACGGACGCTCCGCACGCGGCGGGGTCTCACCTTCCCGGCCCTGCCTGTTCTCACCTCCAAGCTCCTCCTGGGCCAAAACGAAATGTTCCTTAAATTTGCCGGGTGAGAGCGCGTTAACAGGCGGATCTTTCGAAACTTTCCCCATTCTTCTGGTAATTTATCGATGAAAGGATTCCTCGTGGGTTAGGCAATATCCCCGCGGATGGAAGCCTGGCTTGGGCTCTCTCCTTTCTTCCCCCTCGGTAACGTACACCTCCTCTCGGAGGGGCCCTGATGAAAAATCCCCTGCCGGCCTGGCCGTGCTGCTGATGGATCGTGTTCCTCTCTACCTGCTCAGATTAATCAGGTTACAGCTCCAGCCTGCCAACAAAGCCTGGCCTCACACCTCAGTCCAGGCCCGAAATCCAACATCTGAGTCGGGCGAGGGCTGCCCCAGCTTGAAACCCAGCCTAGGAGCCGGGAGAGGCCTCTGCCATCACTTCAGGTGAAAAGAATCCTTCATTTGCTCCATGTCCCATTTATAAATCCCGTTTAAACTCCGAACTGTGAGGCATGGAGCAGAGTGCCAGCTGGGGTGGTGGGAATTGAGATGGAGGAGCTCTAAAACACCATCGACTTGTGAGCTGCCAGGCTGTAAAACCAGGACAAAGCTTCCCCTCCTGCCCAGGCAGGGCTGCCTGGAAGTTTAATTTGTGTTTTTAATGATCTGAGACACTCCTGAGTGAAAGCTGAGAGAGAAACACTCCTAAACACGTCACGAATGCAGCGCCTGACCGGGCAAAGTTTATCACTGGGAGTAACTCTCATCTCACCAGAGGACAAGGCCCATAGATCTCCTCGGTGTTTAAACCCAGCTTAGTGGTCCTTAGGATTTTACTGCAGGGGAGTAAATCCTAGCTGTGAACTTGTCTGATGGAGCACTTCCATCACCCTGTGACTAACCAGACAGCTCCAGTCGTGACCGAATGTCACAAACCCACCTTGGAAAAAGGTTTAAAATATGGGGAACAGGTTAGCACAGAAAAATTGATCTGGGGGGTTTTAAAACAAGGAACTGAGATCACCATTCTGCCACAGACACACAGACACAGACTGGGGGAAAGATCTTGGGGCTGGAGTTGCTGGGTGCTGCTTATTTGCAAATTTGATCCAAACCAAGGATGTCCCAGCCCTGGGCCAACAGCAGGAGGACGTGGAGCTGCTGGAGAGAGCCCAGAGGAGGCCCCAGAGCTGCTGCAGGGCTGGAGCCCCTCTGCTCTGGAGCCAGGCTGGCAGAGCTGGGAATGTTCCCCTGGAGAAGGGAAAAATCCAGGGAATCCTCAGAGTCCCTGGAGGGGCTCCAGGAGAGCTGCAGAGGGACTGGGGACAAGGCCTGCAGGGACAGGAGCCAGGGAATGGCTCCCACTGGGAAAGGGGAGATTGGGCTGGGATCTTGGCAAGGAATTCTTGGCTGGGAGGGTGGGCAGGGGCTGGGCTGGAATTCCCAGGATCCCTGGCAGTGCCCAAGGCCGGGTTGGAAACTGGGGCTTGGAGCAACCTGGGATGGTGGGAGGTGTCCCTGCCATGGATGGGGTGACCCTGGATGGGATTTAGGGTCCCTTCCAGCCCAAATTTTTTGGGATTCTGTTCAATGCTGGTGCTGGGCTGGACCACGGGAAGGCCACGACCGACATTGCACAAATCCCAGCTTTGCTTCATCCCCTCGTTTTGCTCCGACCAGAACCGACTGCTCAGCTTCTCCTTCTTGGCTTAACCCTCACCAGACAACCAAATTCTGGTGAAATGAGGTAAGGGTTTCACCTGTGGGAACCACAGGCAACTTCTGCAGCCAAATTCCTCAGCAGAGCAGCTCCAGCAGCGTAATTGCGTTGTCACTCATCATCAATGTCACGGAGATTATTCAGCAATTAACACCAACTCCCGAGAATTGCAGCCCTGAGACAAAACCAGGGCGTCTGGAAGGGCAGGGATTTTTAACTCATTGCTTTTCCAAAAAAATTCAGCGGCCACGAGGCTCAGGCTACAATACTGAGACTCAAGCTCAAAAACTGAAATATGTTGTTATAATAATAATAATTATATTAATAACCATAAACCCAGCAACAATAATAAAAAAATAGAACCAATGAGTAAAACCCACTCCATACTTTGGATTTTCTCTGAGAGAAAACCAGGAATTTCTTAAGGAATTTTCTTGAGCAATTCTGGTGGGTTTGGAGCAGGGTTGAAACTCGCAGCTCTCTGCTCACAGGTGAAAATGTTTCTTCCCATTTTTAGAGTTACCACGAAATTCAAATGTACTGGTTGGCAAAACTGGCCTCCTTGTGGTATTTCCCTATCAATTTATGTGGCTGTGGAGTTTTTTGGGGTTTACTTTTTTTTAATCTGAACCAAAAATCAACAGATGAACTCGAATAAAGCCTCAAATCCCATGAGGTAGGACACGCCCTGCAACAGCTCCACAAAAATCAAGGACAAAACTTGCCCAATACCATCCAACCCTGGAGCTTCCCAAGTCCCAGAATTATCTGTGGAAATTCCCTTCCTTCCCTCTCCCATGCTTGGGAGAACTCCTGGAAATGAGGTTGAAGGAGGCTCTTCCATAGTTTCTTCTGCTCCTCGGCCGTGCTGCCTGACCTGCGGTGGTCGTGGCTCTCCCAACTCTTCACCCCAAACCCAGCGTTGCCGTTTGCTGCGAGTCACAGCTGGATTTCCATTCTCCTGGAATGCCCAGAAGTAACGGATTAACACCGGCCAGGATTCCCTGCAGGAGCGAGAGATTCCCCGAAAAGCTCCAGCAATGAAAGGAATGCGCACGGAGCGACGACGGGGAGTGAAGGAGGAACGAACTTCAAAAAAAAAAAATAAAAAAAAAACAGGGCCACAACATCTGGCTTAGTTTAGCCCAAAGCTACAACCAAACCACAGTCGCCTCGGCTCCACTGGCACCGCGCTCCGGAGAAATCCCACAACTCCGGGATGACAGTCGGGAGGCTGGAGCGGCAGCGAGGAAATATCCCTTGATGAGGTGTCGAGGAAAAGCGTCCTCGCTGTGGCAGAATTGATGGCACGGGGCTTGGATCCCCTGGGAATGCCATTCCACGGCAAAACCGGATGGTCCTGGTCAAGGTGAACGTGTTTGATCCCTGCAGAGCTCTGAGGTGTTGGTTGAGAAGCTCCGAGAGTCCCAAAAGTCCGAGGCCAAGAGCTTCCTCCGGAAATTCACTTTCTTTGTCTTAGCACTCCTTTTTAACTCTTTTTTCCAGCAGTTACATGATAAAACTTACAGGAAGCAGCTCCAATTGCTGATGTTATCACGGAATCACGGAATGGGTTGGGTGGGAAGGGACCTGGAAGATCACCTTGACTCACCTCATACATGGGCAGGGACACCTCCCACTATCCCAGATGGATCTAAGCCCCAGTGTCCAACCTGGCCTTGGGCACTGCCAGGGATCCAGGGGCAGCCACAGCAAATCTGGGAATTCCATTCCCACCCTCACAGCCAGGAATTCCCTCAATCTAAACCTCCACCCTTTCACCTTAAAAACATTCCTGATTCTCCTTGGAAAAGTTCTTCTCCAGCCTTGTTGTGATCTCCTTTCACACTCCTGAAGATCTCTCTGGAGCCTCCTCTCCTCCAGGCTAAGGATCCATCCCTTGGAAAACACTTCCCTGATTCAGAGCATGGAAGTCAGAGGAAAACAAGGCCACTGAGGTCACCAAAATCCTGAGAGTGACACAAAGCCACTTTAATTCACTCACTTTTAAGGCAAAACTCACAGTTTTAAAGGTCAGCCAAATGAGCTGGGGTTTAACTTAGTTCCAGCCTAATTTAAGATGTCATAAAAGCAAATTTAGGCTTCAGGACCGATTTTGGCAGGAGTAAACTGCTCCTGAGGCTGTGTCTCTCAAGATGCTGCCCACACCTTGAAAGGCAACAGGAAAACACAGTTTAATATTGACAAACTTGATGATGTCACTATAAAAACGGCCAAAGTGACCCAAACATGTTGACAGAGGCTCCAGCCCAGGCAGGATGAATGTGGCACCACAGGGAAATTTGGGAAGCACAGGAGAGCTCCTCATTGCCCCAGCCACGGGTGAGGAGAGCTGGAGGATGCGGGGTGGGAGATGTTATCTCCAAAACAAACCCTCCAACCCTTCCGGCGTTTCTCCCGTGTTCTCAGCACGGCATTCCCAAGGGTGTTGGTTTTTCTGGAAGGCAGCCCGGTGGTGCTGCTGCCCTTTCCTTGGAAAAACACCCTGCTCCTGGGATGGCTGGGATTTTTCCCAAGCCAAGAGGGTGACATCTTCATCTTTTGTTTAGTGAGCACGGGGTGGTGCTGGGAGGGCTCAGGGAGCCTCAGCCACCTCCCAGATCCGGCTTTTCCCATCCCCAGCTGCCCAGTCCTGCTCCAAAGCTCAGCTCCCAGGGGTTACAGAATCAGGGAATCACAGAATGGTTTGGGATGGAAGGTATCTTAAAAATTATTCAGACTCAACAACATCACCCCATCCATGGGCAGGGACACCTCCCACTGTCCCAGGTGGATCCAGCCTGGCCTTGAGCACTGCCAGGGATCCAGGGGCAGCCACAGCAAATCTGGGAATTCCAGCCCAGCCAGGAAT
>JAWWLS010000224.1:70795369-70821339 GCA_035040975.1 Myioborus melanocephalus
GATTCCCTGGATTTTTCCCTTCTCCAGGGGAACATTCCCAGCTCTGCCAGCCTGGCTCCAGAGCAGAGGGGCTCCAGAACCCTGGAATATCAGACTGGAAGCTTTTGCATCACGTTCCTGCCCTTTGCCAGGGCTGCACCTGCAGCACCACTGGAATCTGGGAAAATTCCACGGATCCAGGGGCAGCCAGAGCTTCTCTGGGCACCCTGTGCCAGGGCCTGCCCACCCTTCCAGCCAGGAATTCCTTCCCAAGGGTCATTTGGGGCTCAGAATTCCACAGGAGCCTCTCCAGAAGCAGCAGCACTCCCATGGGATGGACTCATGTCCATGAAATCCAAATGCCATCACACATGGAGCGATTTCCAGCCTTTTTGATGGAAGACAGATTTAAGCTCCCGTGCTGGAGCCAGGCTGCTGCATCCAATCCTTCCCCACCCCCCAAAAAGCTGATTTCATCAAGAGATCCGATTGCAGCCCTATCGTTTACCAAAAAAAAAAAAAAAATGGGGGGGGAAAAAAAATCCCTTCAGCGTAATCTACTTAAAAACCCAAATCTCATTTGTAGGTTATTAGAGCTGCTCCCGCCTGTGACATCCGGGCACAGAGCTCCCAGGAATCCTGAGGAGTCGGAGCTGGTTTCACTGGAGTGCTTGGCCACGTTTCTGAAGGGCTCCTCAGCTGCCGTGGCAGCCGCAAACAGCTTCCCAAAAAGACAGTGGAAAAATCTGGGAATAAAAACCCAAATAAAAGCGACGGCCCTAACGAGCTCTGCGCCGGGTTTGGGGCCGATCACTCAGCTCGTTGTCAGCTCCAGCTCCAGCCTCCATCCATCCGTGTGTTTTCCATTTATCCCAGGCTGACAGGAGCAATAATCCCGGCTCTGCTGCTCCGTGCAAACCACCCACCACACTTCAGGGGTTGCTGGCCGTCAGCAGCCAAAATCACCCTTTTCCATCCCAGATTTCCAAGGATGTTTTACAAGAGGAGTTTCCAGTCCCACAGGAGTTCACAAGGAGAAGTTTCACTCATTAAAAGGAACAAAACACCTTTTTTTCCCCCCAATTACTGCTTGGCTTCCTCTCAACATCCACAAATATCCCCAGTTTTCATGGAGGAGAGGAGGAAACTGAGGCACGGGGATTGTGGCCCAGATTGGAGCATCATTCCCGCCAGCTCCATCCCGATCCCAGGAGCCTGGATCCCGTTAGTGGCTTTGGCAGAGTGCTGGGGCTGGGCTCTGCTCTGGAGACTGGAACACTCCTGGGAATTCCTGCTCCATGGGTCACATTCCAGCCCCATGGCCAGGGTCGGAGATTTGGGAATGTCTGAGGGATGGGAGCAACGGGATAACAGGAGAGGAGCAGCCTCTGCTGTCCAGAATTAATTATCAGGAGCACCGGTGATGGATTTTTCAGGATTCCAGGTGGAAGCTCATCCTGAGCCATTTCCTTGGGATGAGAAGGAAAATCTTGGGCAACCAGCAGGGTTGGAATGTTCTCCCAAACCTTTTCAACCCAAAGCAAACACAAACCTTCAAACTGACCCTCAGGAACAAACGGATCCCATCCCTGGAGCAACCTGGGATAGTGGGAAAGCTTGGCCAGCCAGACAGGTTTTTCCCAAACCTTTTCAACCCAAAGCCAACACAAATCTTCAAAAAACCCTTAGGAGCAGACGGATCCCATCCCTGGAAAAACCTGGGATAGTGGGAGGTGACCCTGCCCATCATGGCAGGGACTTGGAAGGAGATAACATTGAAGGTCCCTTCCAACCCAACGCATTCCATGGTTCTATGACAATCTGAGCAGGTGGAACATTCTCATTAAAAAAAAATAATTAAAAATTACAATCTGATAATTAAAAAAATACATTTTCAGGACCACGATGGTCCCAAACCAAAAGCTGAAGTTTCTGAGGTTGATTTTTGGGACCTTCACACCTAAAGGCAACTCCAGAGCAAAGAAAAGGCCCAGAACCTTCTCAAAGTGATCGGTGAAAATACAGGAAAAAACACCATTTCCAAACTGGAAAAAAAGGTGGGAAAGGAGTCCCCGAGGTTGGGGAGTGTCTGGAGAAGGTCCTGAGGAACCTGGTCTGTCTTGGTCTTGAGTCCTGCTCAGGAGAGAGGTCCAAGGGCCCTCTGTGGCCAACACTCTTCATGGGCACCTTCTGGAATATTTATTTTCCCAAAGAAATCGGAGTTACTTCAGCCATCCCACCCTAAGAATCTCACTGAATCGTGGATCTGTTCCCTTCCTGCTTCTCAAGGAACTTCAGGGATTGCAGATGGGATGGAATGAGGCAGGGATGAGTAAGGAAAAGAGAGGTTTGGGGACAGAATGTGATAAAAAAGACAAAATGAGGGCAAGTATGAACAGAGAGAGATAAGTCTGCTTGCTCAAAGGTATTGGAATCCGCCTGGAATTGGGAAAGTATCCCAGCATTTCCAACTAGAGTAGAAGTTCAATGCAGCTAAACACAAACCACCAAGAATTTAATCAATATCAAGGGCCAGATCCTGCCCAAAACTTCAAAAAAAACTGTCACTGGCCCCATTTGGAAAATTCCCACCTGGATTTTCCATTCCAGGTCCCCATCTTTAAGCCAAGATCAAAGTCCACCATTGTTGGTGCTGACTGCCACCACTTCCAGCCTTCCCCAGGACGTGGAGCTGGGAAAACATTCCCGGATATATTCCTGAGGGAATTCCTGAAGGACCCTGCATCCCACATGTTCCACAGAAATCAGCCCAAAGGGAATCCTGCTCCTGCCTGGAACTGCCCTGCTGGGGTCGCTCCTGCCCCTTCCCAGCCTGGATGGGGTCTCAGAGTCTGAGTAAAGGAGAATTAAAAGGTTTGTTTGAGGGAAAACCACCCCAAATTATTTAAACTCAGCAAACAGATCCCGCAGGGAATCCAGAGGAGCTTCCCAGCCCTGGATCCACATGGTTCCCACTCGTGGCACATTCTGCACACCAACACTTGGCTCCTGTCCTTCAGGATTGTCAGACATCCCAAAACTGCAATTTCAGACTCAATTCCTGCCCAAACTCCCCACCCTGCTCCAGTCAGACCTGGAGCATGAATCCTGTCATGCTGAGATCTGGGTGGGATGGGAGGGAACTCCCAAATTCCATGGAACTCCCAAAACCCCTGGAGAAATCCCTCTGCTCTCCACCTGAGGTGTCAGGCAGCAAAACCCCTGAGGGAATTCCTTCCCTTTCTTGCCCATGTCTCATTTGGGGATGAGATCTGCAGCTTCAGGGTGAGCAATAATTGACATTATTCCCCAAAACCCTGTAGTGGCTGGGTTGGCTCCACAGCTTCAAAATGCATGGAAAGATTCCCTGATGGAACTGTCCTGTTGCTTGGACTGGGATCTGGGATGCCCAGTGAAAAACAAAGCAAATCCAACTTCTTTCAGTCAATAACTGGAGTCAAACGAGTTTAGAACGTGAGGATTCCCTTGGAGCAAAGTCCTGGGGGCTGGAATGCAGCAAATCCCCCAGGAGAAATGAGGAAATTCAACCAAATCATCCCCATTTCACATTTTCTCCTCTCAGTTCTTGCCCATTTCACTTCTGCTGGCAAGGATGCAACTCAGCCTTGGGAGATCCAGAGCTGGTGCTTGAGCAAACCAAAAATTATCCATTAATCATGGAATGGTTTGGGATGGAGGGACCTTCAAGATCATCCTGATCCCACAGGCAGGGACACCTCCCACTGTCCCAGATGGATCCAAACCCCAATGTCCAACCTGGCCTGGGGCACTGCCAGGGATCCAGGGGTAGCCACAGCAAATCTGGGAATTCCAGCCCAATCTCCCCTTTCCCAGTGAGAGCGATTCCCTGGGTGCTGTCCCTCTGTCCCTTGTCCCCAGTCCCTCTCCAGCTCTCCTGGAGCCCCTGCAGGCCCTGCCAGGGGCTCTGAGCTCTGCCTGGATTTTCCCTTCTCCAGGGGAACATTCCCAGCTCTCCCAGTGGGAGCAGCAGCAAATGAGGGAGTAAATTACAGCACCGCACGGACTCTGCTTCCTCCAGTCTCCCCTTCTCCCATTATATCCTGATTTTCTGGGCTATTTTTTACTCCTGGCCCTGCCTAACGAGCTGCTGACTGGCTTGGCCACCTCCAAGCCGTGACAGATGGCTCCACACGCTGCCGTTAATGTGCTGGAAAACACCCCTGGATGGATCCAGCCCTGCCCGACCCCAGCACGGAGCTCCGGGGAGCCTTCCCAGGGTGGGTTTCATTTCACTGCCTTGTGCCTTTCCCCACTATTTATATGCTAAGCGTGATCAGAGGAGAGCAGGAATATAAAAAATATAAAAAAGTCTTCTTTCCACAGCCCATGACATCACCTTTTCCTCTTGGAAAAGTCGGTAACTCCATACGTTTTTATGCACGCAGCCCCACACGGGCTCTGCTCTCTCCTTACAGCAGCAGAACATTCCCCTCCATGAAAATTAAAGGATAATCTATAGGAAAAATGTGCTACTGGAGAGAAATTTGTGCTGGAGGCTCCTCTGCTTTCTATTAAGGGCCCTTTGGAAGGAGTTTCGAGTGGCTGAAAGGCAGAGGGATAATTAAATGGCCTAAATTATGGCTTTAAACAGACAGAGGGCAGGGTTAGATGGGATTTTGGGAAGGAATTCCTCCCTGTGAGGGTGCCGAGGTCCTGGCAGAGAGGTTGTGAACTCCTCACCCCTGGAAGTGTCCAAGGCCAGGCTGGATGGGGCTTGGAGCAACCTGGGATAGCAGGAGGTGTCCCTGCCCTTGGCAGGGGGCGGGATGGAATTCAAGGTTCTTTCCATCCCAAACCAATTTAGGTTTCTGAGTTCCACAGGGATCAAACAGAAGCAGAATTTTCCCCAGACTGGGGCAGGAGTCATGCACACTCATCCCATGAACCTGCTGCCACGGCCAGCCAGAGGGACGAGGTGTGACAGCAGCTTTGGTCACTCCAAACACCAATTCCCACCTCCACCGGGGCAGGAGGGAAAGGAGCCTGAACTCGGGGTGACCTCCAAGAAATCCCTGAACCTAAAAATATGACAGACAAACTGTTTCCACCGAGGGCTGCTATATAAAACCACCCCGGCTGCAAACTCCTCTGGAGCTAACCTCAAACACGAGGCGAATTCCAGCCTCGCTGTTTTCCTCTGGCATCCCGGAATGTTCGTCTCCAGGACAGAACTGGCTGTTCAAGCGAGCCCCCGCTCCTGCAGAAGTGATTGTTTTCAAACACTTTGGAAAAGCAATCCCGCACAGGGGCTGCATTCCAGGCAGGATTCCCTCCCCCCTCCAGGTTTTAAGCATTAAGAGGAGCAGAGCAAGAACAGACTTTGTCCACTTGGCTTCCAAGGAGCCGCAAATTAAAGGGAGAAAAGACATTTTTTGGTTTCTTCACAGCAAGGAGGATTGCAGAATCGTTTAGGTTGGGGAAGATATCCAAGATCATGGAATGGTTTGGGTTGGAAGGGAATTTAAAGATGATCCAGTGCCACCCCTGCCATGGGCAGGGACACCTTCCACTGTCCCAGGTGGATCCAAGCCCCAATGTCCAACCTCATTGGCACTGCCAGGGATCCAGGGGCAGCCACAGCAAATCTGGGAATTCCAGCCCAGCCCCTGCCCACCCTCCCAGCCAGGAATTCCTTGCCAAGATCCCACCTAAATCTCTCCTCTTTTCCTTTAAAACACTTCCCTCGTGTCCTGCCTATGTGGGAAGCCTCTCCCTCATTCCCTTCAATCCCCTCTGGGCTGCAGGGAGCTCTCCCTGGAGAGGCCTTGGCTCCCCCAGAGGCTGCTAACAGCTCAGGATGGGAACAAACCGAGGCAATTGCAGCAAGGTTTCTGTTCCCTGCGAGGTTTGGAGCCGTGACTCATTTGCGGGGACTATTTCTGGTCACGGGCACAACCCGGCAGGGCTTGGAGCTCTCAGGTTCTCTTGATCCGTGCAACAAAAGATCCCAATCTCCCGTGGCTGTCAGTGCCCATCCCCGCCTCGTTTCCCCATCAGCAGCCCTCATGTCAGCAGCCAAATTAAGGGATTACAGCCGGGAACATTTAACGAGATTAGATCGGGGGAGTGTTTGCTCTTCCACCGAGGCTGCGAACAGGAGGATGGGGAGATGCCAACAGCCTCGGTCACACCTACAGCTCCTGCCCTGTCTGTCTGTCTGTCTGTCTGACACCACGCGAGACAAAAGCCAGACTTTGTTTCATGGTGTTCAGCACATCACGCTCCAGCCCGTGCTGAAAACGCACACACAAGGGCTTTAAATAAAATTCACGTATCTGCGGCAACCGGAATTTCCAACGCCAGGAACTCCCAGCCCCACCCCAGCCCAGCACGCAGCACTCTGTGGGATCACAGAAGGGTCTGAGCTGGAAAAGACCACGGGCAGGGACCCTTCCACTCAACCAGGCTGCTCCAAGTTCATCCAACCTGGCCTGGATTCGTGGGAAGATCCCAAATAAAAACCCCAAATGAAAATCACAGGAATTAAAGCGCTGCTCACCCCAAAACACACAAACCCCGATTAAGCACCACAAACAAAAGCTCTGTCTGGCCAAACCAAGCCCAAATTTTGACCAATTAATCAGAAAAGACATGAAGGGAGCCAGGGAGCTGAATTATCCTATTTAGGGAAGTCAGGGTTTGCTCAAGCAAGAGGAAGGCTCGGGGTGACTCACAGGACCCAACCGCTGCCATCCCCGCGGATTATCCAGAAAACACGAGCTGGGTCAAGGAAGTTGGGCCATTTAACACCAACTATTCAAGTATTTATTTATTTTTTTATGGGCCAGTTAACACCAACTATTCCAGTATTTATTTGTTTTTTGTAAGTCAGAGCTGGTGCATGGCTCTCAGCGCTGGGACTGAATTCTCACAGCAGCATTTTCAAACCTCAGCCAAAACAGCTCCAATGTCTCCTCTAAACCTTCCTCCCTCGGACACGGATGGGAATTGGGGAATAAGCATCAGGATCTCCCTATCTTTCCTGCACCAAATCCATGCCCTGTGCTGCTTTTCCCAGGGACCCCACACTGCAGCATTTTCGGCACGTTTGGCTTCAAAGCAAGAAAATTCTCAAAGCAGTGAAAAGTTCATCCCAGTGCTCTGCAAAGAGTCAGAGTCACAACTGCTCTGGAGAAGGGAAAAGCTGGGAGCTTCTTCTCTCTGGGATGGGATTAATGAGGGAATGGTTGAATTATGGAATCATGGAATGGTTTGGGCTGAAGGGACAACCTTGAAATCACCTCATTCCCACCCCATTCCATGGGCGATGACAGCTCCACTGTCCCAGGTGGCTCCAAGCCTCAAAGTCCAACCTGGCCTTAGACACTGCCAGGGATTCAGGGGCAGCCACAGCAAATCTGGGAATTCCAACCCAGCCAGGAATTCCTTCCCAAAATCCTAGAGCTGCTCCTGAAGCTGCAGCCCCTTCCTGATCCTCTCTCCCTCCACATTGCCTGGACAGCCCTGGAGCCCAGCACATCCTCCTGGTCCCAAGGAACGTGTCCTCCCTCTGCTCAGTCTCACAGCTTCACCCCAATCCCCCAGAGCGGCCAAGGCCCCCTCCCTGCCCTGGTGGGCAGACCACCTCCATCTGCATCAATTAAAGGTTGGGTCCCAGAGGTCTTTTCCAACCTAAATGATTCCATGATTCTGCAATTAAAGCCCATTAGGATAATTGCTCTCCTCCTCCCCGTGCACCCAGCATGTGGAGCCCTCTTGGCACTCGGCTGATCCCACCATGGAGCTGTTCAGGATATGTAAAAAAACAGGGAATAATGAGGGCACTTGTGCCCATATTTAGTTCAAATTGCACTCAGGATTTCCAATCTTGTTAAAAAAAAAATTCTTTCTAATCTTGTTAAATCTGTGATGCTTTGGAGAATTTGTTCTATTTCCAGGATGAAGTGTGGAGTTTATCAAAGGGCAGGATGCAAAGTCAACCTGAAAGACAGAAGCTCAGTCCAGGACATTCCTGGTTGGTTCATTCTGGGTGTGAAGAATCACAGAACCATGGAATTACTGAGGCTGGAAAAGTCCTCTCAGATCACTGACACTCAGCTCTGCCAAGGCCACCACTGCCCCATGTCCCCGAGTGCCACATCCACAGAGCTTCGAAATCCCTCCAGGAATAGGGACTCCACCTCCGTGCTAGGGCTGGAAAACCCTTTCCCTTAAGAAATTCTCCCTAAAATCCAACTGGAATGGGACATTCAGGTCCCTGGGACACGCTGAGGCCGTTTCCTCTTGTCCTGTCCCACAGGGAACAGATCCCGACCTCCACCTACCCGTGTCCCCTCTGTCATTACAAGAATGCAGGAATGGCCTTTTGGAGACCAAATTCCCAAACCCCAGCTCCCTGAAATGGCTGAAACGCATTAAAAGCTGGGAAGTGAAGCTGGTTCAGCACATCTGGAGCACAAACCCCCCCTCAGCTCCTGTCCCTCCCCTGGGAGCAGCGCTGTGACCTCACAGCTCCGCTCTGCCGTCAGGACAGACAGATGTGGACACACATCCGATTACCCACCCGTCACTCACAGCCAGCAGCTCTGCTCCTCCAGCCAACGGGGCTGGCGCCATTTCAGGCACCAAAAAGCATCTGCCAGCTGCTGCTCCAGCGGGACACAAATCCCTGCAAACCCTGTGTGCCATCTACTCATCCTTCGTGGCCAGCTGGGACACCTCCGGGCGTCTCCGACAGCAGCACTGACACACCTGGGCAATCACGGGATCACCTGGGCTGGAAAAGACCCCAAAGATTGCCTCCAATATTGAGTCCAACTCCTCCCTTCAACTGGAAAAGTCCTCCAAGATCGAGTCCAACTCCTCCCCAGCACTGCCAAGGCCATGACTGGCCGTGTCCCCAAGTGCCACATCCGCAGGGCTTTGAAATCCCCCCAGGGATGGGGACTCCACCCACCACCCTTGGGAGTTTTGTTCCAATGCTTGACAACCCTTTCTTCTATAGGAATTCTACAGGAAATCTGCACTTAAGCACTGGAATGGATTCCGAGCCAGAGCACAGAACTTCCCACTCTCACCAGACCAACCTCGAAACTCTCCTAGCAGACCCAGCCTAAAAATAACCCATTTATGCATTTAACGGCGGCTAATCCAAGCCCACGCGCCCTGGAGTCGGCAGAACCTCCAGGAGTGGAAATGACCATTTTTATCCTGGGATGGCAGGGAGCTAATTAATTGAAAAACCATCCTGTGATTCCGTGATTCCAACGGGAAGGTTGGAATGGATCCCAGTGTGATGTTCCTGGCTATACAGTGCCACCTTGCTGTCAACCCATCAGTGAAATGACATCTGGCAAGGGTGGGATGTGCAGCACCTTCACCTCGAGTGACCCGGGAATTCTGGGCTGGAATACAACATTAAAATCACCTTAATCCCAATTCTTTACCTATTCCAAGTGATCTGCTCTCCGATGGATTCTCCCACAGCTCCACACCATCATTCCCACAGTTTCTCTCCAGCCCTGGAGGCACGAAGAGGTTGGTCTCCCTCTCCTCTGCCTCGTCCCCATCAGTCCCCTGCCCTTCCTCACTGACCTTATCTCATCGATTTCCCTCCTAATCCACGTGTCCAGCGCTCCGTAAACGCAGCTCAATATTTGCACTCCTCAAATCCAACAGGAAAAAAAATCAATGGGAGACTCCGAGAACAGATTGCTCTGGGATTGAGTGTCTGGGAGGGAATTAATCCCTCATTCCTGAGGGACACAGGGGCCCCAGCCTTGCAATCAAAGTCACCTTGATGGGATGAGCCCCAGAAATCCTGTCCCTCATCCCATGGTGGTATCCCAGCAAGTCGACTCCTTGGTTGGCGGAACACCCCAAGGTTTTCCAGGAGCTAAAGTTTCCCTGCTCTGAAATGATCCAGCTGCCCTCGAGAGGTCACAAGGAGAAGAATGACAGGGATGCACTGAGGATAAAGTTTCCCCACGGCTTCAAAGGCACGAGAGCTCCGCACAACCTCCCCGGCCACCCACCGCGATCCGGCTGGGGGATCCCATTCCAGGGAAACCCGGGAACGTTTCCTCATCACGGCAGCAACGGGAGCTCCTGTTCCCCTCCTGAGGCACCAGGTGAGGGCTGGATCAGTGAAAGGCAGCTCCATAAAAGCTCCTTTATGGACAGCTCCTCCTCATCCCCCAGGAGCGGCAGCTCCCGGATCACTGGAGCGGCTTGGGTTTCCCAGCCGGGGGTGTGGAGGTGAAGGGCACCCACCTCTGGTCCCCTCTGTTCCTGCCAGTCCTGCCCCAATCTGTGGGATACAGGGAATGTGGGCCCTCTGTAACTCCCTTTGGCGGCTGTTTTCCCGGCTGGATGACAGACTGCAGTTACAGGGAAGGAATCTCGGGAAGGAGATCCTGGTTCCCACAGCACGGCCCCGCTCCAGGGAGGGTGGGCTGGGGGCAGCCAGAGGGTGCTCAGGAGGAGCCAGAGGCTCCAGCTGAGTCTTGGAGGAATAAAACCCAATGGAAACACGTTCCTGGCCCAGTGCAAGGTCCCTGGGGAAGAAGTTCTTCATGGAGTCCTGGGAGTGGCTCCTTGTTTGGCCATAAAATTCCACCAGACCAGGCTGGAGTCACTTCCCATCCCTGGAAGTGTCCAAGGCCAGGTTGGAGCACCCCGGGATGGTGGAAGGTATCCCTGCCCATGGCTGGGGGTTGGAATGAGAGGATCTTTGGGGGTCCCTTCCAACCCAAACCATTCCCTGATTCCGTGATTGATGTGGGAAGGTCGCTCCCACCTCAGCACCTCCTGCCCTGACACCCACACCCGCCCTGTGCCCTGCCCACACGGCATCCCAAGGAATTCAACACCCAACCACCAGGTCCCAAACCCCTCTCCTCGCTCTCCTGCTCCTCGTTTCCTCCCTTTATTCCCTTTGTCTGAAAGGCTCCCAGTGACAGTGGGTTTGATTGTTTGTTTGCTTTTATTGTTCCAGAGGGCCGAGTGTCGACAGGCTCCACAATTCCCAGCGCCCAGAAACCCCGGCAGCGCTCCCCGCCGCCCAGAAGTGCTAACAGGACGTGTTTGCACTCTGGGTTTTTTTTTTGTTTGGAGGCTCTGGGGAACATCCAGGCACTTTTAAGTCCTCCCCAGGCCACTGCATCCCTCCTGGATGGAGAGTGATGGCTCTGGAGCCTGAGCAGCCAAAGGGGAAAGAGATCTGTGTGATTTTAATAGGATTGAACCACAAAAGGCTGCGTTTAAAGCAACACCAAGACCAGTTTAAACCCACCAAGGCAGGAAAAATCGGAGTTAAGGCTCTAAATCTACTCTGAGCTCCTGCTTTTGCGTTTCCTGCCCTCTTCCCATCCCTTTTCCGCAGAGCACAGCGAGAGGCAGCTTGGATTTCCAGCCCAAACTTTGGAGGATCCTTCCCTTTGTGAGTCAGGCAGTTAACACTGATTTAAAAACAAATAAACCACTCCATGTGCCCTTCTCCAACACTGTTGGGATTTGGGCACTAAGGAAAAAAAAAAAAAGAAAAAGAGAAAATAGTGCCCTGAGCCTGACAAGGAAGAAACAGAGTGGTTTGGCCAAGGTTCTGGAATGTTCTTCCTGGAGCGCCGGGCTGGCCGCAGCCCGAGGGATCCCTGCCTGCCCAACAGCCCATGGCTGAGCAGGTGGATCCACGCTGGGGGCAGGAAAAATGGATGTACAGATCATCTCGGATGGGTCTCCAACGTGGATCAGCGTTCCCGACGGGAACTCCGGGAAGGGCGAGCAGCGCCAGAGGTGTGGGACACCTGGAAGAGCAGGGCCATGGGCTGGAGCTCAGCCTGAACTTCAGGAGGTCCCAAAAGAGTTTCCTAATATCTCTTGCTACTTCTTAGACTGCCCTGGCACAGGTTTTGACCCAGATCCAGTTGGATTTTCAGGGAAAACTCCTCATTTTGCTGTCACTACCTGGGGGTCACATGTGAACACCGAGGCACAAGGATCAGGAGATTTTGGGAGCAGGAAATAAAGCCAAGAAAGGGCCCCTCATTGAACACCTGCAGGTTTGGGTTTGATAATTTTGGTTTCTCTCTTCTTTCTGTTTCTTTACCCCTCCCAAGTGTTTTTAGGGAGCCATGGGGTGGGAGAGGCATGGATGGAGACAATATTTTAATGGTTCCTTCTCCAAACTGAAAAAGCAACAGGAAGAGAGGAAAAGGCCTCAAGTTGTGCCACAGGAGGTTCAGGTTGGGTACTGGGGAAGATTTCTTCCTGGAAAGGATTGTCCAGCCCTTTAACTCAATCAATCTGTAACTTCACAGATTTCCAAAGGTAAATTAATTCAAATTATGGATTGAGAACACAAATCCAGGCATTTCTGGAGAGAGAAATACAATGTTCAGGTGGTTTCTTTGTCTTAATGAAATTATTTACTTCTCCCTGACCTTGGAGAGGACACTCAGCCACCCCTGAGGTCCACCAGAAATTAACTGCAGCCTTGGCTCCCCTGGGGAACCTGGCATTCAGGAAAGCCAGGATAATTTGGGTTTCTGGAAGCAGAGAGGTGGGACAGAGGATGAAGGCGATAATATTAATATTAATAACAATAATAACAACTTCTGGGAAGCTGATGTGGTTATGGATGCCTAGAGAAGCCTCCATCACACTCAGGGGTGTTAGGAAACAAAATATCCTTTAATTAGCAGTAATTAGCTCAGCTGGAAGTCAGGCACCTGCCCTTGCTGCTCTCCATTATCTCCTCAGCCTCTTCAAGGCTTCGTGTTTGCACAAGAAGCAGCAAAACGGGCGCTTTCCGATGGCCTGTGGGCACCACCTTAATGAAGGTGATTAATAACGCTGGATAAATGATCCAGGAGATATCAGCCCGTGTAAGGAGCTTGGAGAGGAGCCACTGAGGTAATTAAGAGCCTGGAGATAGGATCTGAACAGCAAAATCCTGGATTTAAGGGTAATGATCCAACCAGCTCCGACCTCTCTCTCCTTGCTGGGAAATGAGGAATTAGGGCTGACAGTGGAATCTATGTCTTCACACCTCTGTTTCCTGAGTGCTCCAGGTGTCTGCCAGGAAAGATTCATGGAATTCTGGAGTTCAGCATTTCCCTTGGCATGTCTGGGAGCTGCAGGCAGGGATCCAGAGCTGGAAAAGGGGTTTGGGTCACCGGGCTGGACAGGACAGAGGGGCAGAGGCCACAAAAAGAGTGGTGAAAGAATTTAAGGGTTGTTAAGCAAGGACAGGATCCACAGGAGTGAAGGATGCAGGAAAACAGGGAGAATGGCAGAGGTTGATGGTTGGTTGATGATCTGGGAGGTGTTTCCCAGCCTGAGTGATTCTGTGCTGATTATAAATTTCAAAAGATGCAAAATTCCAATGTTTTCTTTCCATGGCAAAAATGTCCCCTGCAAAGGGCCCTAAACAGTGAAGGGGAGCAGAACCCCAAAAGTACAACCTGGCTTCTCAAAATCATGGAATGGGCTGGTTGGGAACCATGGAGAGCATCCAGTCCCAACCCTCTGGGATGGAGAGGGACACCTCCCACTGTCCCAGGGGGATCCAAGCCCCAGTGTCCAGCCTGGCCTGGGACACTTCCATGGATCCAGGGGCAGCCACAGCATCCCTGAACAAAACCCAGTGCTCAGATCCCTCTTTGGCCGGAGCAGAGCGAGAGAATTCCAAGACCTGGAACTCAGAGTTGAGCTCAGAACTCGAGCTCTGAGGCCGGGCAAGGCAGTGGGGGAGGAGGGGCTGGAGCCAAGGGAACGATTTGGAGATGAAAAGCAGCGACTGAAAGGAGCTGAAAACCCCTCGTGAGTCACCTTCTCATCCCTGCCCTCCTGCATCCAGTGACTAACGTGGCAACAAAGCCGTGGGAGCTGCTCTCCCAGCAGAGAGCCTGGAGACGCAAGCAGGGACATGCGGGAGGAGACACCTCGGCGGGAGAGCTGGGTTTAATTGATATCCCCTCCGTGTGCTTCTCAGCTCCTGCTCCATCTCCCAGCAAAACCAGCTGGGAAGGATCAGCCAAACCAGTTTGCTGAGCAGGATGGCTCTGGGCTCACCCAAAGTCTTGTTTTTGCTCTGCTCCCCAGACATCTCCTGACTTTGCAGGGCTGGGGAGACGTGTTTAGCTGTAAAATGCAAAAACAAGTTAAAAAAAACAACCCAGAGCTCCCTGCCTGGTGGGAATGAACCTTCAGGGCATCCTGGATGCTGCCATGGACTGATTGGAAGGACTGGCTCCACCTTCCCACCACCAAAATGACAAATGACAGAGCTGAGAGGCGGCCAGAGCCACCAGTGTCACACCAAGGGGACCTTCGGCCCAAATTCCCAAGGGCTTTCCCTCAGCCACCACCTGAGCACATGGAAACAGTAGGAGACAGGGATACATCTCATGGGAGGTGCTGAGTGGAAACAGATCCCTCAAAATTGAGTCCAACTCCTTCCCTTTCCTAGGAAACCCCAAAATCCCACCCTGGGCACCGCTGGGAGCGTTGCCCCATCAGCCTCGGGAAAGTGCCCATTCCCTGGGGAGCTGTTCCTGACACAAGGACACAATTCCAGGCCTCCCAGAGCCCCCAGAGCAGCCAAACACCCATCCAGAGGGGGTTCCCAACCCCTGATTTATCAGCTGGTATTTGATAAGAAGCCAGGCTGGATGCCCCACCACTCCAGCACCACCGGAGCTCCTGGAGTGACCTCACACTGGCTGCTCCCTCCAAGGGAGCAGGTGGTTCCTCAAACCCAGGCACAGAGCCCAGGAATCCAGGCTGCTGGAATGTGAGCATCAGGGATGAGCTCACGCTGCAGCTTTGCTCCTCTGTTTGGTTTCTTATTTTTAGGTAAAAAGGTGCAGGGCTGGAGAAAATGGGAACATCTGGGGACTGCACACAGGGCAGGAGAGAAGACACCTGGGAGAGGTTAGGGATGCCCCTGGACCCCTGGAAGTGTCCCAGGCCAGGTTGGACATTGGGGCTTGGAGCACCCTGGGATAGTGGGAGGTGCCCCTGCCATGGCAGGGTGGGATGGGATGGGATTTAAGGTCTCTTCCCACCCAACCCATTCCATGATTCCATCACAGAGCAGGGATGGAAGGGAATTGTGTTTCTGAGGGGATCATTCCTTTATTAAGTGTCTCCATCAGGGGTAATAAGAGAAAAATGAACACACTGGAGGGAGACTTCCCATCCCCAGCTGGCTGGGGTCCAGCAGGATCCCACAATAACCACAGCTGGATCCCAACACAGGGAAAACACACAAACAATGCACTTCCCATGGGACAAGCAGTGGCAGAGTCATGGAATGGGTTGTGTTGGATGGGACCTTAAATTCATCCCATTCCTTGGGAGGCTCCCACTCCCAGCTGAACCATGGAATGGTTTGGGTTGGATCTTAAATCCCATCTCATTCCACTCCATCCATGGGCAGGGACAGCTCCCACTGTCCCAGGTGGATCCAAGCCCCAATGTCCAGCCTGGCCTTGGACACTGCCAGGGATCCAGGGGCAGCCCCAGCAAATCTGGGAATTCCAGCCCAGGCAGGAATTCCTTGCCAAGATCCCACCTAACCCTGACCTTGCCTGTTTTAACCCCACACTGATGGGGTTTGAGGAGCTGATGCTGAAACTCAAACCCACCAAGTCCACATAAAGCAAAGCAGAAAAATTCGGGGGAGAAGAGTGGAACGTCCCTGTCCCCATCCCTTGGACACCCAGGTGCCTCAGCCCAGGTGGGTTCCCACCTGCCTTGGTGCAAACATCCCTCGGAGCTCAGGGTGCACTCACAGAGGAAACTCAGCCCTCAGGATTTGTAACTCACTGGACAGAAGGAGAGGCTGGGAGGAGGGAGCTCTCATCACTGAGCACGCTCCCTCCCTGGAGCCCAGAGTGAAATTCCTCAAGTGCTGGATGCACATTTTCCTTGGAAGGCGGCCACAAGTGCTGATCTGGCTTCTAGAAGAGATCAGCGTGGCCAGGGACTGCAGGGACCTCAGAGAGCAGCACAACACCCTCCCCTTGCACCAACGACCTCACAACAAACCTGTGAAAACCAAAAATTAAAACACTTCCAGCTGTGGGGAAAACAGGGAATGATTCTACTTGTGGGCTTGGGAATGACCTGAGAGCACCTGCAGATCCCCAGTGGTGTTTGGACATTCAGGGGTGTTTGGGGAAGATCCAGAGGAGTTCCTTATTTCAAATTTCAGCAAGGGACTAAATTGGACTAAATTTTTTTCAGATTTCTAAAATATAGCACCGAGTGTGCAAGATCAGTGTTTAAACTGGAAGGGGGAAAAGCAAATATTCCTTCCTTGTAAAACCTGAAATATTTGAGTCTCACTGCTACAAAAGGACTTGAGATGGGAGTGGGTTTCCTTTATGACTTCATTAGGGGTGTTTATGGATTTAGAATTGTCCCAGAATAGGAAATCAAGCCCCTTTTTATATTTCTGCCTGCTCAAAATAGTGATTTTGATTGTCTGGGCTCAACTCTTCCTCTTTTCCAGACAAGGATGGAATTGCTCCTGATTTCATTGGGCACAAGGGGAAAACCAGGATTTTGATGTACAAAACTTGAGTCTGCTGCTCTGAACAAGGACAAACTCTGATGCCTTTAAACAGTGACATCTTCTTAGGGTTTATTTCCACTACAAGGATCTGCACCAAGGCACAAACCAAGTCACCACATTTTCCTATCACTTCATATTTTTATTAAGTTTGGTCACTCCCATAATCATCCCCCATTACAGCGAAAATTTTCTCGGATTTACAAATGTTCTGCAACAGCTCCTACTGAAACATGTTGGGAAGGGAAATCTCTTTAATTTCCCTACTTTGGTGGATTTTTACCCAGTCATTTTTCTTCCCTCCTTGCCCCAGCTGGGTCATTCCATTTAAACCAACATTGATGTGATATTTCACAGAATCATGGAATGGTTTGAGTTGGAAGGGACCTTAAATCTCATCCCACTCCATCCCCTGCCATGGACAGGGACACCTTCCACTATGCCAGCCTCAATGTCCAACCTGGCCTTGGACACTTCCAGGAATCAGGGGCAGCCACAGCTGCTCTGGGAGGCCTTGGGTTCCATCCCAGTCCCTCCCCACCCTCACAGACAGCAATTCCTTCCCAATATCCCACTTAATCCACCCTGCTTCAGTTTAGTTTCATGGCTTAGAAGAGAAAGCATGCCAAGTCCAACAAGAGAAATGTCAAGACAAGTTGAAGAACAATCAAAGACCTTCATCCATGACCTTCCCACCTCTCCCTGCTCCCAGCTGGAGCTGCAGTCCAACAAGAAGTGCTGGGAGTGTTCAGAGGGGGTCTGGTGGCCACAGAGAGCCCTGCTTGGATGGGGTCTGGTGACACATTCCAACGTGCCACCAGCTCAGGTCATGGACAGGAGCAGGGAGGGGGAACTGCCTCACCTTTCCATGTTACTGGCTAAGTCAGGGATGGGTCAGCTCTTCCCCATGATCTGGACAACACCTTGATTTTCCCCTCATCAATCATCATCCATTACCCAAGAGATCCAGGACTTCCCATCCTGTATCTCCCCTTTTTCCTTGCTTGATCACAGAATCCTGGAACAGTTTGGGTGGGAAGGGATCTCAAAGCCCACCCAGTGCCACCCCTTCCATGTGCCACACTCCCACTGTCCCAGGATCCTTCAATCTGCTCCAACCCGGCCTTGAGATTCAGAGGTGCTGCTTTCTTTTAAATGCAAGAACAGAACCTGGGCGCAAGAACAATGTTCTTAAATGCAAGAACAAAACTCCTGGAACAAAGACAAAACCTCCGTGTCCAAGGACACCCATTGGACAGAGGAGGAAGGACTGAGGAGGCTCCTGATCCTCTTCCTCCTCCTCACCCGAGCTGGGTCCCTTTGGCTGCAATTTGCACTCATGAACCACACAAACATTTCACTGGCTCAACCTCACTGAGACATTTTCAGGCCTTTCACTCTTCCAAGAGCCCCAGGTTCCCTCTCCAACATCCCCACATTCATTTCCAAGCCTGGAGCTTGGAAAAGGCCCAGGGCCTCCACATTCCCTCACACCCAGCAGGCCGCGGGCGCGTCGAGCTCCGCGGTCAATAAAGCACCAAGGAGCTAATGAAGATAAAAGTGTCAACACAGCCTGGTGATAACGCACACCTCTCCCATGGAGCTGCTGGGACCGTTTCTGCAAACAAATTTGGCAGTTCCTGGCGGGCCCGGGCCCGAAAAGCGGCGTGCTGATGTTATTAAAGTTAACACAAGTGTCATGGGATGACAGATGGCTCGCCGCACATCAATTGGATTCTGAGGAGTTCTCAAACCCTGGCGGGTTGAAAGCAGCTCCAGCACGAATCGGAGGCAGGGGCAAGATCATCGATACAAGGGATTATGCAGATTTAAGAAATACCCTCGGCACCCGAAAGTTTTCAGAATGCAAACTACGTCAACCCCGCGAACAAGAGGCACTGCATCATGATGGCAGCAGGGACAAAGCCAGGGGGGTTTAACAGACAAAAAAAGATTGTTTTAATAGGAGAGAAGCATCAGTCATTGAGTCTTACTTCATTCAGACTTTCCCTCCAACCCATCCATCTTCAGTGCCAAGAGATGACAGGACCACCTCACTTTTCCCCCCGGCCTAGTGTATCAATAATGCCCATTTCTCCCCAAACAAATGACTCCCCAGAATGGCCCTTTTCCCAAAATTGGCTGCCAAGCCCCACAAAGGCCTCAGTACCTGCTATGGTCAACTTGGCTCCAACGGGGCCCCCTCCAGAGGTGGCCACCGATGGGTGGAGCCTTCTCCAACCATCTTCCCCAAGTGCCACTTTTGTCATTGCTGGCCGGGGAGCATCTGCGGAAGAGGGGACCGGGGCAGGGGGGAGGTGGCCGAGGGACACAGAGAGGGGACACAAACGGGCACGGACACAGGGGAATGCAAATTCCTCCGCCCTTGCAAACGCCTCCGTGGGCATTCTCTGGGAACAAAGGTCCCCGAGGCGGGCGGGCTCTGCATCACTGCTCTCTCTGTTCCCAGCACCTGCTCGGCACCGGCCGCGGTCCCTCCGCGCCGCGGCCGCAGGAGCCAAGGGCAGCACAATGGCCCCGTTGGCCAGGGTCAGGCCTGGCTTTCTTCCTCGCCCCCTTCCACCAGCCCTTTTCACCTCCACCATCTCCAGGAGCGCTCTCGGCGAGGAGGTGGCTTCGAGAGGAGGAGGAGGAGGAGGGGGGAAATATAGGTCTCTGGCGTAAATCACTGACGCCGTTTCCCCTCCTCTCCCTTCCCTTAAGACCTGATGGTCTTCAGTCACACATCTTAAAAGCAAAACAAAAAACAAAAACACAAAGACTTACTTGTCTCAAGTCGATGAAGGCCAACTGCAGCGTGTCCCCTTGGAACCCAGGCACTGGGCCGGATCTGGCAAACTCTGTGGGAAAGAAAAGAGGATAAAAAGCGCCTTTAACTAACCATGGACAGGGAGATTGGCAGACGGATGACAGGGAAGACAAGAGAGGCTGGGGGAGAGGAGGACCGCGCTTCTAAGGAGTCATGTCTCCCTCCCTTCAGCGTCTTTGTTCGCCCTTCAAAATTCGTGTCATCAAAACACCATTAATTCCACCGTCCTGACAGCAAGGAAACTGTACTAATTCGACCTGAAATTTATTCCCATGAGCCGCACTGGGCTTCAGAGTATTTGTTTTGTGAACGGACAAACAACTCGCCCAGAAGAAAGGGGGGGATGGGGGTGGAAAAGTTTTTCCTCTCAACACAATAAAATCTTCAGCTGTGAAACTCTTTTCAGTTCCGAAAGCTATTTATATTTTAGGGCGCTGAAGGAATTTTCTAATTTCACGCCTGTCACCAGGCTCCATGAGCATTCATCAAAAAAATATGCCCGGCCGCGTCATTAATTATCAGGCAGCAGATTATTTGCATGATCTGGTGATGGCGCCTCTTGGTCAGCCCAAACGCGGAGACCTGCGGCCGTTGGGTGGCATTTTTATTTCTGGTGGATGAAGACATCTGACAACTGAATAACGTTGGCTTCTAAAGCGAAGAGAATATTCCCAAGGCCACATTTATCTCCTTCCAGCCTAATCTGGCCAAAATTTCATACTTTGGTTGTTCATTTTTCTCCTAATCCATTCTTTAAGCCGAACCCAAAACCGCTCAAGAGGCTTGAATGGATCCATCTTAGAGGACCTTGGTTCTTCCATGGCATTTAGCAGCTTTTCCTTGGGAATGCTCATGAGGCCGACGCCTGCACGCATCCCAGGGTGTCTTTTGAGGTTGGTTCTGCCCAATTTCACTTCATTTTCACCCTCTGCAGTTACAGCTTCATCTCCTCCCTCCTCACAACCTCTCAGCCTGAGGGGACTGAGGGGACCTGATGAACTGAGGGGACCTGGGTTGTGAGGCCACAACTCAACGCCACCAAAGGCTCGAGGGGCAGCACCTGCCTGGGGTTGAGATGTGTGGCTCCTGCAGGCACTGGAGGTGCTGGAGGAATGAAATGTTTTCTTGGGATGAAGCTAGGTGTGATGGCAAAAAGGGAGAAAGGAGGGAAAATATACATCAAATACAGATTTTTCAGTTGCATGGTCCATTATCGCCCATCTATCCCAGTTTTCACCCTACAGGAACCTTCCAACAGCTCCTAAAGCTCCACAAAGATGAGGATTAGGGATGGCTGGGCAATATGGAAGGAGGATTTTGCCTTTTGTCTCCATGACTAATCAGAGGCACCAATGGACAAAGCGATTTCATGTCAGGTGGTCTTCGCCTTGAACACTTGTCCTCCCAAAAGTTTTCCCATTTCCAAGCCAAGGCCACAAAATCAGGAACATAAATCATCACACTCCCATTTCCAAAGCTTTCCTAGAGCAGCCCAATCACAGAGCAGCCCCTTGGCTCTAACCAGAAGAGATTAATGAGTGAAACACCAGGACTCAGTCCTGTCCCTCTACCGCCTCATTTCGGGGAAGCAAAGCAGGGTAATTAATCAGCTCCCTTGCTCCACCTTCCATTAAAACCTTGGGATGGAGAACATCCTTCAAGCCAGACACAGGCACCTCCAGGGGCACAGGGGACACTCCTCAGACTCTGCTTTTTAATAGTCTCAGATGCCAGAAGAGCTTTGAGATTGAAACCATCGCTCATCTTTGCAGTGATCACTCAAGTGACAACCGCTGCAGGACAGGAGCAAACACGGCTGGGAAATCATTGCTTTTATCTGAAGTTATGACTCAAAGGGAGTGATGAACAAATAAAAACAGAAATTATGGACGTGACTGTTCATGTTTGGATTTTGGATAGAAAAAGCTCAAGCCAAAGTCAGCGGGAACAATCCATGGTGGTGCCTTTGGAGTTTTCCACAGGATGGGACTGGGATGAACACGAAGTTCTTCCCCTTCCCTGGGAGGGTGGGCAGGCCCTGGCACAGGGTGCCCAGAGAAGCTGTGGCTGCCCCTGGATCCCTGGAAGAGTCCAGGCTAGGTTGGACATGGGGACTTGGAGCACCCTGGGACAGTGGAAGGTGTCCCTCCCCATGGGACATGGCAGAACATGGGACTGGATGATCCGGAAGGTCCCTCCATCCCAAACCATTCCCCAGTTCCCTGAGATCTGAGCTGCTCAGCTCCAGCCAATTCCACTGACCAATCTCGCAATACTCTGGGTGCAAAGAGCCCAAAGCAACTTCACATGTATCCCTCAAAAACTGTTTTAATTAATCCTAACTGCAAAGGCATTTTAATGTAGTTTGCTATAAAATTTGAGTGCAGCCTGCCCGAGCCAGCAGGGAGGGAGGATCAACCAAACCCTCTGACTCTGATCTGCAAGGGATAAATTATCTTTACACATTCCCTCTACACCCCACTGTCCCATCTGGAACAATTATCCTGAAAGCCACATCAATCCTAAAACACTTTGGAAAAGCACAATACCTGAGAAACTAAAAATGTTTGGAGGCGAGAAATGGTGCTTGAGCACCTTCTCAAGAGGTGAAACTCCTCTGGGTGGCTCAGGGTCGGAGATGTCCTGGGTTGAGGAACCCAACCATGATGTCCTACCCTCCAAGGATGGGGTCACCTCATGTTCCTGATTACATTTGGAGAAATCCTGGAAAAGAAACCCTGGAAGGACTGCAAGGAAAGAGAGTTTCTATTTTGGATCAAGGGCCTCACAGCTGTTCAGCATCTATTTAGGAGCACACATGGAGTTGGGAAATTTAAGATCTCCCCCAAAGCATGAACTTCAAATCCTCATGAGAAAATGCCTGTGATTGTGAATGTTCTCACAAGGCTGGTGAATTTATCACCGCTGTCGGCTGCCTGTGAGAAACCCAAGGCAGATTCCATTCCAAGCCAGATTTCATCCCAAGGCAGATTTCTTCCCAAAACAGATTTTATCCCAAGACAGACTTCATCCCAAAAGAGATTTCATCTCAAGACAGATTTCATCCCAAGAGAGATTTCATCCCAGGACACGGCTGCTCCTTAGCAGCTCACCTTTACCTGTCTCTGCCCATTGTCCCTTCCCACAGTTCCCTGCCCATGGATGGGTTGGAATTGGATGGCTTTTAAGGTATTTTCCATCCCAAACTGGATGGCCTTTAAGGTATTTTCCATCCCAAACTGGACAGCTTTTAAGGTATTTTCCATCCCAAACCAGTCAGTGATTCCTAAGGAACCAACTGGAGGAATGCTGGGACAGTTATGGAATGATGCTGCACTTCAAAACTTAGGATAGTCACACATTGAGCCAACACTGATTTAAGCTGCAATTTTCACCAAAAAACTGAATTAATAATGCTCTGGAACCTTCTAGAGAAAGGTGACCCTGCCCATGGCTGGAATGAGATGGTCTTAAAGGTCCCTTCCATCCCCAGCCAATCTAAAGAATTCCTAAGGAAGCTACTGGATGAAGCCAGGAGAGTCATGGAATGACACTTGAAAACAGGATGGTGACACACTGAGCCAACACTTTACTGAACAGCAATTCTCTTTAAAAGATTCATCAGCACTGAAATAACAAAGCTCTGGAACCTTCTAGCAAGGTGTCCCTGCCTATGGCTGAAATGAGATGGTCTTTAATGTCCTTTCCAGCCCAAATCCTACAATTCTGACATTCGAGAATTGAAATTCTATGATTGACATTCGAGAGGTGAAACAACATCCAAGCTGATACTCTCTGTGTCCCAGAAGAAATTATGTAAGAACTGATGATATTCTTTGTGTCACAGAAGAAATAATGTAGGAGCTGATAATCTTTGTGTCCAAGGAGAAATTATGTAAAAGCTGATATTCTCCGTGTCAAAGAAGAAATGATATAGGAGCTGATATTTTTCACATCCCAGAAGAAAGGAGAACAGGAATTCAGCTCAGACACTCAGAAAAGCTGCAGAGGAATGAAAGCAATGTTTCCCCTGGGCTGCTGGAGAAGGAGCTGCACCTCCTGTAATCGCAGGTCACACTTTACATACCAATGCCACCAACCCATTCTGAAGAACAAAGTCTCGGAGCAAAAAAGGGCAAACAAAGAGGAGAGCGGAGCTTTAGAGGACAGACACAGCCAGTTCTTCTTGGGTTTAATCTCCTCAAGCAGATTTCAGGATAATTTCCTCGGAACGACCGAGCGCAGCGTTGGCCTCAGTACTGTCGGATTCGTTCATTGTTCTGTCTTCGCGACCAAGGCAAGTGGCAAACATAGCAAGCAACCTACAGAGCAGCCCCTTGAGCAGAAAATCACAGGAGAATAGAGCAGATCAGTATGCGGCTGTTTGTACAAAGCATTTAGCCAGGCTAAAGGTTTGAGGGGTTTGTGTTCAGGCCAAAAAAGTAATGTCTTTGCAAGGTCTACAGGCCTGGGCCACCCAGGGCAGGTCACAGGGGGACTCCAACCTCTCTTCCAAAACATTTCACTGATGAAAGAATCAAGGAACAGGAACCGTTAAGCCCTTTACAATGGACAAAGAATAAAGAGTTCAAAGGCATGGCAGAAAAGAGACATCCACTGTAAATTAATTAATTACAGCCAACGGGGGGATCTCCCTGTGCCCCTGGCGTGGCTGCGCACGCGGGGACGGGGCCTTGCATGCATTGGGAGGTAAAAATGGACCCAGATGTGACTTCATCCCTCAAAAACATCATCTGAGGGCAAGAACTCCTCAGAATTACATGGGATTTGTGATGGCACCTCCGGGATGGAGGCTGAAGCAGCTCCCAGGGAAGGGAACATGGACCAATCTGCTCATGGCACAGATAGCATCTGGGCAATCGACCATCTCAGGATTCCTCAAGGAAGGATGGAGATCTTGGAGTCATCTTCCTTGGATAAAACCTTGGAAGGCTATCCTGGAAAGGCCAAGCAACGGGATCTCCTTGGATAAAGCCTTGGAAGGCTGTCCTAGGAAAGTCAAGTGATGGGACCTCCTTGGATAAAGCCATTGAAAGCTGTCCTGGAAAAGCCAAGTAATGGGATCTCCTTGGATAAAACCTTGGAAGGTGATCCTAAAAAAGCCAAGTGATGGGATCTCCTTGGATAAAGCCTTGGAAGGCCCTCTTGAAAAGGCCAAGCAATGGGATCTCCTTGGATAAAGCCTTGGAAGGCCATCCTAAAAAAGCCAAGTGATGGGATCTTAGATAAAGCCTATGAAGGCCATCCTAGAAACACCAAGTGATGGGACCTCTTTAGAAAAAGCCTTGGAAGGCTATCCTAGAAAAATCAAGTGATGGGACCTCCTGTTCTGTATCCCCAGGAACAAAGTGACACCTTGAGCACACTGAGGCTGAAGAACAAATCCATGGACTCTGGAGAAGCTCACAGGTGGGAAAAAGTGAGAAACTCTGGGAAGGAATGGAGGCAAGAGGAACAGAGAGAAGATCCCAATTCCCACCCTGAGCTTCTCCTTCACCCAGTTTCCACACTGAGCTTCTCCTTCTCCCACACCATTCCCACAAAAGCCCGCTCTGAAGCTGTTCCCCATTACAGCCCGAGCTCTCAGAGCTCATTCCCATCTGGGTAATTTCAGAGAGCTGTGGGAAGAGGGAGGAGTCACCCAAAACACTGAACTGGGTCAGATTAAAGAGAAACTTCTCTCCCTCGCCATCAAACGTTCCTCTGATGGAACAAAGATGGGCCTGGAGTGCTGTCACTGCAGAGCAAGGAATGGTCCCTGTCATGGGACACTGGCAGGGCTGAGGAGCACCCACAGCCCCAGGGAGGAGCTCCCCAGGGGCTGACCACGAGATGTTTTCCAAGTTGAAGAGAAGGAAACTCTTTAGAAGGATGTTGAACATGCGTGACAAGAAATCTGGAACAGAATCCATAGGACTGGCTAAAGAGTTGGGTCAGGGATCTCCACAGGTTTCCAGACCCGAACCCAAGGTGTTCCATGGGTGTGTCCTGGCAGATGTGAAGTTCTCAGGTCCTTAAATACCAACACCAGCAAATGTGAGCCGTGCCCATCCCACCATCAGCTCAAGAAGTTGTGGAATTTCCATCCTTGGAAGTGTCCAAGGCCAGTTTGGGGATCCAGCTTGGCCTTCCAGGGATCCAGGGGCAGCCACAGCTTCTCTGGGCACCCTGTGCCGGGGTCTGTCCACCCTCCCAGGCAGGAATTCCTTGTCAGGATCCCACCATTCTGTCCATGGCATGAACGTGAGGGCAGCTCTTTGCTGAGCCACAGCAGGGCAGCTGGAAATCACAAATCTCAAAATCATCACGGCTGGAAAAGATCATCCAATCCAACCATGCCCAGCAGCACCAGGGCCAGCACTGCCCCATATCCCCAAGTGCCACATCCACAGGGCTTGAGATCCCTGCAGGGATGGGGATTTCAAACCTCCCTGAGCATTCCCAATCCCTGACCCCCCTTTCCATGGGGAAATTCCTGCTGTGCCCACCCTGAGCTCCCCTGAGGCCGTTCCCTCTGCTCCTGTCCCTGTTCCCCTCCTGGCAGGAGCTGTGCAGAGC
>JAWWLS010000224.1:70828412-70842979 GCA_035040975.1 Myioborus melanocephalus
AGTCCCTCTGCAGCTCTCCTGGAGCCCCTGCAGGGACTCTGAGCATTCCCTGGATTTTTCCCTTCTCCAGGGGAACACCCCTCAGGATGAACTTCGTTACTTCCCCCCGTGCTCAGCTCTCCAGCCTGCTCAGGTCCCACTGGGTGCCCTCCTTTTCCACCCTACACAAAATAAAAACCCCAGGAAGGTTTTCTGTCCCCACTGACCAAAATTTCAGAGGAACAACCCCGTTACACCCCAAGCAGGGATCAGATCAACCTGTGGAGGAACCCCAAGGGTGACCCACACCTGCCCTGGGCACCAAATTCTGGTCAGGAGAGAGAGAATGAGAAGTGACACCACAAATGGGTGAAAAGGAGCCAACAATTGAGATAAAACGTCACATAATCAAGCCCCAAACAGGGAAAATGGGATGGGAAAAGCAATTTCATCATCAGGACTTGGCAGCCCCATGACTCTGAGAGGCTTCCCTGAGTGGAAGGGGCACTTCAGGATGTTCCTTATGGCACCTCAGGACTCATTACAGAGATGGAAAAGGAGATCCACACAAGCCCAGAAGCAGCTTCTGGCTCAGCCTTCCCTCCTTCTGCCTTTTCCTCACTGAATTAGGCCAGGCCTAAAACTATTTCAGGTGCAAATGCACACTGTCCTCTCTCTGAACTTGTATGTTCTCAGGCCAGCTGAGAACATGACCTTTTATTTCCATTATTCTTGAAGTTTAAACACCTAAAAACCTTTTCTTTAAAAAACACCCAGTTTTTCCTCTCACAGAACACATGGATGCCTCACAGTTTAGATCCAGTTTTATCTGAAGAAAACAAAAGTATATGGAATTATTTTTTTTTTAGCATTTTAAGCCTGAATCCCTTTTTCCCCTTCTTATTTATTATCAGAGAACTCGGAGATGCCACAGGAGTTTCAATCACGGTGTTAAATGTCTGCTCAGAGAACAGAAGGTACCACCAGGGATGAGCAGCAGCTCCTGCCCTGGGCACCGAGATTTAAAACCCTCCCAGAATTTATGGGTTTCACTCCTTATAAATAAGACCCGACTTAATCCTTTCCTGCCTCACCCCTGCGCTCCACGACTTACAGCAGCTCCTTATAAAGTCAGCCCTGGCTTGTGAACATCAATTTCAGGCCATTTCCCCGGGAATACAGCGGGAAATCTGCTGGATAAGCAGCTGCTGCTGACAGGAGACAAACGAGCGCGCGGCCGCGGATATTTCAGCGCTAATAAGCTGCCGCTGCGGCTGGAGGTTGTTTGTATTCCTGCTTGGAATGGCTCTGGCTGGCAGGAATCGAGCACATCCTCCTGCCACAGATGCCCACCTCAGCTCTCAGGAGTTTATTTATGATGGGGTTTCGCTTCTCAGTGTGTTTTTTGCTTGGTTTATTTTTTTTTTTTGAGTTTTCCTGTAGTGCTGGAAGAGCCGGACTCGGTCGGGACACATGGAGCTGAGTCTGGCATGGATCTGTTTGCCACAGCCACAGCCCTCCCAAAATCATTACCCATCCCAACCCTCCTAAAATGGTTACCCACTTGAAATGGCTACCTGTCCCAATCATCCCAAAATCCTTACCCATCCCAATCCTCCTAAAATGGTTACCTGCCCCAATCCTCCTGAAATCATTACCCATCCCAACCCTCCCAAAATGGTTACCCTCCCAAAATCATTACTCTCCCGAAATGGTTACCCGCCCCAATGATCCCCAATGATCCCAAAATCATTACCTAACCCAATCCTCCCGAAATTGTTACTCACCCTAATCCTCCCAAAATCAGTACCCACCCCAACCTTCCCAAAACCATTATCCACCCCAAACTTCCCAAAATGGTTACCGTCCCAAAATCATCACCCTCCCAAAATGGTTACCCACCCCAATCACCCCAAAATCATTCCCCCCCCCAATCCTCCCCAAATCGTTACCCACTCCAATCCTCCCAAATTCATTACCCTCCTGAAATGGTTACCTGCCCCAATCCTGAAATCATTACCCACCCCAACCCTCCCAGAATTGTTACCCTCCCTACATCATTACCCTCCCAAAATGGTTACCTGCCACAATCATCCCAAAATCATTACCCACCCCAACTTTCCCAAAATCATTTTCCACCCCAAACCTCCTGAAATGGTTACCCTCCCAAAATCATTACCCTCCCAAAATGGTTGCCTGCCCCAATCCTCTCAAAACCCCAACCCTCTCAAAATGGTTACCCTCCCAAAATCATCACCCTCCCAAAATGGTTACCCACCCCAATCACCCCAAAATCATTACCCACCTCAATGCTCCCGAAATTGTTACCCACCCTAACCCTCCCAAAATCATTACCCTCCCAAAATCATTATCTACCCCAACCCTCCCAAAATCATTACCCTTTCAAAATCATCATCCACCCCAAACCTCCTGAAATTGTTACCCGCCCCAACCCTCCCAAAATCATCACCCTCCCAAAATCATTATCCACCCCAACCCTCCCAAAATCATTACCCTCCCGAAATGGCTGGTTACCCTGCCGAAGCGGTGCTCTGCTCCACCCTCGGTGGCAGTGCCAGGACCTGTGTCCTGGCACGCAGAGCGGGATCCCTGAGGTGTCCCCGTGGCTGTTGGGAGCTCGGAGCAGCCGCCGCGCTCAGCCGGCCCTGCACTGACTCCCCGATGATTTTCGGGAGCGTGGCACAAGCTGGGGCACTCCCAAAGGCCTTGTCCCCGTGCCAGCACCCTGAGCAAGCAGCGGTGACGTCCTGATCCTGCTCCCCAGAGTGGCTCCAGCCCTGTCTGGGTTTCAGGAACAGCTTCTCCAGGGGAACACCCCTCGGGATGAACTTCATGAGATTCCCCTGTGTCAACCTCTCCAGCCTGCCCAGGTCCCACTGGGTGCCCTCCTTTCCCACCCTACACAAAATAAAAACCCCAGGAAGGTTTTCTGTCCCTGCTGACCAAAATTTCGTAGGAACAACCCCGTTACACCCCAAGCATGGGTCAGATCAACCAGTGGAGGAACCCCAAGGGTGACCCACACCTGCCCTGGGCACCAAATTCTGGTCAGGAGAGAGAGAATGAGAAGTGACACCCTGGCCCCTCAGCTCAGGAACAATTTGTCCAAAGGACAGGATGTGATCTGGACAGGGAACAAGGAGCAGGAATGCAGCCCTGAGCTGAGCACTCTGCAGGGAAAGGGGAAAACAAACACCTCAAAGGCACCAATGCTCCTTTACCGACGTGGCAGAAAACTGAAGAGATTCAAAGCACACAAAGCAATCCCAGGAACAGCTCTGTGGGGTCATTCATTATTTAAGACCTTTGCAAATCCCATCAAAACCTGGGTTTGCGCTGGCAAGAACAGGGATCACAGGTGAAAGCTGGCAGATCTCCATGGCTGATATACCCAAACTTCTCCCTGGTCCAACCTCAGCCAAACAAAGCCATTCCAAGGGTGTCATCCCAGCAAAATTCACAGATTTATTGTTTTGTGGTTCTTTCCTGGCAATGAATCCCTCTGTCCACGGCTCCTGATGGAACTTGGGGTTGCCATGACACCTTTCCAGGTGACACTGCCCTCCCTGTGCCACCCAGGATCCTTTTGGACACACAGGAAGGATCCAGAAGGTTCCCTGTGGCTCAAGGTGACACTGCCCTCCCTGTACCAGCCAGGATCCTTCTGGACACACAGCAAGCATCCAGAAGGTTCCCTGTGGCTCAAGGTGACCCAGGATCCCCCTGGACACACAGCAAGCATCCAGAAGGTTCCCCTGTGGCTCAAGGTGACACTGCCCTCCCTGTACCACCCAGGATCCCTCTGGACACACAGGAAGGATCCAGAAGGTTCCCTGTGGCCACTCCAAACACTGAAAAGGAAGAGCCAAGCTCCAAATCTCTTGCAGAGATGCAGCCAAGAGGCTCCTACCAGAACACACCACCACAGCATCACTGAGGCCGGAAAAGCCCTCCAGGACCACCGAGTCCAGTCTGTGACCAAACCACACCTCGTCCCCATCCTGAGCACTGAGTGCCACGTCCAGGTGGCACCTCCAGGCGTGGGGACTCATCCTGGGCAATCCCAAAGCCCAGCATCCATCCTGCTTGAGGAGACCAGCCATGAAATCCTCTCTTTTCCATGCAGATGCCACAGGGAAGGCTGTGGGCTCCCAGGGGCAGCCCCGGTGGGGAAGGGCCGCGCGCGCGGAGGCTCCGGAGCCGGCCCCGCTGCCGGCAGCGTTTGTTTAGACACGGCCAATCTGCTCCCAATTAGCGAGAGGAAACGCCAAGAGGCTGCCTTGTTAATTAAGGAGCTGGCTATCAAAGGACTCATTAAGAGCTACTGAAATGGAATGGTTGTTCAAATAAATACCCATTAATCTTAACGTGCAATCAGGAACGCGCTGCCAGTCCCCGCCACCCTGCAGGAGCACCTCTGGCTGCCAGGGAATCGTGGAATAGGTTGGGTTGGACCCCAAAGATCACCCAGGTCCACCCTGGAACACCTCCCACTATCCCAGGTGCTCCAAGCCCTGTCCTTGGGCTCTTCCAGGGGTCCAGGGGCAGCCACAGCTTCCCTTCACCTGTTGGTGCCTCCTGCACTTCCCCCGGCCCCAACCAGGTGGGATGTGGTCCCAGAAATCCAAAACCAACTCCTGCTGTAGCTGAAAAACCCTCCCAGCGCCCCTCTGAGGAATTAACACAGCATTCCCATGGAAAACAAAGCCTGACAGGCTCCAAGTGCTCTCAGAATTTCCAATTATTTTTTTTAGCTACCAGCAGAATTCCTTCCTCGCCCGCAACAAGCATCGGGATTGATGCGATTAAGGATATTTAGATGTGCAAAATCCAGGGACTTCAGAGAGCAGGAAAGCAGGCCAAAAAATGGGAATCCTTTGGTATTAAATGTACAATTTTCTATAAACACCACAAGTTGTCCCCATAATTTCAACACTGAATTTCCTGACTTTCCCAATCCGTAAGGCAGCACTGGGATGTTTTGCAGAGGATGGAAACGTGATGGGGAAATAATGAGCAATTGTTTGGTAGCACAAACCCCAGGATAATCCCAGTGGATCCTCTCTCTGCGGCCACAGATGGAGACTTCAGACTCTGCAGACCTCCCAGGGCTCATCTCCTGCTCCAGAAGCTTCTGGATCCCCTGGCTGCCTCAAATCCCCCTAAACTGGGGGCAAATTCAGTCAATCAGCCCTGGAAATTTTTCCTGCCTTGCCTGTCTTGTCCTGATCTGCCTTTTTTTTTTTTAACAACAGTTCTGCACTCGCTGAAGGTGGCAGAAAAACCCCAAACCATCACCCAAAAGCACAAATGCTTCCCAAAATGTCAAAACAAATGAACGACGAGTACCTGTGATTTTTAAAAATATTTTTAAGAGGTTTACTTAAAAAATAAACCTTTCATTAATTGTCCAAAGGTCAATTTTCAACTGAACCAAGTAGGGTTTTTTGGTGGAGATTTTTGGTTGGATTTTTTTTATGGTTTGTTTTGGGTGTTTTCAGCTTTGTTTTAGTTTAAGAAAACCACACAAAACCAAACAAAACCTCTACCAAAAAAAAAAAAAAGAAAAAAAAAGACAACCCAAAAGCTGTGGATCTGCGCTCAAGATCCTGCAAAGAAATGGATTCTCCAGGACAAAGAGGTCCAAAGGAACGAGGGACAGGCCCAAGCAAGCACACCCCAAGCCCCAGTGATGTATCTGGTTGGTTGCCAATGTCACCCCGAGCTTGGTGGCCTCCAGAGTTGTCCCCTCAAGGCTGGAGCTCAGCTCAATCACCACTGTGGCCACACCAACCTCCACGGCTCCATCCCACACAAACCCTGCAGGTACCAAGAAAACTCTCAATTAATTAATTCTATTTACTCAGCTTTGCAGCACTCATTAAGAATAAATCCCTTTTTTGTCCCTATTTTTTTTTTTTTTAAATGGAAGGAGGAGAGGAGCAGAGCAATTCCTGGTTTCCAGCTGTGGGCTCTGTCACTCCATGTTGACGTGACGCACGTGGGACACGAGGGGTGGCTGACGTGGTGTGGCCACCAACGGGCCCTGAGTGACTTCAGGCACTGGCAGACCTGGATTTGATCCCTGGCTCCATGGAGCCATCCCAGGAGCTGAACACTGGAGCCACTGTGTGGATTTATGGAGCTGGAAAAAGGGGCCGGAGCCAAGTTAGGAGGTGACGTTCACGTGGCTTTGGGATCTGCCAAGGAAAAGAAGAAGGAGGGAAACCTTCCAGCCAAGGCTGGCTTGTGGGTCAGGGCTCCTGGGCACATGGGAATGGCTGCTGGAGGAAGGGATATTCCTCAGCTGTGGATCCATGGGATGCTCCTCAGCCATGGATCAACAGGATGCTCCTCAATCTTGGATCCATGGAATACTCCTCAGTCTTGTATCAATAGGACGACCATCAGTCTTGGACCCATGGGATGCTCCTCAACTTTGGGCCAATTAGATGATCCTCAGCCTTGGACCAATGTGATGTTCCTCAATCTTGGATCCATGGGATGCTCCTAAACCTTAGACCAACGGGACGTTCCTCAATCCTGGATCCATGAGATGCTCCTCAACTTTGGACAACAGGATGCTCCTCAATCCTGGATCCATGAGATGCTCCTAAATTTTGGACCAATGGGATGTTCCTTAATCTTGGATCCATGGGATTCTCCTCAGCCTTGGGCCAATGGGATGTTCCTCAATCTTGGATCCGTGGATGCTCCTCAGCCTTGGATCCATGGAATACTCCAAGCCTTGGACCAACAGGATGTTCCTCAATCTTGGACCCATGGGATTCTCCTCAGCCTTGGGCCAATGGGATGTTCCTCAGCCTTGGATCCATGGGATGCTCCTAAACCTTGGACCAACAGGATGTTCCTCAATCCTGGATCCATGAGATGCTCCTAAATTTTGGACTAATGGGATGCTCCTCAGTGTTGGATCCATGGGATTCTCCTCAGCCTTGGGCCAACGGGATGTTTCTCAATCTTGGATCCATGGAATACTCCAAGCCTTGGACCAATGGGATGCTCCTCAGTGTTGGACCCATGGGATCCTCTAGACCTTGGAGCTCCTGATGACTCAAGAAGAGAGACGATGACTGCACACACATTTCTTTGGGAAGGCATTTTGGATTCCACCCACACTGGGGCACATGGAATGGCCAATGTCACTGTCACCATGACAGCAGCGTCCCTTCCAACAGCCCCAGCATCTACTCCCAGCTGGGACAGACATCCATGCCCTGACTTCCCAGGAATGGGGGGGCCTCTTCTGCCCAGGATCTGCCATTCCAGAAGTGATCCCACGATCCAGAGTTGTTTGTTTGGGAGGAGGACGGATGCTCTGGGAGGGATGAACCTTGGGTCACCCATGGAAAAACCCTTGGTACCATCAACAAATCACCAGATTTCAACAGAGCTTCACCACCGAAGCTTTTCCTGAGTAAAACTGGGATTTTGGCCTTGGCTTTGACCACCCCTATCTCAGTTCAGGAGACATGAACGTCCCACCATGGAAGATCTCAGGCTCACCATGGAAAACCTACGGAGAGCAGCACCAATTAACCCAATTCCAAATGAAATTTGTCTCCTGCAAAGACCAACTCAACTGGAAAACTCCAAAGGTGGAGCAGCTCCAACCAGCCTGGAAGGTCCTGCCTGACCCAGGATCTCTCCCAAATTCCCATGGAAGCTCAGCCCTTTCCAGCAGCTGCATTCCAGAGGTGTGGAAAAAACTCCATGGGGTGTCCTTTGCCAGAGGCAAACTCTTCCCCCCTTGATGATATTCCGGGAAAACGGGATCTGACAACAGGACCAAGACATGGCAGAGCTGAACTCCCACCAAAAGCTCAGGGACAACGAGGCAAAAAAAAAAAGAGAAAAGGGGGAAGAAAAGAGAAAAGCAAACCCAGCAATTATCCTCACCACACCAAAAATAAACCAGCCACTGCAGCCCGATACAAATCCCTGACATTCCAACAAAAGAGGAAGAAAACTTTGGCTGTGCCCAAGATGCCCAAGGTCAACAGCTGGAAGTATTTTGGCTGGAGATGGGGGAAGCTCAGGGAAGAGGGAAATCACACTGGGGGTGATGGTCACAACCAGCTCCCGCAGACAGGGCTGAAAGGCGCTTTTATTAAAAATATTTAATGCTGTTTTATTCGGTTTGGGGCTCTTTTGGGGTTGTTAATGATTTGTGGAGTAGCCAGCTCCATGGAAAGGTTTTTCCTCTGAAAGAATCAAGCGGTCTTGGAACCATGAGAAGCTTGAGAAGCAGAAGCAAAAAAACCCAACAGCAAAAGCACAACACAAGGAAGTTGGAACCACAGAAATCGTGGGATTTGGGATATCAGAGGCTCTGGGATAGGAGCAGGCACAGGAACACACAATTTGTCACTGTGTCAGAGCCAACGAGTGACTTCTGCTTGATGATTTTGTTAAACAGGAAAAAAAATGAACAGAAGGAGGGGCAGGGGGAAGGGAAGGGAAGGGAAGGGAAGGGAAGGGAAGGGAAGGGAAGGGAAGGGAAGGGAAGGGAAGGGAAGGGAAGGGACTCAGGATGCAGATGACACAGCCGAGCAAGGGGCAGCTCCTTTGGAACCCTAAAGAGCCCAGAGTGGGCAGAGATCTCCTCTGGAAGCTCCAGGGTTTGCAGCAAAGCTGGGAAGCTGCTGGGGGAAATTTGGATATGTAAACATGCAAAAATCCAAGGAAACAAGATTCCACAATCTACGTCTTTTTCCTTGTTCAACACCCAAAGGCAGAGCAGGATATTTTTAATTAAATGGTTTTTTTGGGAGTCAGGAACATGGAAATGGTTGGGTGCAGAGCCTGGATCACCCAAAATGAGCTGGAGCATCCAGATGCTCTCTAGGCTCCTCTGGTGCTGCAGGATCTCTCCAAGGACTTCCACACCAGCCATGGGTGGGGAAGATTCCTGCCAGTCCAGGTTTGGGGTGGGACAACATCACACCGTGAGAAACTCCAGGAAATACTCTAGGAATTACTCTAGAAATTATTCTAGGAATTAGAACTTATCCTGGTTTGCCAGTGGGTTTAACTGCAGGAACTCAATAACCACAGAACCACCTGATCCTGAATGTCCCAACAGGCAGGAAATCTGAAATCAAAATCGCAGAATCCTGGAATGGTTTGGATTGGGAAGGACCTTAAATCCCATCCATGGGCAGGACACCTCCCACTGTCCCAGGTGGATCCAAGCCCCAATGTCCAACCTGGCCTTGGACACTTCCAGGGATCCAGGGGCAGCCACAGCAAATCTGGGAATTCCATTCCAGGGCCTCCCCACCCTTCCCAGGAAGAATTCCTTCCCAATATTCCATGTAAATCTCCCCAAAGCCAAAAGGTACAAATGGAACATGAAGTGGCCTTGATTTTTTGGTCCTATTTGTGTCTCTCTCCTGGTCCCCGTGCCCAGGATCCGAGACTTTCCCAGATCCTTGATGGAAAGCAGAGCCGTGGCCCGGCCGCGATCGGAGCGCGCGGCTCCAAACTGGAACGAACGAGACCAAAAAAAAAAAAAAAATTAAAAAAAAAAATATTGACATATTTCATCCTCCTCTTTTGTGGGTTTTATTTTCTTTTGTATTCGCTTTGGGAATAACATTCTTTCCATTGGGAAGAGCCTGATTTTCCATTAAATACAAAGCAGCTGCCATCTTGGAAACAAAAAGCTGATTAAATACAGATTCTTTTTTTATTTTTTCCCCTCACTTATGAAGAGCGAGAACCACGTTTGTTTCTGCTGATTTATCGGGGCAAAGCTGCCAATTACGGCAGCAGGAAAACTTAAAGAGAGGGACTTGAATCGCTCCATCTTCTCGAAATAATTTTGTAATTACAATTCGATGACGGAGGAAAAAAAGGAAAGATCCAGAAGTTTGGAGCGCTCGTCCTCCCTCTGGGATGGCGACCCCGGGGGTTCCTCACCCTCTGCACACACAGGGATGCTCCAGATCCCCCCATTTACGCAGATTCCCACCCTTTGGGATGCGGGGGGAAGGCTCGGCACACCGGGGTGACGCGCGGGGCCCGGAGGAGACGCAACCACTGCCCCACTGCGGCCCAGATGTTGAGCAGACTGGAAAAAAGGATGAGCTCCAAGGAAAAATCCCAAGCCACCCACTCCATTGCTGCTCCGTGAGCCAGCAAAGCTCGGTCCAAGAGGTCTGTCCAAGCAGACCCGAGTGACCGACAGGAGCGGCGTCCGAAGCTTCAGCTCATTTTTGTCTTTTCCCAAAATCTGAATCATAGCTGAAATTTCCATTTCGAAATTGAGGCGTTAGAGCTAAAAACCAGGCAGAAGATGGATGAAACACAGAGATGGGGAAAGCTGTAGGAATTAGTGACTGGTTTTTAATTAACCCATCAGGTTCTCCTGATTTCTTGCCCTTCATGAAACCCAACATAAAAACTCCAGAGGATGATGAGAATTCCATAGAGATCTACACTTTGAGAAGTTTTCCTGCTCCTATCATTCCATCTACCTAAAGCTGTAAGACCCAGGGAAAGCATTTCTGGAAAGGGATCCTGTGATGGTCACGAAATCATTTTCACCCACACTGGTGGCATCAGCCATGGTTGGTGGCTCCATCCCGAGCACCCAACTTCTCTGTGCACCCTCAACTCAAGTGTCCCCTGCACAGGGATCCCCCAAAGGTTTGGGCTCCTCCCATGGATGGGTTAAGGAAGGTGTGGAGAGCTTTGGAAGCTGCTCATGGATGTCCCTTTCCACATTCCCAACTTAAGAGCCCTAGGAAGAGCAGTAGATGAAATAGGAGGAAAGCAGGAAATTGCAAATCCTGCAATTTCCCCTGATTTTCCTAAAGGGCAGAAGAATCCCAACCCAAACTTTATCTCCTGGTAGGATTTTTGGAGGGTCCAGGCTGAAACTCTGGAGCAGGAAGGAGAAGGCACGTTTGGATTCCACACACACCAGGGCTGGAATTTTGGCTGCCAGATTCCCTGTGCCCCACATTCCTTATGGATGGAGGTGCAGGCAAGAGAAAGCATCCAACACCTTCCTCAGTCCCAGCCTGGAAAACAAAATTCCAAGCCAACCATGCCGAGGTGACTCCACAGAGGGAACGATCCCTAAGGAAGCATGCCCTGGTTTAAAGGATTTATGGCCTTGGGCGTTTTGGCTTCCATTAATTTTCCAACTGCTGAAAGCAGACAAGGAAACCTTGGATTTCCAGATAACCTGGCTTAGCCAGACTCGAGTTTAAAGAGTTTCCAGGTTAATCAGGGGTCAGTCAGACTGCCCCATCCAGCACTACCAAATCCAGAGTGGGATTTGGACACTCTGCTCCTTGTTTCAACCCCTCCATCCTGAGAAATATTTGGGATTCTGGAGGCACTTGGTAAACCAGGAATGGGTTGCTCCAGCCACCAGTCCATTCTCTCCCCTTCAAGGCATCCCTGCTTTACAGGAATTTTGCTGAACATTCATTCAGGCCACGCAATCCCCTAAAAAACTTGGATCACCTCTGGAGTGGAAAGCTCCAGACATGGAAGATTCTGGAAGCTGCTCATGCCCTGTCCACGTCCACACCCCGCTTTTTTTACCTTTTAAACTTCCAGGATCAGCCACAACAACTTCCCACCAGACAAATTAACTCTGCTAAAACTCCTCCTTTGTCCTGCTACTTTGCACGATCCCATTTTTATTTTCCCCCCTCTTCCGTGATTTATTCCCGCCAATTAATCCCAACAAGGAAGAGAACAGAAAATTAGGAGGGATAAAAGGAAGGAAAACTGGGATTTGTTGCCGTTAAGAACAAGCCTGACTAAGAGCAGGCTGGCAAAGCCCCTCCATATAAAGGGATTACTCCATCCCTGACCCTTTCCAGGGGAGCTCCAGGTATTATTTTCCATTGATTTACCTTAATGAAAGTAATGCCCTCCTCTCCATAGGAAGCTGACTCCAGAGCTGTCTAGGCACTGGATCCAATTAAAGAAATAAATACATCTGGCTTCTAAACAGCTCCGAGCCTGGAAAAGCCAGGGGGAAAAGGGCTTTTTGCATCCCTCCCTCTTGGGCTACGCCCTCAGGACAGCACGGAGGATGCCTGACATCCAACACCGCTCCTGGAATCCCCTGGCTGCAGGGAATGCCTGGAGCATCCCGGCTTTGATGGAAGCCAGCCTGGGATTGCTTTAACGAGGCTCCCCTCTCTCCAGGAGCTGCTGGTGATTTGAGGCCTCAGTGTTGACTTAGAAACCCACCCCAGGTGCCTGGAGCCTGCAAATAGTCCAGGCTTAGCCAGGCTCGGTTTCCAGGGAAAGGGGCACAAGCATCCTGCCAGAGCAGGGAGTATCAGCCAGGATTCCCATGAAGAGCAGGGAATAAAGGCTGGAAAGCAGAAGCAGGGTCCAGGCTCTGAGTGTGACAACCCCACAGAACGCCCAGGTGGGTTTTGCTCCCGTGGGCCTGGGTTTGCAGCCGTGGGAATAGAGGAAACAAGGTGGCTGCAGAGCACTTTGTTTGCCGTCCATCCCTGGAAATGCCGCGGGTTTTCCTCCTGCACATGGAACAAGCAGAGATGACAACGATCACAGGGGGTTGCTGAACCAGAAGGAAGGTCTGAAAAGTCTCCTTGGCTTTACTCTGGTGCTAATTGGCCAAATCCAAACTGGGAGATGGCACATGTCAAGAATCCACGTTATTTTCTGGAGAAAACCATGGAATTCCAGGGTGGTTTGGGATGGAAGAGACCTTAAAGATGATCCAGTTCCACCCCCTGCCGTGGCAGGGACACCTTCCACCATCCATCCCAGGTTGCTCCAAGCCCCATCCAGCCTGGCTTTGGACACTTCCCCTCCAGTTGAGCTTAGTGATCCAATCCCTCAAACCAGGAGGAACTTCCAGCTGGAATCCCCATAGGGAATTTCTCCAAACAAGGAGCACGGATTTTACAAACATCTTTTCTCTTTGGAGCACAGTGTGAGAATCTCATCCAGGTTTCCCCAATATCAGGCATTCCCCCTATTTCCCTGCAGATTCAGGTATTCCAGGGTGATAAAAGGAGCCACTTCAATGCACTGAAACCAACAATTTAGTGACCCATTGGGCAGGAAACCCCTTCCTTTGGTCTCTGATTTATCCCAGAATTATTCATCCCATCGATCTCAACTTTCAATCCATCCTTTCCTTTCCCCCTGGCTGACACAAGGGACCTTTTCTGGTTCAGTTTTCCCTGAGCCTGGAGGTGTGAGCAGAGCAGAGCCAAGGTGCAGGACACAGCGTCCGGTACTCACCGACATGGTGGAGTGGACATCCACCTGCCCCTACAGAGGACAACACAGCAGGTCAGGGTCAGAGGCAGAACAGAGCAACAGGACAAAGGCAGAAAGGAGCCCAAAGGTCGTCAGAGGTGCCCACAACCCCCTCAATGCTCCAACAGCAGCTCCAACATCAGCAAAGGATTGGGAAAGAAAATGGGGGCTCCTGGGAGCTGCTGGGAGGAGAGGGAAGAGGAGAATAAAGAACCACAAGAGGAGTTTTGGTGTCATTCTGTCACAGATTCCTGGAATGGGCTGGGTTGGAAGGGACCTTAAAGATCATCCTGATCCAAACATATCCCACTATCCCAGGTGGCTCCAAGCCCCAGTGTCCAACCTGGCCTTGGGCACTGCCAGGGATCCAGGGGCAGCCACAGCAAATCTGGGAATTCCAGCCCAGCCAGGAATTCCTTGCCAAGGTCCCAGCCCAATCTCCCCTTTCCCAGTGGGAGCCATTCCCTGGGTCCTCTCCCTCCTCTCCCTGTCCCTCTCCAGCTCTCCTGTCTGCTCTGCACGCCCCCATCCCTGCTCCTCAGCAATCCCACCTGCAAGAGGGGATGGATGCCAAACCCTGGGAGTGACAGCTGGGATCAGCTCCAGCAGGGCTTGCTCAGCTCTTCCAAGGGCCAGGGGAGTTATTTAAGCACAGAGTGGACTTGTGCAAACCCAGAGGTGACTCTGGTGCTCCTGAGATGTTTTCCTGATGGTTATTTTCCACTTGGGTCCCTCCCAAGGCGGCCGAGGCTGTGGTTGGTGCAAAGTTCATGGCATTTTGCTTCCATGCACAGGGCCTTGGCTTATAAATATTCCAGAGGGATTTGACTTTTCAAATAAAAACACAGGCAATCGTTCTCTTTGGAAAGAAAATAAACACTTGCAAAGCTCTTTCTACCAGAGCAAGAGCTGCCGGGGCCGTTCGTTTGCGAGGGGGGAAGAGATGCCAAGAGAAGGCAAAAAACCATCACAGCTCCAGCTGAAATCTGTGCCTGCCATCTGGCAAAAATAAGCAGAAAAGGGAAAAAAAAAATAGGGGGAAAAAAAAATTCCCTCTGCAGAGGGTTCACACTGAAGTGCTCAGCGGCAGAGGTTGGATTTGTTGGATCGCTGAAAGATTGCTTCCCCTTCCCAGGTCAGCCTCACCTCTTGACCTGCTCTGATTCCCTTCCAAAGGAGGTTATCGAGATACAAGACTAACAGAGGATTAAAGGAAACTGAAAATAAAAACAAAACACCCCCCCCTTCCCCCAGCCCCGCTCCCCTCCCCCAAG
>JAWWLS010000224.1:70950165-70960606 GCA_035040975.1 Myioborus melanocephalus
TTTTCTCTCAGGACAATGTGGAGATGGAGCTCCATGACATTCCCAGCACAGAAATGAGATCCAAGTCAGCACAATCCCTTCCCTCTCATCCTCAGAATCTTCTTGGGTCCTTCAGATTCTTCCAAACTGGGTCATTCATGGAGGGCAGCAGAAGAACAGGCTGAGATGGAGCCAAGGGAGGGTGGAAAGGATTTGGGGCCAATGGAGAGCTCAGCACACTCCTTATTTTCTCTCAGGAGGACAGCACAGAGATGGAGCTCCATTAAATTCCCAGGACAAAAATGGGATCCAGGTCAGCACAATCCCTTCCCTCTCACCCTCAGAATCTTCTTGAGTCCTTCAGATTGTTCCAAACTGAGTCACTTTTGGAGGGCAGCAGAACAGACTGAGATGCAGCCAAGGGAGTGTGGAAAGGATTTGGGGCTGATGGAAATCTTGGCACATTGCTCATTTTCTCTCAGAAGGACAACGTGGAGATGGAGCTGCACAACTCACAGGGCAACAAATGTCCCTTGAGGTGTCCTGGAATTCTTTTAAGCCAGGCTTGGGACATGGTCCAAACCTGTTAGAAGCCTCTGAAAAACCAAGTGGGAGCTGCAGCAGTGGTGGATTTGGTTCATGGATAAATGTGGGAATGCAAATGGGAAAACCTTGATTATAATTCCTCATGACCTTTAGTTCGGGTAGGGCAGCTTTTTGAGGATTAATGAGTCTCCCAACCACTAGGAATCTACAGGAACTTCAGTGATGCCAGGGAGTTCCTGCACACTCAGATCCCTTGATCAGCTCTTGGTTTTATATTTAATACTAATTCATCCTGGTTTAACTGGACTGAGCAGGATTAGCAGCAGAACGTCAGGAAAATGAGGAGTGGCTGGAGAAGCACCAAGTGTTCCTGAGGCTGGGCCAGGGCATGTGAAGGAGGGCAAGAACCTGGAACTGGAGCATGCCAGGGGGAGAGAAGGGGAGGTGGGAGGAGGAGGTGGAGAAGGACAAGGAGAAGGAGGTGAAGGAGAAGGAGCAGGAGGAAGAACAGGAGGAGGAGGAGAAGCACTGGCTGAGCACCTCAAGGCTGTGCCTGTGGCAATCAGAGAATCCACAATGGTTTGTTTGGGTGGGAAGGACCTTAAAGCCCATCCAGTGTCACACCTGCCATGGGCAGGGACACCTCCCACTGCCCCAGGGGGCACCAAGCCCCATCCAACCCAGCTCTGAGCCGTTTTAAACTCTCAGTTCAGCCTTGAATGGATCAATTATCGATCCCCCTTCCCTGGAGATGCACAAGAGATCAAACAGGAGCTGCTGAGATGGGGAAACCAAGCTGCTCTCCATATGGCCAAGGAAAGGGCCCTCTATAAATAGCAGAGTGGGAAGGGAAGGCTCCTTTAGGAACATCGCTGATACAAAGTTGGGTTTGTTCCCAACTTCAGAAGTGAGAAGCAGGAGGAGGAATGAAAGCTGATTGCAATCTGATGGATGCAGCTCTCTTATCTCTGCGCTCCCAGGGCAGCTTCACGTGAGAGCAGCTCCAGAGCCCTGTGGGAAACACAGCTGAGCTCCCACCCCAGCAGCTCCCCGGGCTCAGGGACCTCCTCTGGCCCAGCTCTGCTGGAAATCAACAGCTGAGCTGCAAAATCAGGATGGATTCCAGGAGATTCCAGCCCTCTGCTCCACCTCGTGCTTCCCGCTGCGTCCTGCTCCATCCCAGAACCTCTCCCACATCCAGAGAGCTCCAGGCTTGCCCAAAGTGACTCCCCAGGGAGGTTTGGAGGTAAAGGATCTGCAGAGCTCTCCTGGGCTCCTCAGGAAGGAGGTCTGGTGGCAGCTGGAATGGCTCCCCAGGGAATGGGCACATCCCCAAGGCTGCCAGAGCTCCAGGGGAGTTTGGGCAACGCTCCCAGGGACAGGGTGGGACATTCTGGGATCAGGACTGATGATCCTGTTCATGGATTCTCCTCATGGCAAGGGTTGGAATGAGATGATCTTTGAGGCTCCTCACACCCCAAACCATTCCATAATTCCATGATCCTCGTGGGTCCAACTCAGCACATCCTGCCCAAGCTTCCCACTGCTCCACATGGAAAATATTTTAGGGAGAGAGCTCCGGGGTCAGGGGAATTCTTCAGTGGAGGAGCTCCCCTGCTGCACCTGCATGAGCAAAGCAGAGCAGATATCCACAGAATCCTGAGGCTGGAAAGGACCCCTAAAATCAGCAACTCCAGCATATTCCAGAGATTCTCCATCTCCCAGGATGGGGACTCATCCTGGATAAGGAGCAGGAGATGCTTCCATCATCCCAAACTCCACATTTTGGAGCGATGGGAATCACAGTGGGAACAGTGTCCAAGTGAGCTCAGAGAAACACCTGGGATGAGCTGACAGCTGGGGAAGAGGGAAAACCAGGGAGAACACAAACCCCACAAACCTCTGGGCTGAAAAAGGCAGCCAGGAAATTCACACAGAGCCAAAAACCTGCAGAACACCTCAGTGCCCTTTCCCTGTGCAGCCAGAGCAGGGGGACAATAGGAAGGGCAGGAAACCCCTGGAATTTGGGGCTGGAGGGATGAACTCCCCATCTCAGCTCGTGCCTTTGCACAGAACAAAGATGGAGAGACAGGGAATTGTTTTTCCAAGGCAGCTGCAGCCTGGAAGAGGCTCCGTGTGTGGCTCCATAAACACCCAGGGATGCTCCTTGAAGTGAGATCCTGCAGGGAATCCTGCTCCAAAGGCACATGGAATGAGGAGACTCCCCGTGGCTCCTGCAGGGAATTCTGCTCCAAAGGCACACGGAATGAGGAGACTCCCCGTGGCTCCAGCTGCTCCTCTGGGATGGATCCCATGAGCCGCCCTCGGGCCTGGGTTTGATCTCCTTTCCCTGTGGAATGTTTCCCTTCAGCATCCCAGGTCAAAGGCAGAGGCAACACCGAGCCCTGACCCTGCTCCAAAACCTCTGTGTGGAACAGCCAGGGCCGTTCCCAGGATGATGGAATTCCCTGGGTGAGCCCCTTGGAAAGGCAGGAATGGTGACCCTGGATCCTGTTAGGGCTCCTGTCAGCAGTGCCACCCCTGCTCCCAATCCAGGGGCTGAACTTTCCCTGCAGACACGGGGCTGGTGAAGCCCAGCAGGAATTCCCTGCAGACACGGGGCTGGTGAATCCCAGTGGGAATTCCCTGCAGACACGGGGCTGGTGAATCCCAGTGGGAATTCCAGGCACCAGCATCCCCAGGATCTGGGTGCTCCCCAGGGTTCCAGCACAATAAAATCCATCCATCCATGCCATCCACTTCCCTTCCCAAATATTCCCAAATCCCCATATCCTCTGTCCCTTCTCCCAGCTGCTCTGTAACATTTCAATTTGGGACGCTCCGGGCTCCCAAATCCAGCGGCTGCTGCCGCTTCCCATCCTCTGACAGCCCCGGCTGGGCTCCTGTAAACACCTCCCCAGTGCAGCCATTCCAGGGGGGTTTTCCAAGGCAGAAAAACCCAGGAGGGAAATTGGAATCCTCCAGCCCTGGCCAAGAGCAGAGCAGGAGCTTCCCAAGGCACCCCCGGTTCCCGATTCCCGCGCAGGGAAGGGAGCAGGGATGAGGATGGGAGGTGGAAGGAAGGGAGGCTGTTTAATCTCTCCTTGATTCCCAATAATTATTTAAAGCTGCCAGGGACCTTGTTTTGAAAATCCCACTGTGTGCACTCCATATATCCCACTCACACTGACACGAGGAATTAGAAAATTCCAGCTCCATCAAAACGGCTTTGGGGCGGATTGTGCTGCTCTGGACTTTCTCAGGCTGCAGACAATGCAATAAAAGCTCTCCCTAAAACAATATTCCCCCGTATTTTAACAACACTGGGGAAATACTTCTTCTGTTCTGGCTGTTTGCTACGACCAAATTTCCAGCCAATGCCAAATTTCAGCTTCAGTTTCCCAGCAAGGCTCGGGAGTTTGGGATGCTGGGATCAGCAAGGAGCTCGGGAGCAAACTCAGCTTTAGGCATGAGCTTGATTTCCCCTCAAGGTGACTGGGGCACGCTGAAGGCCTTTCCTCAGCAGGCCTGGTTTGCTCCATCAGGGCACGGAAAAGAACATAAAAATTGAAAATACACTTTAATAGTGACCGAGGGCTTCTCTCCGAACCGAGAATGAAAAATTAATATGGATGTGATGGTGTTTTCCTTGGTCACTGCTGTGTTTTTCCAGTCCTCTGCGTGTTATTCCAGGCCATTTTATGGAGAGGCATTATTTGCTCAGCTGAATTATCCCCTCTGATTCAGACATTCGTTGGATTTCTGGACAATGGCAGTTCCTTGTCAGAAATCAGAGGGGATTTATGGCAATTTCTTCTGAAAAAGTCATTTTTGCCAAGGTTGAATTGACCTGAAATTCGTTTTTAATTTTAGGTTTTTTTAGTTTGTAGAGTTCCAATCCCTGGAACTCCAGGTTGGATGGGGCTTGGAGCAATGAGGAATCCCCAAATTCTGAAGTTTTAAATAAAATTATTGGGGTACTGAGCAAATCAGCCTCATGACAGAGAATCTACACCAAACACTGAGTCACACACCACATTGCAAAGGAGGAATTCTCCCAAAAGCCACCCTAAAATCCTCATTTAAGCTCAACTCCTCCTTCAAACCTTTGAGATTACACAGAATTAATTCACTGAGAGACCAAGAGTGGAACCTGAGCACTGCAGGTGCTGCTGCTCCATCCCCACACTCCAGACACACCTGGAGCAAGGAGAAGGCTCTGACATGATTTCCTTCTTCTAGAACATCTCAGAAAATGTTCTGAGCCAAAGCTGGGCCTTATCAACATCACAAATTTTCAAAGTTATTCCTGCCCAGTTATTCCATCTCTAATTCCACCCTCACACTTCGCTTTTTCCCTTCACCTGCCGTTTTTACACCTGAAGAGAGGAAAAAGCAGCTGAGATACCAACAGTGCTTGAACTCTGCAGACTTCTGCCCTTCCCAAACCTTCTGCCACATTCCCTGCCAGGGTTTGCTCCCAAAAATCCTCATAATTCCCCAAGACTTGGTTTTAACCCCAAAAATCACCTGGCAGCACCAAGAGAGGAGGAGCCGAGGGTAGGAACGCCTTTGAGGAGGAGCATATTTCCAGGAGGACATTCCCAGATTTCACCATCTATTTCTGGTTGTCCTTGAGGATCAGCTCAGATCCCAGAATTCCTGAGGTTGGGAAATCCCTCCAGGACCATCCAGTCCAAGCTGTGCTCAATTCCCACCCTGGCACTGAGTGCCACATCCAGAATTCCTTGGACACCTCCAGGGATGGGCACTCCAAACCTCCCTGGGCACTTCCAAGGCCTGGCCACCCTTTCCATGAGGAAATTCCTGCTGATGTCCAACCTGAGCCTCCCCTGGCACAGCCTGAGGCCGTTTCCTTTTGGCATCTTCACCTGAAGGACCTGAGCAAGGCCAACACCTCATTCCCAAGGCCGTTTTCCCAAATTAATTTGGTTTTCCCACAATGGCACAAGACAAGGAACACACAGCAGGAGGCTGGGTTGGACATTAAGGAAAATTCCTCCATGGGAGGGAACTGGACAGGGCAGGGGTGGAATCCCCATCCCTGGAGGGATTTCAAGCCCTGGGGACACGGGCAGTGGTGGCCCTGGAGGTGCTGGAGATCTCCAGGATCTCAGAGGGCTTTTCCAGCCTCAGCCACACCACAGCTCCAGCAGCATTCCCAAAGCAATCCCAGGGGCTCCACATCCACATCCTGCCCACCCAGGACACTCCCAAGGGCTGCCACTTCCATGGAGGAGCCGAGGGATCCCCCAGGAGGCTCCAGAATTCCAGGACAACAACAGGAACGCTAGAGAATCCCTGGGACCACTCAGGGCCTGATTTTCCACGCGCTTCCCAACAGGCAGGAGCTGCTCTTCCCTGGCTCTGTCACTGCACAGGCTGCTCTGGAAAAAGCCCTGGTGCTTCCCAAGGATGGACACATGTGCAGCAGGGCCGGGGGCATCCGCTAATTTGGCTCCTGCTCGGGATCACCGAGGTCAGCAGCAGGAACCCAGAGGGAAATGTCAACAATCCCGGCCTTCTCCAGGGGGGGAGAGGCCTTGGAAAGGCTTTTTTTCCCCTGCCATGTGTCTGGTTTTACACTGTTGGTTTTGGCTCTTCCAAGGAAGGAAATTAAATGAGCAGCTTTCTTTTTTTATCCCTTCTGGAATCCTCCAGAGGAAGAGAGGCTGAGCCGAGGCTGCAGGAGGACGCCGGGGCCTTTGCTCTGGCCGCAGAGTTTTTGTCAGGGCTGGTGTAGAATTCCCCATCCCTCCAGAATAATTCCCTGCAGCTGTCATCACCCACACACCAGGTTCCCAAAAAAAAGGCTGCAGCCACAAATCTCCCCAGGGAAGGAGCACGAGGCCGTGGATGCTGCAGGTTGGGAAGCAAAGGGCAGGAGGGCATCCCTAAATCCCACCCTCCACGATGCTCTTTGGGGCCTCACCTCCCTGCCAGGATCATCCAAGCTGGAAAACACCTCCCAGATCATCAATCCAACCATTATCCCAGGATTTCAGCCTGCTCTGCTGACACAATTCCAGTTCCAAGCCCGTGGTCCCAACCTTAAGGAGGTTCTGCCCCAATTCTGCAGCTGCTCCCCCACAGCCGTGCCCAGGGGATGCTCCAGGTATTCCTGCAGCACAGAATTCCTGCTGCTGGGATGGCTGCAGCAAATCTTCCCAGCTGCCTGGGCCAGCTCCAAGAAAAGGCTGAGTTAAAATTTCCACGCCAAGAAATTCAATTCTCGCTCCGGGACCGCAATGAGAACTTTGAAAGGTCTGAGATACGCAGAGGAAATGGTGCAAAGACAGGGAAAAAAAGGGAACAGCACGGGGAAAATTCCCAGGAAAGCAGGAGATAGGGTTGCTTTCCAAGCTGCAGTTAAGAGGTCTGAGCTACCAGAAGTCATCAGAAGCAGCAGGGAGCCAGACAAGGTGCAGGAACAACCTTCCTTGGACAGAGAATTCCTTCCTTTTCCAAGAGAAACCCAACGGCAGCAGCCATGGTTTTCATTTAGAGCCCATTTACCTTTGTGGGAGCCAAGGCAGACACAGAGCCTGGGGTGTGGGAACAGCTCCCAGCTCCCTAAAAACCCCCGGCAGCCTTCCCACTGCCTCATTTCACTCTGCTCCATCGTGATTTCTCCTGTTCTGGCCTCTCTCCTCGACCTTGCCCTTCCTAAATCCCAACTCCTCATTCCCTCTCCTTGTCTGGCAATTCCTGCTGGGATTTCTCCCTTGCAGAAGCCCAGAAGGACGGGGCTGTTTCACCTCTAAATGCAGAATTGTTACGTAAGTGCCCCTGGCAGGAGCTCTGTGCTCTGTGCACGGGGTCGCTCGCAGCAATTTGGGATTTTAATAGACATCAAAACAGGAAAACATTCCCAGTTATGCAATAGGAGCCCTGATTAAAACCAGAAGCGGCCACCAGCTCCCAAAAAAAGAACTGGGAGCAGCCAAGTGGTGTCCACACAGCTCAGCATTGCTGAGCCCTCCCTCTCCATCCCAGAATTCCCACCACTTGTCTGGAACCAAACCCAATTCCCTGGGACAGGGCCTCTCCTGGTTCCTCATGGAAGCATCTCTGAAGCTGCTCTTCCAACAGGGACCTTCCCATTCGCCCACCTCTCCTCTTCCCAAACCCTCTTGCAACATTCCAACCTTTTTCCAGGCTTTAGGAATAATTTCTGAGGTTTGAACCTTTCAGCTTCAGGGCAGGAACAGCTCAGGAGCTGGAGGTGAGCTCATCCACCTCATTCTCCCATAACCTAAGGAAAACTGAAGAGCTCTCATTTCCTAAACACAGGGGATTCTCTGTCTGTAATTCCCATTTTTCCAGGCTCTCACTGCTGCCCAGCCTCCCTGGAACAGGGGGATGGAGCAGCTGCACCCTGCAGGAATTCCAGGGATTAAAGGAATCTCCGTGTTTCAGAGGCAGCTGCAGGAGGCAAACGTTACCAAACACCAAAAACCAGGGAAATAAATGAAAATCAGCGAAGGAATGGGATAAAACTCCAGGATTGCCTTTGTGGCTTCTTCCCTTGAGGACTGAAACAGGAACAGACCGAGGGAGAAAGGTCATTTAGTGGGATGAGGAGGTTTGGAAAAGCCACAGGAAGGGGATGAGCCAAGGGTGAGACAACAATGAACAGGAGATTTCAGTGTGCCACAGCCTGGGATTTAAAACAGGGATCAGCCTGAGATTCCCAAAATCTGGGGTCAGCAGAAGGTTTGGATGAGGAGTCAGCTGCTCAGAGCCTGCAGGGTTTGCAGGGAGCAGCAGGATGAGGAGAGGACACCGTGGGAGGACCCCAAATGTCACCTGAAGGTGACACCAAGCAGCTGCCAGGCCCATCACAATCCCTTGGGACACACAATTGTGGAATCATGGAATGGTTTGGGTGGGAAGGGACCTTAAGGATCATCTCATTCCAACCCCAGCCATGGGCAGGGACACCTCCCACTGTCCCAGGGTGCTCCAAGAGGGCCTTGGACACTTCCAGGGATGCAGAGGCAGCCACAGCTTCCTCTGTCCCATTATGGATATTCCAGTTGGATAATTCCAGCAAGGAGAAAACCAAGCCTAAGAACTCCCAGAGATCCCAGAAAGGTGTGGCTGACAGGGGAACCCCACAATGCAGGAGCCAAGAGAACACCAGGGCTCAGAACTCCTCCAGGGCTCCCTGGAGCATCCCAAACCCAACTTTGAGATGGATTTTCCACCTCCTGTTGAAGCCACAGCCAGGAATGGTCAGACCCAAGCCCTGCAGGCAGCACATCCCCGGGTGTGTCCCTCACTCCCTAAATAAAACTGCACTCATTATTCTGTGCCAACAGCAGCTCAGGTTATCCCCACATCCCCATTATCCACCAACACAACCCAGAATTCCAGAGAAAAGGGTTTTTCACCCAGTTGTGCACTGCAGGATTTAAAAGGAAGCACAAGGAGCTCAGCTCAGAGCTGGCTTTACCCCTGAACCTGCCCCAGACTCTCCTGGGACCCACCCTGCAGGTTGTCACCCCCCAGTGACCACACAGGGACACTCTGAGCGCCACCACACCACGGAGCCTGCCCCAAATGATCCCAAAACAACCCGCAGGAATTTCCCAGGGAATCAACAACAAACGAGGAGAAAATCCAATTATTCCTTGGGATTGGAAGAGGAAGGTTTGGGGGGTTTTCAATTAGCAGAACCAGGGTGCAAAAGCTGCTCAGGTCACGGTGTTGTGCAAGGGATGGCTGCAGAGCTGATTTCCCCAAATCACCAAATGGGTTCCTTCTGCTGCAGCCCAGGCCTCGTAAACAAACTCATTATGCTGCATCTTGAAAGGAATAAACAAATAGTTGGCATCTGAGAGCAGAGCTCTTGCACAACCTCACCCAAACTCCTGCCCGGCTGGACGGGTGCGTGGAGCCCCCGCGGTACCGGGGACACCTTGGGGACACCCTGGGGACAGCCAGGCCCGGTGCTGCTGGAGGTGCCACCAGCAGGAGCTGCTGAACCCCTCCAGGCTGGTGGTGGCACCAGGGCCTGTGCCCAGCCTGGCCACTGCCACCCTCTGGCCCTGCTGGGACGGCCACTGCACCCCTGGTGCTGCAGAGTGCAGGGACAGGGAGCCCAGAGGGGACAGGGGACACCAGCCTGCTCCAGGGACACCAGCCTGCTCCAGGGGACACCATCCTGCTCCAGGGGACACCATCCTGCTCCAGGGACACCAGCCTGCCCCAGGGGATGTCACCATACTCCAGGGACACCACTCTGCTCCAGGGGACACCAGCCTGCTCCAGGGGACACCATCCTGCTCCAGGGGACACCATCCTGCTCCAGGGGACACCATCCTGCTCCAGGGGATGTCACCATACTCCAGGGGACACCATCCTGCTCCAGGGGATGTCACCATACTCCAGGGGACACCAGCCTGCTCCAGGGGATGTCACCATACTCCAGGGACACCATCCTGCTCCAGGGGATGTCACCATACTCCAGGGGACACCACTCTGCTCCAGGGCACACCAGAGCAGGGCAGGAGATGCCAGCACTGCCCCTCCATGCCCAGGAGTCCTCTGGGCCCAGGCCACAGGTGGGGAACACCACAGTGAGAGGCTCCTGATCACAGATCCCAAAATTTGGGTGATCCCAGTGATCCTCAGCATTCCCTGCACAGACACATCCAGACCCCAACCCCACCCCAGAGCATTCCCTGGCCAGGCACATCCAGACCCCAAACCTGACCCCAAACCCAAACCCCAGAGCATTCCCTAGACAGGCACATCCAGGCCTCAACCCCAAATCATTCCCTAGACAGGCACATCCAGGCCCCAAACCCAAACCCCAGAACATTCCCTAGACAGGCACATCCAGGCCCCAAACCCAAACCCAACCCCAGAGCATTCCCTGGACAGGCAC
>JAWWLS010000224.1:70963772-70973992 GCA_035040975.1 Myioborus melanocephalus
AATTCCTGGCTGGGCTGGAATTCCCAGATTTGCTGGGGCTGCCCCTGGATCCCTGGCAGTGCCCAAGGCCAGGTTGGGCAGTGGGGCTTGGATCCACCTGGGAACATGGAATCATCCTCCTGCCATGGATGGGATGGGATGGGAATGGGGTTTAGGGTCCCTTCCCACCCAACCCATTCCAGGATTCCATGACCACAGATGGGCAAAGAGCAAAGCAGTTCCTGAGGGGTCTGAAAGACTTCAGAATAAAAATCTACACCAGGAGAGAGGCATGAAGGTGGAAAATGGGAGTAACTTGAGTTGCAGAAACCCAGACATTATCCCAAATCCCCTTCTATGGATTGGCAGGAGGCTCCTCTCCATTCCCACAGGTGTTCCCTCACCAAACCTCCAGAGAAGAAACTCCAGAGCCATCTCTGCATAAAGAAAAGCCTCAATCCCATCCTTTCCCCCCTTGGAATTCCCAAATGTGAGCAGCACAGGGATTAACCCTGTGGAAATGAGGAATCCCTTCAGCCCCTCTGCAGATCCACCATCCCCAGCACCGGGATGGGATTTGGGATTTGGGATTTGACCATTTCAACTCTCCACAGTGGGCGTCTGTCTCGCTGCACTAACAAAGAATTCCTCGGGAAGATTTCGGAAACAGAAGGATTATTTAGCCACCCACACACAGGCAAAATTAACCAGTCATGGAAATTCAAGATAATAAATGCCATAATTTTGCCTTTAACTTCACAAATTTTTTTTTTCCCCTCTAAAAGTGAATGTTTCTAATTTATGGAGAGAGAGAGAAAGAAGGGGGGGAAAAAAAGAATAAAAAAACCCTTTCATTACTTTGTTTTTCCATGGATCAGAACTCCCCAAATATAAGGAATTAACACGCTAATGTAAACACCCGTCTGCTCGTGGCGCTGGAACAGATTTACCCAGGCACTACAAAAGGCTGCCCCTCACTGATCACCAGCCCCAACTGGAGACTTTTTGTATAAAAACAATCCCATAAAGCTTTTTTTTATTCATCTAAATGAGAAAGTGGCCGTGCTCCATTGTTCCCAAAAAAAAGCTGGAAAGGATGAGCTGCACCTCTGGAGATCACGGGGATGGGGAAGGAGAGGGAACCTGGAAGGGATGTGAAACCTCACACTTCAGGCAGGCTCTAACACAATTAATGGGGATGGGAAGGAAATAAATGAGGGATTTGGGAGCATTGGAGCTGCTGAGGGAATTTCTCAAGGATTGGAGGCTCCTGACTCCTGGATTTTGGTGTCCAGGACAAGTCCCAGCAGCGCAGGCCCGGAGATCCCACAGTTCCTCAGCAGCCAAGAACAAACTTATTCCATTCATTTCCTTCAGCTAAAGGCTCCCCTGGGCTTCCAACAGAATCAGAAAGGTTGGGAAAGCCCTCTGAGATCACCAAGTCCAAGTTTTGTCCAAATTCCCCATCCCCACTCAGCCCTATCCCAAAGTGCCACATCCACTTGTCCCTGAGCACTTCCAGGGGTGGTGCCCTGAGGAGCTGCTCCAGAGCTTCACCACTCTTCCAGCAGAGCAATTCCTGCTCAAACCCAACCCCTCCCCGCTGATCCCTTGGAATTCAGCCTCCCAAGAACCCAAATGTGGCCAAATCCTGTGGGATGGCCCCACCAGGGACTCCACAGCCCCTCGAGGGCCACGTCCATGTCCTGCACCTGCAGCAGAGGATTCCCCCAGGACACACTGCTGCTTTTCCTGCTTCCCTTGCTCATTCTCTGGAAGTGCTGAGTCCTCAGCAGGACCTGCACTCCCCTTCTCCCACCTGGCTGAGAATTTGTGTGATTGCAGCACCAACACCATCAGTTCCTTTCCTTCCCTTTCCTCTTCCCTTTTTCCTTTCCCTTACCCCTCTCTTTTTCCTTTCCCCTTCCCTTTTTCCTTTCCCTTCTCCCTCCCTTTTTCCTTTCCTTCCCCTTCCCTTTCCTTCCCCTTCCCTTTTTCCTTTCCCTTCCCCATCCCCTTTTTCCTTTCCTTTCCCTTCCCTTTTTTCCTTTCCTTTCCCTTCCCTATTTCTTCCATGTCTGCTCCCTCATTTGGCAACATCCAGAGTGACAGGAGCCAAGGGAAGAGCAAAGCTCCTGGATGAGGCTGGAAAAACAACAGAAAAGGAGCTGGATTCCCACAGACATCAGGAGGGAAGGAGAAACCACCTCAGGAACAGCCATGGGATGGTGTAAAATAAAATAAACCTGGCTCCAACACAAAGCCCACGTTTTCCTCCAACTCGAGGTCTCCCAAACCCAGCCCCCTTTGCTCTGCCCATAACTCAAAAGGAGGAATGATTTAAAAATTGGTTTTTACAAAAAAAAAGAGTTGATTCAGTCCGAGGAGTCAGCGAGGGGAAGCTCAGCCCTGGATCTCCAGCGGTTCAGGACATAAGGGATTGATTGCTCCAGCTTGGATAATCTCGGTGGCTCCCAGGCCCCACTGAAGTGGTTTCCAAGAGCTAAAGCCTTGGATCAGCCTGTCAAACCCTGGGAAAACTCTGGGAAAGCCACAGTGAGCGTGCTGGAAGTGGGAGCCTGCCCCTGAAACCCCAGAGCGTGCACACACCAAATTAATAATGCACAGAGGCAACCCCGAGCTGCTTTTCCCAACCCTCCCCAAAGGCCCCACAGCCCCACCTTCCCCACAGCCCCTTCCCTGCAATTAAACCCCAAAAGAAAGGAAAACTCTGGGTGAAATCTGATTTTTCACACTCTAAGTGCACTGAGGATCAGAGTTGTTTGGTTGTGATGACCAAATCCCTCTTTTTCAGCACAGCAATGGGGTCAGAGCACCTCCCATGGGAATGACCCCAAATCCCAGCCCTGATGCCAAAGCCCTGAGCTCAGCCAGGCTCCTCCAGCTCAGCTTTGGGAATTTTTCTGTTCCTGTGCACAAACCTGACCTGTCCAGCTGGAATTCCTAAAGGATGGATTTAAATTCAAACAAGGAAGAGTATTTGGGGTATGAGGACCAAAGAAAATCCCAAATTTCTTGACCAGGAGCTCAATGATCCAAGCTGATCCCTCATGGCCACAGCAGTTCCCTCACGCTCCTGCTCCAGGAAAATCAGGTAAAAAGGGATTTCTACAGTTCCAAAGGGTTTCCTGCAGGTTCAGGTTGATGGAGGATGGAAAAGGAGCTGTGGGACTCCTCACCTGTCCCATCCCTGCTCTGGATGTTCCAAGGCTCAGCTGGGACACACAACTGACAAATTTCCACCAAATCACCCCAAACCTGACACTGCAAAAGGGGAATTATCCCAAATTATTCCCCAAGGTGCTGTTACATTTCCTACACCTCAGTCCCAGATTTACCCCTACACCAGATTTTTGTTCTTTTACACCATAAAGAGGCCACAAGCTAATTTATTTTTTTTTTAAGAGAATGGACATTTCTTGAAACTTGACAAAAATTGTGGAATGGTTTGAGTGGGAAGGGACCTCAAGGATCATCCTGTTCATCCTCTTGTTATGGGCAGGGACACCTCTCACTGCCCCAGGTGGATCCAAGCCCCAGTGCCCAGCCTGGCCTTGGGCACTGCCAGGGATCCAGGGGCAGCCACAGCAAATCTGGGAATTCCAGCCCAGCCCCTGCCCACCCTCCCAGCCAGGAATTCCCTCATAAAACCTCTTCTAATCCTAATTCCCTCAGTTTAAACCATTCCCTGTGTCCTGTCCCTCCATGCCCTTGTATATACACATATATAAATAAATTTAATATAGATATAAAAAATCTGTGCCACACTAAGAAACTCATTATGGAGAAGGGGTTGGGATCCACACAGGAATCCCTGGGTGCACTCCCATGGAATATCTGCCTGACAGCCTCTCCAGCACCAACATCACCAGTTCCTTTCCTTCCCTTTCCTCTCATGGCTGCTCCCTCATTCTGCAATATCCAGAGTGACAGCAGCCAAGGAAAGAGCAAAGCTCCTGGATGAGACTGGAAAAACAACAGGAAAAGGAGTTGGATTCCCACAGACATCAGGAGGGAAGGAGAAACCACCTCAGGAACGGCCATGGGATGGTGTAAAATAAATAAAAATAAAAATCATTAAAATAAATAAATTTTTAAAATAAATAAAATAGGGAAATAGAATAAATAAATTTAAAATAAATGAAAATAAATGAAAATAAATAAAAAAATAAAAATAAAAATAAATAAAAATAAATAAAAATAAATAAAAATAAATAAAAATACAAATTGAATAAATAAAATAAACAAATAAATTTTAAAATTAAATAAATTACATAAATAAATAAATAAACAAAATAAATTACATTATATACAATAAATAAAATAAATGTGTCCTCACCCCAGAGCAGTGAGGGATAATTCAGATTTACGAGCTGCCCGTGCTGGTTTGGAGCGACATCACAGCAACTGGAGCCTGACAGATAAGAAAAGTCAACAAATCCCAACTTCAATCCTTATAAAGCCTCTGCCACGGGAATCAGCTGCACGTCAGGCCAGGCCAGCCCTGGGATCTGCTGGGTGTCACCTCCTGGGCCATGGCAGGAGAGCCCAGAGGGGGGAGAGGAGATTTTGCCAAGAAGGGCATCTCTGTGGCATTCCTGCTTTCATTTCTGCCTCTCCTCTCATTTCTGCCTCTCCTTCTTTCCTCCTTTCATTTCTGCCTCTCCTCTCATTTCTGCCTCTCCTTCTTTCCTGCTTTCATTTCTTCTCTCTCCTTTCGTTCCTCCTTTCATTTCTGTCTGTCTCTTCTTCTTTCCTCCTTTCATTTCTACCTCTTTTTTCTTTCCTCCTTTCATTTCTGTCTCTCCTTCCTTTCATTTCTGCCTCTCCTTTCTTTCCTCCTTTCATTTCTGCCTCTCCTTTCTTTCCTCCTTTCATTTCTGCCTCTCCTTCCTTTCCTCCTTTCATTTCTGTCTTTCCTTCTTTCCTCCTTTCATTTCTGCCTCTCCTCTCATTTCTGCCTCTCCTTCTTTCCTCCTTTCATTTCTGTCTCTCTTTTCTTTCCTCCTTTCATTTCTGCTTCTCCTTCCTTTCCTCATTTCATTTCTGTCTTTCCTCCTTTCATTTCTGTCTCTCCTTCTTTCCTCCTTTCATTTCTTCTCTCTCCTTGCTTTCCTCCTTTCATTTCTGCCTCTCTTTTCTTTCCTCCTTTCATTTCCGTATCTCCTTCTTTCCTCCTTTCATTTCTGCCTCTCCTTCCTTTCCTCCTTTCACTTCTGTCTCTCCTTTCTTTCCTGTCTCTCCTTTCTTTCCTCCTTTCATTTCTGCCTCTCCTTCCTTTCCTCCTTTCCTTTCTGTCTCTTTCCTCCGTTCATTTCTGTGTCTGTGCAATCCCAAACAACAATCCAAGGCCAGGTTGGACACTGGTGCTTGGAGCACCCTGGTCCATGGGAGCTGTCCCTGCCCTGGATGAACTTTGGGGTCCCTTCCAACCCAAACCACTCCACGGTTCTCGGATTACCAGAAGAATTTGTCGCCCTTTATGGAACTTGACAGAAGTTGCTCTTTTTTATTTTTAATCTCCTGCTCCTGATGACTTGGGAAGGGCTGGAGGGAAACCAGAGCCATGAGCAGCAGAGCCTGGATGGCCCTGGGAAGGAGAATCCCCTACAAAGCCCAGCCTGCTAAAGGGCTGCTCACCTATAAATGGATTTTATGAACCTTTCCACACTAAAGACTCACTCAGCCTATAAGGAATCCTCCTTCAGCTTTCCTAAAGCAAAACCAGAGAATCTGCACCCAAGCTATGCCCTAAATCCAGATTTATCACCTGTCACCTCCTTTAGAATGCAAACAAGGAGTTATTGGGGTATCAGGAGCAAAGAAAATCCCAAATTTCTTGACCAGGAGCACAATGATCCAAGCTGACCCCTCACAGCCACAGCAGCTCCCTCACACCCCTGCTCCAGGAAAATCAGGAAAAAGGGATTGTTGGAACCCCAGATACTGAGAATTTTGGACTTAGGCACAGACCCTCAATAGAACACTGCATTTTACCCAAGAGCATAAAGAAAGCTTCCAAAATTAATTGATAGCACTGGAATTAGGAGTGCATAATTTGAATAGAAGTGTGTAATATCACCTAGTAAAAAACTTGGGAGTTTAAAGTTTTAAAATATACTAAAATATATAAGACAAAATGAAAGTTTTAGAGCAGAAGCTAGCCCTTCTTCTTCACCTTCTTCATAAGTAATATTTTATAATTAAACCAGAAAGTCCACATTATGACACAGAAATAATTAGTTATTAGGTTAAAAATAAAAATAATGTAAGTACCATTTCTTAATTAGATCATTTTTCCTTAAAAGACCTTATCAAAATGAATACAGAGCCATTTTATCACTTATTAGTAAAATACTGTAAAACTCACAAGTTACAAGACTATAATAGAAATAAAAAATATTAAATATTCAAATCCAAACACAAAATACCATCTCAAACACCTTCAATCCCAAACTTAATAGAAAAAAAAAATTTAAAAAAGAATCACCAAGGGATTCCTGCAGTTCCAAGGGGTTTCCTGCAGGTTCAGGTTGATGGAGGATGGAAAAGGAGCTGTGGGACTCCTCACCTGTCCCATCCCTGCTCTGGATGTTCCAAGGCTCAGCTGGGACACACAACTGACAAATTTCCACCAAATCACCCACAAAGAACCATCAGGTGAGACAGGACAGGAGGAAAACTCCATTTCCACATCAAAAAATCAGATATTGAACAACTCTAGAGCCAAAGTGAGCAGCTGCTTCCACTTTGTCCCAAACCCATGGCCTTGAATGTCCATCCTGTGTCCCCTGCAGGAGCAGCCTGTGCTCACCCCACAGCCCCAGTGATGGGGAGAAGATGGGAAAAACCTCTCAGGAGGGCAAAACCTGCAGGGTCTCCTCACAAACCCGTGATCAATGCAGGAGGAAGGACAAAGGGACACCAGCTGTGCTCCCCAATCCATTCCAGGTGGCTGCAGGAGGATAATTCAGTAAATAAAGGAGGGGTGGCCTTGGGAGAGGTGGATGAGGCACTGAGGAGCACTGTGGAGATGGTTGAACCTTCCTTCAACCCTCTTTCCCTTGGGAATTCAATAGAAGTGTCCAGGAGTGGGAATTCCATCCCAAACTTCTGCCATGGATGTCCAGGGATGAGGTGACCAAGGTGTCCCTGCTCCCTCTCCATCCCACCATGTGTTCCCTGCTTGCTTGAACCCCCATTCCCTTGGGAATGCAACAGAAATGTCCAGGAGTGGGAATTCCATCCCAAACTTCAACCATGGACACAACCTGGAGCTGTCCAAGATCTCCCTGCTCCATCTCCATCCCACCACATGTTCCCAGCCTGCCCCATTCCCTTGGGAATTCAACAGAAATGTCCAGGAGTGAGAATTCCATCCCAAACTTCAACCTGGAGGAGTCCAGGGATGAGGTGACCAAGGTGTCCCTGCTCCATCTCCATCCCACCATGTGCTCCCTGTTTGCCTCATTCCCCTGGGAATTCAATAAAAGTGTCCAGGAACAGGAATTCTATCCCAAACTTCAGCCACAGGTGTCCAGGGATGAGGTGACTGAGACATCCCTGCTCCATCCCACCACATGCTCCCTGTTTGCCTCTTTCCCTTGGGAATTCCACAGAAATGTCCATGAGTGGGAATTCCATCCCAAACTTCAGCCATGGACACAACCTGGAGGTGTCCAGGAATGAGGTGACTGAGGTGACCCTCCTCCATCTCCATCCCACCACGTGTTCCCTGCCTGCCTCAACGCCCATTCCCTTGGGAATTCAACAGAAGTGTCCACGAGTGGGAATTCCATCCCAAACTTCAACCATGGACACAGCCTGGAGGTGTCCAGGGATGAGGTGACCGAGGTGTCCCTGCTCCATCTCAATCTCACCATGTGTTCCCTGCCTGCCTCATTCCCCTGGGAATTCAACAAAAGTGTCCAGGAACAGGAATTCCATCCCAAACTTCAGCCATGGACACAACCTGCAGGTGTCCAGGGATGAGGTGAATGAGATGTCCCTGCTCCATCTCCATCCCACCACGAGCTCCCTGCCTGCCTGTGGGGTTGGTGGGAAGGGCTGGAGCTCCACGGGGCTTTGCAAGCCCAGGTGGGACCAGGGGATGTTTCTGAGCTTTCCCTGCTCCTGGAGCCTCTCCAGCCTGGAAAAAACTTGACCTTTCTCACCTTCCATCCCCTCTGGAGCAAAACTCATCCAACAGCACCTTCTGGAAGCTCTCCAGCTCCCACCAGAGCCACACACATCAGCCTCACCTTGAGAGGCTGAATCCCAGCCCTGGCTGCCAACATCTCCCTCAGAATCCCAAAAAGCAGCAAAAAGCATCTCCAAAGGCCACAGTGCTCTGTGCTGGAGCCCAGGAAATGTGGAAGGCATGAAAGGCTCACTTTCCCTGAGCAGGGAGGGAACATGGACCTACAAACAACGCCTTGGAGGCATTTCAGCAGCTCCAGCTACACAGGGGCCTCTTTTTATGATGATTTTTTAAGTCAATCAGAAATCGGCGGGGCCAGGAAGCCGTAAATGCAGCTTAAAAGGGAGAAAAGCAAATAAATGCTTGGAGGGGGGGTAAAAATGGGAATCACTGAAAGCTTCCAAAGCCTTGTTTGTTTGTGATAAAGCTCAGCTGTACACAAGCTGTCCCAGGCGGGCCCATGGTGACATTTCCCTGCAGTGGCACCACGGGGAGGGGCGAGCAAGGGGGTCTGTCAACATTTTATCAGCAGCAACTGTTCCCAGGGCTTTATGAGGCACAAAAAGCTCCTTTTGCTCGTGGCTGCTCGGGATGGGAGGGCTCTGACTCGGAGCAAATCGTTGGGATTTAAAAACCACATCACACAGAGAGCGGGGTTTGGTACTGGGGAAGGGAAGGGGAGAGGAGGTGGCACCCAAAATGGGGAGTTGTGAGAGAGAAAATGTCCCCCAAAAATCCTTTAGGGTATATGGAACAAAGAAAGAGAGGAGGAGGCACCCAAAATGTGGAGTTCTGAGGGGAAAATGTCCCCCAAAAAGTCCTTGGGGGTATATGGAACAAAAAAAGAGAGGAGGTGGCACCCAAAATGTGGAGTTCTGAGGGAAAATGTCCCTCAAAAATCTCTTGGGGGAATATGGGACAAAGTGGGGAGTCCCAGCACGGACATTAAGGCTCCATGAGGCAAGAAGTGATAAAATGAGGGAAATAATCCAATCAGCCAACTCACCCTGTTCTTATTTCTATACAAAATAAAAGCACAACATAAAATTAAGCCTTAAAGACTCCAAGGTGGGCAGAGCTTTGCAGAGCAAATCCCTGGAGAGCAAGAGGAGAGGAGGAAGTTGGGATTGGTGGAATGAAGGCACAGAGTGCCTGCAGGAGCTGCAGGACTGAGCCTGGGGACACCTGGGGGCACTCCCAGAGCCCAGAAGGTTCCATGAACCAGGGAAGAGCCACGTGCAGCATCCACGAACCCCATCATCCCTCCCTGGGATGGAGTTTTATTGTCCCTGCAGGTGGAGGAGCTCATCCGAGTCTCCCTGGCTGGGATAAATCCACACTCCAGGACCATGATCCCACAGAGGGGCACGGACAGGACACCTCAGCACCTTCACCAGGGGGATCCCAAAGCTTCCAGCCATCAGTCCTTCACTCCTCCTGCCACGGTGGAATCCCCAGATTTGCTGGGGCAGCCCCTGGATCCCCAGGAATGTCCAAGGCCAGGTTGGACATTGGGGTTTGGAGGACCCTGGGACAGTGGGAGGTGTCCCTGCCATGGCAAGGGGTGGCACTGGATAATTAAACCAAAAAGTCCACATTATAACACAGAAATAATTAGTTATTAAGTTAAAAATAAAAGTAATGTATGTATCATTTCTTAATGAGATCGTTTTTCCTTAAAAGACCTTACCAAAATGAATACAGAGCCATTTTATCACTTATTAGTAAAATACTGTAAAACTCACAAGTTACAAGACTATAATAGAAATAAAAAATATTAAATATTCAAATCCAAACACAAAATACCATCTCAAACACCTTCAATCCCAAACTTAATAGAAAAAAAAAATTTAAAAAAGAATCACCAAGGGATTCCTGCAGTTCCAAGGGGTTTCCTGCAGGTTCAGGTTGATGGAGGATGGAAAAGGAGCTGTGGGACTCCTCACCTGTCCCATCCCTGCTCTGGATGTTCCAAGGCTCAGCTGGGACACACAACTGACAAATTTCCACCAAATCACCC
>JAWWLS010000224.1:71083769-71094639 GCA_035040975.1 Myioborus melanocephalus
CATTCCAGGATTCCTATTTGGAACATGGAATTTTTCCCATCAGAACATTCCAGGATTCCTATTTGGAACATGGAATTCTTCCCATCAGAACATTCCAGGATTCCTATTTGGAACATGGAATTTTTCCCATCAGAGCATGCCAGGATTCCCTGTGGAATGTGGAGTTCTTCCTGCTCCTGGGGCAGTGGGAGGTGTCCCTGCCATGGAACAAGCTGACCCTTGAGGTCCCCCCATCCCAAAGGCTTTGTGGGTCAGGGCCCCATTAATGGCTAACGAGGCCAGCGAGGAGCTCACAGATTAACCCAGGCCTGAGCTGAGCTCAGCTCTGGGCTGAGCTGTCCTGGCCCACAGAGCTTCCCTGCCTTAATGAGTAATTAATTAGTTTGCTGTGGAGGTTAATGAGGAGGCACTGCAGAAACGATCTGTGATTAATTAAACCACCTTGAGCTGTGCAGGCACAGCAGCTGAGCTGGGCTGGAGCTGAGCTGGGCCTAGAGATGAATTCAAGCTGGGCCTAGGGATGGAGCTGAGCTGGGCCTAGGGATGGATCCGAGCTGGGCCTAAGGATGGATCCAAGCTGGGCCTAGGGATGGATCCAAGCTGGGCCTAGGGATGGAGCCGAGCTGGGCCTAGGGATGGATCCAAGCTGGGCCTAAGGATGGATCTGAGCTGGGCCTAGGGATGGATCCAAGCTGGGCCTTGAGATGGAGCTGAGCTGGGCCTAAGGATGGATCCAAGCTGGGCCTAGGGCTGGATCCAAGCTGGGCCTAGTGATGGATCCAAACTGGGCTTAGGGCTGGATCCAAACTGGGACTAAGGTTGGAGCTGAGCTGGACCTAGGGCTGGAACCAAACTTGGACTATAGCTGGATCCAAACTGGGCCTAGGACTGGATCCAAACTGGGATTAGGGCTGGATCCAAAATGAGATTAGGGCTAGATCCAAACTGGGCCTAGGGCTAGATCCAACTTGGGACTAGGGATGGATCCAAGCTGGGAGTAAGGCTAGATCCAAACTGGGCCTAGGACTGGATCCAAGCTGGGCCTAGGGCTGGATCCTGACTTTGGCATCGTTCCTGGAGCTGGTCTAGACCTACCAATCCCACCAAGGGTTGGAGTGGGCCCTGCAGACCAACAGCCACCCCCATCCAGTGGGAAAAGCTGCAGAAATTGGTTTTCCCTTGGTTTTTCTGTACCCCACCCAAAGCCAGACTCTGTCTTGCTCAGCCTGGTGCCTTTCAAGCCTCCTTTCCTGAATCCTGGAATCCCAGAAGGGTTTGGGTTGGAATGGACCTTAAAGCTCCTCCAGCCCCAACTCCCTGCCCTGGGCAGCAGTTTTTAAAACACTTCTCAGTTACCCCATCTCTAAATAAATAAAAACCTTAATCCAACACCAGGTGAGCCAGGCACACCCAGCACAGCTGCACTCCTCATCCTCCACCTGCCCTCAAAACCCTCCTGAGCACAGGATGATCCCAGAGAATCCCTGGCATTCCCATCCTGCTGGGATCCCGATCCTGGCAGGCTCAGGAAGATCCCAGCTCTGAGTTCAGCCAGAAAGGGTGAGAAAATCATGTCCATCCCTCCTGTGCTGGTAATCCCAATGAATCCCAGTGAATCTCTGGCATTCCCATCCTGTCGGGATCCCAGCTCTGAGTTCAGGCAGAAAGGGTGAGAAAATCGTGTCCATCCCTCCTGTGCTGGGGGCTCAGCCCTTTCCCGAACACGGGATGATCCCAGGGAATCCCTGTCCTTCCAGGGACTTAGAGATGCCTGAAGGATCCCAGCTCTGAGTTCAGACAGCAAAAGGGACCAAGCTCCCATCCCTCCTGTGCTGCTGGCTCAGCCCTTTACCAAACATGGGATGATCCCAGTGAATCCCTGTCCTTCCAGGGATTTTAGGATGCCGGGAGGCCCTGAAGGATCCTCAGCTCTGGGTTCAGACAGAAAAAGGGACCAAGCTCCCATCGCTCCTGTGCTGGTGGCTCAGCCCTCCCCGAGCACGGGACAATCCCACGGGATGAATTCCTGGCATTCCCATCCTGCTGGGATCCCGATCCCGGCAGGCTCTGGAAGATCCCAGCTCTGAGTTCAGACAGAAATGGAGAGAAAACCATGCCCATCCCTCCTGTGCTGATGATCCCAGTGAATCCCTGTCCTTCCCATGCTTTTGGAAGACTCCAGCTCCAAGTTGGGGCAGGAAGGGCGATCCCCCCGCGCTGCTCCCACCCCGAGCGGGATGTCCCGGGGCTCGCAGCCCGTGTCCCTCCCCGGGGTTCTCTCCCCGGTGCCTGCAGCCTGTGTCCCTCTCTGTGTCCCTCCCCGGGGCTCTCAGCCCGTGTTCCTCCCGGTGTCCCTCCCCGTGTGGCTGCCCGGGGCCGTTCGGGCGGGCTGTGTCCCTCCCCGTCTGCCTCTCCGTGTCCCTCCCCGGGACTCGCAGCCTGTGTCGCTTCCCGGTACCTGCGGCCCGTGTCCCTCCCCGGTACTCGCTCCCCGTGTGCCTCCCCGGGACTGGTTCCCCGTGTCCCTCTCCGTGTCCCTCTCTGTGTCCCTCCCCGGTACTCTCCGCCCGTGGCTGTGCCCGGGGCTCGCTCCCCGTGTCGCTCCCCGTGTCCCTCCCCTTGTCACTCCCCGTGTCCCTCTCCGTGTCCCTCTCTCCCCGTGTCCCTTCCCGCTACCCGCTCCCCCTGGGGTTCCCAGGGCTTGCTCCCTGTGTCTCTCCCAGTGTCCCTCCCCGCTCCCCGTGTCCCTCCCCGTGTCCCTCTCTCCCCGTGTCCCTCTCCCCGTGTCTCTCCCGGTCCCCGCTCGGGGCCGTGCCGCGGTTCGGAGCGGAGCGGGGCCGGGAGCCGCATTCACATTCCTGCCGCGAGCGCACTTGTCAGCCGAGCTGTCAGTGCCGCCGTAATGGGGCCACGGCGGTCACTCGTGTTGGGAGTAAACACAGCCGAATCTGAGAAAACAAGAGCAGAGCCCCGAGCTCCCGGCACGGCGGCACAGCCCCGCCGCTCCCGGGGGCGCTGCCCGGGCTGCCCCCGCCGCCCGCCCCAAACACCCCCCCGGGGATGGGGGGCGCTGCCCGACACCCCCGGAATGTGATCCGGGGTTCAAAAGGGGCGGTTTGGGGACATACAGGGACATCCCCGGCCTGCAGCTGCTCGGGGACACGAGGCGGCGGAGCAGCAGGTCGGGGACTTCCAGCGCAATCAGCCCCAGTGCTTGGTTCTGATTTTTGGAGCTTAAAAATGGAGTTTTGCACATCCCTGAGCCCGTTCGGAGTGAGGGTCCAGCCTCCCTGCCACCCCTCAGCATCCCCCGGGCGCCCTGCGCTCCTCCTGCCACCCCCAGCGGTGTCACCAGCGCCGGAGGGGACACCGGGGCCAGGTGGGACGGAGCCGGCTCGGCAGCAGCACCGGGAGGGACCGGGGGGTCCGTGGGGCCGCATCCCCGAGGAGGAGGAGGAGGAAGAGCAGCTCTGGGAGCCGTCATTGCCGCTGCTTCGTTTGGCAACGTTCCCCCAACTCCCAAAGGCTCCAACAAAGGGGCGGCCGCGCTGAAAAGCCGCGGGTTGGGGACAAAGAGGGGATGGGGCTGCCGAGGGCAGGGCGGGCACAGCCCCGGCCGTGCCCCATCTCCTGCTCCATCCCTCACCCCAAATCCACGCAATGCTGCTCTCCCCGCTCCCTTTATTCACAGCCACAAACCCTAAAAAAGCTGCAAACGCCGCCGAACATTTCCTGCGGGCGGGGAGGGGAGCGGGCAGTTTTTATCCTCCTCCAAACCCGACGCGAAATGTTGGGGTCACTCCTCCTTTGAAATCCCCCGCGGCCTTTCTTCCCATTAAACCAGCTCCCAGCTCAGAAGTTTCTTCCCCACCCTCCCCCCCTCCCCGTTTTTTTGGTTGTGTGTTTTTTTTTTTTTTAAATTTAATAATAAAGCATCTCAGATCTCGGAGCTGCAACTCATCTCACACCTAAGCGAGATTGCGTTTTGCACAAGCCTTTCAGCTGTTTTCTCAATCTCTCCTCTGTCTCATTCTCAATTCAGGCAGTTGCTATAGGTATGTTTTAATCCCCAGCATGGTAGATTTTAATTAGTCTTTGTACAGATGGCCAATTAACATTCATTACTTTTGCCTTGAGCGATTAATTATGAGTTTGGATAGAAGGGGAGATGCAGACAGGAAAGATGGGCAGGTGAATAAAAAAAGGGATTTTAATCAGAGTTTGGGAATTTTTTTCCCTCTTTTCTGGTTTATATATATACACACGCACATGGGAAGAGGAGGGAAAAGAGGCGACACCGTGCGAGTCACATTCCCAGAGAGCCATTCCAGCCCCGGAGCCGCGGGAACGGCACCTCCAGCCGGGGATGCTGCGGCTCTGGGGCCGCGGCGCTGCCAAAACCCTCGCAGGGATGGAGCGAGCGGGGCAGGGAGCGCTGGAGTGACCCCGCTCCCTGTGCCCGCCTGGGAATCCGCATCCCAAAGGATTTGGGTGCCTGGGCATGCGGCTGGAGCGGTGCCAGGGCGCTGGGGACAGCGGTGACACAGAGCGGTGACACAGAGCGGTGACACGGAGCCGCGTCTCGGTGCGCAGGACGGGCCCCGCGATTGTCCCCTCCCGAGCCCCGGTGACACGTCGCTAATTCTTCCTAATTGATTTTTCACGCAGCTGGGAGGGAGACGGTGACATCCAACAAGAGCGCGCTGATGTCGCGGCTTTCTGCGGCATGAAAGGGGCCGGCGGCTCCCCGCGAGCCCGGATGCCTCCGCCGGGGATGGGTAGCCATGGTAGCCGGGCTGGGCCAGCCTCTGCCGTGCCAGGCTCTGCCGGGCTGCCGTGCCAGGCTCTCCCTGGCTAGGCCTGCCGTGCCAGGCTCTCCTGGGCCAGCCTCTGCCGTGCCAGCCTCTGCCGGGCTAGGCCTGCCATGCCAGGCTCTCCTGGGCCAGCCTCTGCCGTGCCAGGCTCTGCCGGGCTAGGCCTGCCGTGCCAGGCTCTCCTGGGCCAGCCTCTGCCGTGCCTGCCGTGCCAGGCTGTCCCGTGCCAGCCGCTATTGCAGGACAAGGGCTGGAGAGGGAGAGCAGAGAAGGGAGAGGAGCAAAGGGAAAGCAGCAAGGGAGAGCAGGAAAGGGAAAACTGCAAGGGGAGAGCGGCAAGGGGGAAAAATAACAAGGGAAAACAGCAAGGGGAAAGCAGCAAGAGAGAGCAGCAAAGGGAAAAGTGCAAGGGGAGAGAGGCAAAGGGAGAGCAGAGAACGGAGAGCAGAGAATGGAGAGAGGCAAAGGGAAAAGTGCAAGGGGAAAACAGGAAAGGGAAAAGTGCAAGGGGAAAGCAGCAAGGGGGAAAAAAAAGCAAGGGGAAAGCAGCAAGGGAGAGCAGCGAAGGGAAAAAACTGCAAGGGGAGAGAGGCAAAGAGAGAGCATGAAAGGGAAACTGCAAGGGGAGAGAGGCAAAGGGAAAAAAACAGCAAAGGGAGAGCAGAGAAGGGAGAGCAGCAGGGGGAAGGGAGAGCAGCAAAGCCCCTCGGGCTGCTCGGTGCCCCTGCCTGGCACGGGGGCTGTGCCACATTCCCACTGACCCATCCCATGGTGGGTCTGGGGGGCTGCCAGGGGCTGGTCCCTCTGGCTCCCCTGGGAAACGGGATCGTGGAAGGATCTGGGGACAGGATCCGTCCTGCAGGACCCGCGGGGCTCACCCCGGAGCTGGGATCGCTCTTTGGAGGGGCAGGAGGGACCGGAGCCCTCCCGGCACAGAGGGACGTGGCTGCTGTCACCCGGGCACGTGGGGACCTGGGGGACGTGTCACCTGCACCCTGCCATGGCCTGAGTGTCTGTGTCACCTGCACCCTGCCATGGCCTGAGTGTCTGTGTCACCTGCACCCTGCCATGGCCTGTGAGTGTCTGTGTCACCTGCACCCTGCCATGGCCTGAGGGTGGCTGTGTCACCTGCACCCAGCCATGGCCTGTGAGTGTCTGTGTCACCTGCACCCAGCCATGGCCTGAGTGTCTGTGTCACCTGCACCCTGCCATGGCCTGTGGGTGTCTGTGTCACCTGCACCCTGCCATGGCCTGTGGGTGGCTGTGTCACCTGTGTCCCAGAGGGGTCACTGGGTGACTGTGTCACCTGGATCCTGGCACAATCCCTGGGTGTCTGTGTCCCCTGGATCCCAGAGCATTCCCTGACTGTCTGTGTCACCTGTTTCCCAGAGCATTCCCTTGGTGTCTGTGTCCCCTGGATCCCAGAACGTTCCCTGGATGTCTGTATCACCTGGATCCTGGCACAATCCCTGGCTGTCTGTGTCACCTGTGTTCCAGAGCATTCCCTGGCTGTCTGTGTCACCCGTTTCCCAGAGCATAACCTGGGTGCCTCCCCACCCTGGCAGTGCCCCTGAGGATGCCCCAGCTCACCACACCGCAGAGCTCTGGGCATGGCTGGGTGCCCTGGAGCCCCAAACCCACGCTGGGCACCCTCAGGGGCTCTGCTGCTGCCACCACCCCCTGCAGGAGCTGCACCCCAGCTCTGCCCCTCAGGGAGCAGCGTGGCCAGGCCAGGCTGTCCCCTCCAGGTGACACACAGGTGGGACAGCCAGCAGGCAGCAGGAGGGCACCCAAACCCCTCTGAGCAGCTCGGGGGGCAGAGTTTGGGGGAGCCCGGGGGGCTCGGGAGGCTCCGTCCCCACCTGCAGAGCCGTGGCAGGGTATGGCCCTCTGCAAGTGTGTGCCATGGAAATGTGCACATTTCCTAAAAGCAATATGGAACAGCTAAATATACTGCTCACAAATCTGTTTACACTAATAATGGCTGGGAGCCTGCCATCCATATGACTGCACCGAGCCATCGATTCAGCAAAACTCCCTGCAAATCCCTTACACGAGGAACAAACTCACGGCGCTTCACATTTCCATTTTTCCTGCTTGTTTTTTTTCCTTTCTCTCCCTGCTTGTCGGGGAAGGGGGAGCAGGGATTGACCCACAAACACGGTGGGATCAACCCACAAACTCAGTGGGATAAACCCACAAACACAGTGGGATAAACCCCAAAACACAGTGAGATAAAGCCCCAAACACAGTGGGATAAACTGCCAAACACAGTGGGATAAACCCACAAACACAGTGGGATAAACCCACAAACAGGGTGGGATAAACCCCCAGACAGGGTGGGATAAAGCCCCAAACACAGTGGGTTGAACCCCCAAACAGGGTGGGTTAAACCCCCAAACACAGTGGGATAAACCCCCAAACACGGTGGGTTAAAACCCCAAACAGGGTGGGTTAAAACTCCAAACAGGGTGGTATAAACCCCCAAATTCAGTGGGATAAACCCCCAAACTCAGTGAGATAAACCCCCAGACAGGGTGGGATAAACCCCCAAACAGGGTGGGTTACATCCCCAAACACAGTGGGATAAACCCCCAAACAGGGTGGGATAAACCCCCAAACAGGGTGGGTTAAACCCCCAAACTCAGTGGGTTAAAACCCCAAACACGGTGGGTTAAACCCCAAACCCAGCCCCACTTTACCCACCCCTCATCGCCTCTCCCAGGATGGGGACGCTCAGCAAAGGGAATTTCCCAGCCCCGCTCCAAGCTCCGGAGTTGCCTCCAGGGCTGAACGAACACAATATTTACCCATTTCCCACCCAACTGAAGGGTCCGAGGCAGCATTTTGGCGCCGGGCTCTTTCCCATTTTCAAAAAAAGAGGAAAAAAATATATAAAAAGAGGGAAAAAAAGCCCCTTGGGAATTGGCAGCTCGTGGTGTATTAATGGAAAAGCTGCAGACTTGGCTCCGGCTCACCTCCCCAACATAATGTTAAATGGCAGCAAGGCACTATAGCAGTCATTTACATATGGTGCTTATAGACGCCAAACTTATTAACACAATAAAACTGCTGCGCCAGGAGCTTTCCTGCCTATTTTTCTCCTGGAGAATGTCAGTGTTGGAAGCACCTATCCGCCTGGTATGGAAACACCCGGGGCTGCCTTTCATATGGCACCGGCAAAATAAATAAATGACTCAGCCAGGGGCCCCCTCCGACCACTCCCCGAGGGAGGAGGGAGGGAGGGGAGGATGGAGGGGGATCCGCGGGCTCGGGGCTTTGGGGGCTGGGGAGACCACGGGAATCCACCAGGATGGAGCAGAACCCCCTGGAAAAGCTCATTTCCTCCTGCCTGGGGGTAGCTCCACGCCAGGATTGGCTTTAACCTCCCCTCTGAGGTGTCCCCGGAGCTGGGAGGGACAGCCTGAGCCATTTCTGGGTGCGTTTTCCAGGAAAAGCAGCACCAGTGATTCCAGAGAAGGTGCCCAGGTGCTTCCAGCAGGGGAATGCTCCATGTGGGAAAGCAGGAAAATTCCCAGCAGAGTGGGAAAAAAGGAAAATTCCCAGCAGAATGGGAAAGAAGGAAAATTCCCAGCAGTGGTTTGGCTCTGTGGAAGTTTGGTGTCAGAAGTGACATCTGGAGCAGTGTCCCGGTGCCACCTGATGGGATTTTGGGGGCTGGAGGGCAGCCGGCTCTGCTGATCCGCCCTGGTGTGGCACTGCCAGGGCCCCCGGGGGTTTTGGGGACTCTCTGGGGTCCCACAGCTCCTGTCCCCGAGGTTTCCTGGCCCTGCAGGCTGCCAGGGGATGGTGCTGAGGGGCTGGGGGGGGTCACACTCCGGTGCCCCCCGGGCTGGATGTGCCATTTTTGGGGGGTAATTCCCCAGAAAGACATTTCTGCTGGAATGAGCATTTCCGAGGTGACACCTGACAGCCCTGGTGGGGGGACATTAACGGGACACCAACCTCACCCCAAAGCATGGGGAGCTCTGGCTGACCCTAAAAACAGCAGTGTGCCAGCTCTTCTGGGAGCTGCCAGGGGGATAAACCCAAATGAGCCCCGGGAGCTCTGGCTGACCCTAAAACAGGGTGCCAGCTCTTCCTGGAGCTGCCAGTGGGATAAACCCAAACCAGCACAGGGGATCCTGGCTGATCCTAAAATCGGGGTGCCAGCTTTTCTGGGAGCCCTGGTGGGATAAACCCAAATGAGCCCCAGGAGCTCTGGTTGACCCTAAAAATGGGTCAGCTTCTGTGAGCTGCCAGGGGGATAAACCCAAACCAGCCCCAGGAGCTCTGGCTGGTCCTAAAATGGAGTGCCAGGTTTTCTTGGAGCTGCCAGGGGGATAAACCCAAACCAGTGCCAGGATCAGCCCTGGAGCTGCTCCCCACAGCACCCCCGGGGGTTACAGGGACAGGGCTGAGGGAGGATCTGTCCCCAAAAGGGCGTGGCAGTGCCACACAACCTGCCACAAGCCATGGCAGTGCCACAGGACAATGGAATCATGGCAGTGCCACACAGCCATGGCAGTGCCACACAACCACATCAGTGCCACATGGGCATGGCAACGCCACAGGGCACGGCAGTGCCACAGGACATGGCAGTGACAAAGGGGCATGGCAATGCCACAGTGCATGGCAGTGACACAGAGGATGGCAGTGCCACAGGGCATGGCAGTGACACAGGGCAGGGCAGTGCCACAGGGCCATGGCAGTGACACAGGGCCATGGCAGTGACAAAGGGGCGTGGCAGTGACACAGAGGATGGCAGTGCCACAGAGGATGGCAGTGCCACAGGGCATGGCAGTGACACAGGGCCATGGCAGTGACACAAGGGATGGCAGTGACACAGGTAACAGTGACACAGAACAATGGCAGTGACACAGGGACATGGCAGAGACACAGGGGCATGGCAGTGACACAGAACAATGGCAGTGACACAGGGGCATTGCAATGACACAGTGCATGGCAGTGACACAGAGGATGGTAGTGACACAGGACATGGCAGTGACACAGGACATGGCAGTGACACAGGGCAGGGCAGTGACACAGGGCAGGGCAGTGACACATGACACAGCAGTGACACAGGGCAGGGCAGTGACACAGGGCAGGGCAGGGCCACACAGACATGGCAGTGACACAGGGCATGGAGGTGTCACATGGACATGGCAGTGCCGCACACAGCACTTCACACTCATAGGGTCTGGATGGCTTTCCCAAAATCCCTGTCCTGTGTCACTGCTGGCAGAGGTGACCAGAGCTGTCCCTGTCCTGTGTCACTGCTGGGCAGGAGTGACCAGAGCTGTCCCTGTCCTGTGTCACTGTTGAACAGGAGTGACCAGAGCTGTCCCTGTCCTGTGTCACTGCTGGCAGAGGTGATCAGAGCTGTCCCTGTCCTGTGTCACTGTTGAACAGGAGTGACCAGAGCTGTCCCTGTCCTGTGTCACTGCTGGGCAGGAGTGACCAGAGCTGTCCCTGTCCCAGGAGCAGCCCAGGCCACCAAGGGCTGGGATGTCCCAGCTCCTGGAAAGGTTTCCCAGGGCCAGGGGCACGTCCCCATCCCCTGGAGCTGTTCCCAGGCTGGAGATGATCCCACCAGGAGCTGGATGTCAACATCTACCAGGACATGGCTGCCAGGTCCTGTTTGCTTTGCAGGCCCAGCATTCCTGTCCCCTGCAGCCCCCAGGGCCACAGCTGTGTCCCCTCCAGGGGCCCTCAGGATGTGGCACCCTGGCTGTGCCCAGGACCTGTCACAGCAGGTCCCAGCGTGCCTGGGCAGGGTTTGGAGAGAAGAGGGGGATGCAGCCCCGTGGAAAGGCCAAGGAGAGCCTGTGGAGGTGGGTGGGAACCCAGCAGTCTCCTTCCCTGCTGGAATGCCCCCTTCCAAACTGAAACTGGGGGATTGGGGTGGCTTCCTGTTTGGGGTGGGATCCTCTCTCAGTCAGCCTGATCCCATAAACTCCATCCATCCACCCATGGATCCATCCATCATCCATCCATCCATCCATCCATCCATCCATCCATCCATCCATCCATCATCCATCCATCCATCATCCATC
>JAWWLS010000224.1:71094751-71105214 GCA_035040975.1 Myioborus melanocephalus
ATCCATCATCCATCCATCCATCCATCCATCCATCCATCCATCCATCCATCCATCCATCATCCATCCATCCATCCATCATCCATCCATCATACATCCATCCATCCGTCCATCCATTCGTCCATCCATCTGTCCATCCATCCATCCTTCCACTCACCAGTTCCCAAAAGCCCCTGACTGAAGGGCCCTGAGGGAGGTGACAGGAATGACCTGCTGGAAGCTGCGGCTTCAGGGACGATTTATTCCCATGCAGAATATTCCCGAACCAAAGAAAACATAAAAAACAGAATTAAATTAAATACGAGGAAGCAGGAAAAGGACTCGTTAACCTCCCAGCCCTAAATTTCCCCCTGTGCCCCTCGGGGCTGCCCTGGATGGCCGGTGAGAAGGAACGGGGCCGGGCAGGAGCAGGTGGGAGAGCGGCGCAGGAAATGCTGCAGCGCTTTGAAGTCTGGTCAACTTTTAACGTGGGGCCGAGCCGTGCCCGCTCCGGGCCCGGGGCCGCGCTCCCCGCGGTGCCCTTTGATGGCGGGGCCGCTTTGTTACCGATTAACGACGAGGGGACAGCGGCTGCGGGGCTGGCCCGGGGACACCGCACCGGGGACATCGCCCGGCTCCGGGGATACCGCTCTGCTCCGGGGACACCGCTCCGGGGACATTGCCCGGCCCGGGGACACCGCTCCGCTCCGGGGACACGGCCCGGCTCCGGGGACACCGCACAGGGGACATCGCCCGGCTCCGGGGATACCGCTCCGGGGACACTGCCCGGCCCGGGGACATCGCTCCTCTCAGGGGACACTGCCCGGCTCCGGGGACATCGCTCCGCTCCGGGGACACGGCCCGGCCCGGGGACACGGCCCGGCTCCGGGGACACCGCTCCAGGGACACGGCCCGGCTCCGGGAACACCGCTCCAGGGACACGGCCCGGCTCCGGGGACACCGCTCCGGGGACACCGCCCGGCTCCGGGGACACCGCTCCAGGGACACGGCCCGGCTCCGGGGACACCGCTCCTCTCCGGGGACACCGCCAGGCTCTGTGACAGCCCCTGCGGGCTCTGATTCTGGGGTGCGGATGGACACGGACACAGAGTGGCCCCGCTGTCCCCCTGCCACCCCATAAATGACCCTCTACCCCAACCCGCGGCCGGTGTTCGGTGTCTGTCCTGTCCCTCTTTCCTCTCCATTTCTCCTCTTTCGTTTGCTCCTTGCAGGACGCCCCGGTTGGGTTTTCCAGACCCCCCTTTGCCCCCGATCGCAGTGCAGCCGCCCCTGCCCGGCCCCTGCGGGCCCTCGGCTGCGCTCGCACGCCCGGCGTCTCTTTCGTTAGAAGGAAAAATGGATTTTTGCCCTTCCCGGAGCCGCTCCCGGCCGGAATCCAGCGGGGAAGATCCATCCCGGCTCTCCTCTCCGGGCATTCCGCAGATAAAGTTTTCCTCTCCATAAACCAGGGGCATCTCCAGCCCGAGCACGACCCCGGCTCGGCGACTCCGGGTTCATTCCCGAAGGGATAAAAATCCTGCTTGATTTCTGGAGCTGGGAGCAGGCCTGGAAGCAGAGGGGAAAAAGAAATTTAAAGATAAATTTGGGGTTCTCTATAGGTTCCAGTGTAACAGCTCCGCAGTTCGCTTCGGAGCATCCGAGCAGCCTCGCCTGGACATTGAGCCGGGGCTGAAAACCACCGGGGCGAGATGCGGGAAAACCAAAATCAGGTGAAGGGTTTGTGAATTCCCGAGAGGGGGATTCACCCCAAACCGGAGCCGCTCCCTCCCGGACAACGCTCGGCTGCAGCTGGGGCACCGGGGATCCCGCGGGGAGCAGCCGAGCCCGGCCGCCTTTCCCGCTCGTCGCCCTCGGAAGATGCTGAAATGAGGGAGAACCGCACGAAACGAAATCCCGGCCCCGCGCCGCGCTCCGGGGTCGCGGATCCCGCAGCGCCCGCTCCGCACCCGCGGCTGCCGCAGGGCAGGGCCGGAGGGGCCGCGTCCCCCCCGCCGGCCCCGGGGGCAGCGAAAAGGTCGAGGGAAAAAAAGCAAAAACAAAAAAGAAGGAGAGAAAAAAGAAATGAAATTGAATTCAATTGGATTAAATTGATTTAAATGAAATTCCACAAACGGTCCGGAGCCCGGCAGTTTCCGCGGCTGAGCCGAGCTGTCCCCGTGTCCCCTTCTCCTTCCCCTTCCCGATCCCGTCCCTTCTCCTTCCTCCCCATCTCCATCCCTTCCCCTTCTTCCCCATTTCCCATCCCCTTCCCTCCGCGGCTCCGCTCCCGCTGCCCTCTCCGCCAGCTCTCTCACCCAACTCCTCTTCTTCATTTCCACTTTTCCTATTAAAAAAAAAAAAAAGGAAATATATATTTTAAATCTATTTATAAAATATTTCGAATGACGATTATTTTTCCCCTCTCTCTCTCTCTCTTGCGGAAATGAAAATAAAAATAAAATAAAAACGCTTTGCCGACGCTCTCGCTCCATTTTTAGGCTTTCACTTCTCTGGGATTTCGCGTAATTTTGCTTTTCCTCCCCCCCATCCTTCTCCCCGCAGCCTCTTGCGGGAGCGAGTCCGCGCAGAGCCCGCGGGCGCGCAGCAGCGCTCAGCTCTCCGCGGGGGGAAGGATCCCGCGCGGAGTATTCCGATCCAGCCAAGTGGAAAATAGACTTTCAACCCTCTTTGTGCGGGAGGGGAGGGCTGGCCCCCGCCTCCGCGGGCCGACAAAACTCCGAGCAGAGCCAAACTGCGGAGTGAACTCGGGACCGGCCCGCGCAGGGGCTGCGCGCCCGCGCATCCCCCCGCGAGGGGCAAAACGGCCAAAATTGCCACTTCTTGGGAGATTTGGCTTTTTTGGTTTGTTTTTCTTTCCCATTCCCGGCGCAGGATCGGAGCGGTGGGAAGAGGTCTCGGCCGGGGGAAGGTCCTGCCTTTGGAGGGGGACGCGCGGAGGGGAGCGGAGCTTGCGCGGGGGTGGGAGAGGAGGGGGAGGCTTCACCTGCACTCCCCCACCGGGCCGCGGTTCCGCTCCGCCGCTGAGGGCAGGGCTGGTTCATTCAGTTAAATACGAAAAAAAAAAAAAAAAAAAAAAAAAAAAAAAAAAAGGAGAAAAAAAGAAAACCAAAAGAAGAAGGAAAAATTGAGGAATTTTAAGAGATTTTTAAATTTTTTTCTTTTTTTTTTTAATACGGAGGGAACCCCCCCCACTCCACCCCGTGCAGCCGGAGCCCTTTTGCCACAAGTTCGCGGCGCGACTGCGGGAGCGGCTCCAGTCCAGTTTTTCGGGCGCTCTCTGCGTCCTTTTGCCTCCTCAGCCTCCCCTTCCTGCCCCATCTCCCCGTGTCCTCCCCTGCCTCTCCTTGTCCTCCCCTGCCCGTCTGTACCTCCCGTGCCTCCCCGGCCTCCTCGTGCCTCCCCTGACCCTTCCCGGCTGCCCTTGTCCTCCCCCGGTCTCCTCTTGCTTCCCTTTGCTTCCCCTGCCCGTCCTTACCCCGCTCTGCCTCCTCTGCCTCCCACTGCCCGATCTGCCCGGCCCTGCCTTCCCCATCCTATCCCGATCCATCCCTACCTTGATCTGCTCTCCCATCCCATCCCATCCCATCCCTACTTTCCCCTGCTTTCCCATCCCGGCCCTTCTCTCCCATCCCGGCCCTGCTCTCCCATCCCATCCTATCCCTGCAATCCCTGCCCTCCCCATCCCGGCCCTGCCTCCGCGGGCCTCCCCTGTCGGCGGGGGCTCAGGTGCGGCCGCCCCCGCGGGCCCCGCAGGTACCGCCCGCCGCCGGAGCGGCCGCGCGGGGCTCGGGGCTGCGTGGGCGCCCGCGGGTGGGCGGCGGGGCGGGGGCGGAGGGAGGGAAGGAGGGGTGCGGGCCGCGGGTCCGCGTGTGTGTGCCGTGCCCAGGGGGAGGTTTCTTGCACACGCACACACACACACACCGCACACACGCGCGCACCCGCAGGACCGGCCCCGCTCCGGCCCCCCCCCCCCCGCTCCCGGCTCACACCATGTTCCAGCCGTCCGCGAAGCGCTGCTTCACCATCGAGTCCCTGGTGGGCAAGGACACCCCCCTGGGCCCCGAGGACCCCCCGCGCCCCGCCGCCCTCGCCTACCCCGGCCCCGCCGCCGCCGCCGACGCCGCCGCCTTCGCCCCCGGCTTCCAGGGAGCCGCCGGCCGGGCCCTGTACGGCAGCGCCGAGCTCGTCTTCCCCGAGGCCGTGGGGCACCCGGCGCTGCCCGTCGGGCCCCCCCAGCTGGGGGGCTCGGCCCTGCCGCACCCGCACCCCTTCTTCGGGCCGCAGCACCGCGACCCGCTCAACTTTTACCCCTGGGTGCTGCGGAACCGCTTCTTCGGCCACCGCTTCCAAGGTGAGCGGGGCCCGCGGGGGGCGCGGGCCGAGCGCTGCCGGGGCCCCGGGGGCTGCTCGGGGGGCCCTGCCTGCACCGCAGGACCTGTTGCTGCCGTGCCCGCACGCACGGCCGGGGCCCCGGGCGCTCCGTACCGGGGCCGGTGCCTCCGAGCGCCCGGTGCCTCTTCATACCCGGTGCTTCCGAGCACTCGGTGTCTCCGAACCCCCGGCGCCTCCGAGCGCCCGGTGCCTCTGCATACCCGATGTCTGTGCACGCCCGGTGCCTCCGAGCACTCGGTGTCTCCGCGCCCCCGGTGTCTCCGCGCCCCCGGTGCCGGTGCCTCCGCACAGCCGCGGCCGGAGCGCTCCCGCAGCCCCGCAGAGTCCCGGCCGAGCATCGCGGAGCTCCGGGGAACGGGACCGGCGCCGCCGCCTCCGTGCGCAGCCGAGCCGGGAATTTGGTTTTTTCCTTCCCGGGAACGAAGGGAAGGATTTCGGTGCGGTGGATCTCGGCTGCGCAGAGAGATGTTTGTTTGGTTCTGTAGATTTTCTCTCGATCCCTTTTCTTCTCTTTATTTCTTTCTTCCCTTTCTTTCCTTCTCTTTCTTTTCCTCACTTTCTTGTTTTGCTTCTTTCGTTCTTTCTTCCTTTCGTTCATTCATTCTTTCTCTTAATTTTCCGATTCGTTCTCTGTTTCTTTAATCTTTATTTTCTTTCTCTCTGTTCCTTCCTATTCTCTTTTTTTTCCTTTTCCTTTCTCTAGCTGCGTCCTTTTATTTCCTTTTTTCCCATGTTTTTTCTTTCTCTTTATTTTTTCTTTCTCTTTTTTTTTTTTTTCCCTTTTTTTGCCTCTCCGTTTCCCCTCCACCGCCGTCCCCTCTGTCCCGCCGCGGTGCCGGGGGGTCCCGCAGCCCGGATTAGTTTTATCTGCTCGGCACCAACCCCTCGCTGTTCCCCGGGGCTCCGCCGGGGATCGCGGCCGCTGCCGGCGGCGCCCGGGGGCTCCGGCCCGGCCCCCTCGGCCCCGGGTGCGGCTCCGGGTCCCCCCCGGCCCCGAGCCCGGCCCGCCGCTGTCCCGAGCCGTCCCTCTCTCCTGCCTTCTCTCTCCGCTTTTAATTTTCTGTTTCTTCCCTTGCTTTCGTTTCTTTCTACCTTGTTCCGCTCGCTTGCTTTACAGCTTTTCTTCTCTCGTTCGTTGTTCTTTGCTTCTTTCCTTCTTTCTTTTTTTCTTTTTTTTTTGCTTTCCCACTTATTTTCTCTTTCTTTCTCCTTTCACTTTCTTTTCCTTCTGTTTCCTTTTCTCTTTCTTTCCCTCTTTTAAAAATTGCTTTCCCACTTTTCTCTTCTCTTTCCGTGTCTCCTCTTTCTTTCTTTCTTCCCTCCACTTTTTTTTTCTTTATTAGTTTTTCTTCTCTATTTTTTCCTGTCACTTTCTCAGTCTTCCTCCTATTTTATAATTTCTTTTTCTCTCTAGTCTATAATTTCTTTCTCTCTCTTGGGATCAGTTTTTTCTCTGCCTCCACCTTCTCTTCCTCTCTTTCCCCTTCCTGCTGCTCTCCCCATCCATCCCTTCTCCCTCGCTTTATTTCTTTCTCTTTCCCTGCCCTCCCTTTTGCGCCATGGGGCTGAGACCATCCACAACGTAGCACAAAAACCGCAATTTCAGGCTGGGCAAACCTCCCAAAAAAAAACCCTCAATTCCCCTTTTTTGTGCCCTTGCCGTGTCACAGGGCCGGGCGGTGACCCCGAGGGGCTGCGGGGCCGCGCTGAGCTCTGTGTGTGCCCGCAGGGAGCGAGGTGTCCCAGGAGAGCCTCCTGCTGCACGGCCCCTTCGCCCGCAAGCCCAAGCGCATCCGCACGGCCTTTTCCCCGTCGCAGCTGCTGCGCCTGGAGAGAGCCTTCGAGAAGAACCACTACGTGGTGGGAGCCGAGCGCAAGCAGCTGGCCAGCAGCCTCAGCCTCTCCGAGACACAGGTACTGCCACCCGCCTGTCCCTCCGTGTCCCTCCGTGTCCCTCCGTGTCCCAGCAGCGGCCCCAGACCCGCACAGCGCTCCCATATGAAACCCCAGCTGGAACTCCCCAGGGCCCCCAGAGCCTGCAGGTGTTCTGGGGCTCCTCGGGGTTGGTTTGGGATTTTTGTGATTTGGCTTTTGGTGTTCCAGGAGCTGCGGTAGGTTTGGGGTTGGGGATGCGGCTCTGGTGTTGTCCCGCTCTCTGGAGCGCTTTGCTGTTGTTGTTTCTCGCTGGTTTGGGGTGTTTTGCTTTGGAGCAATTTAAGGGTTTAAAAATCCGGTTAGGAAAGGAGCAGCAAGCTGAAGGCTTCCCTGGAAAGCTGGAAAATCATGGCCGAGCCAAGCAGCTCCGGGTCTGTGCACCAGCACCCAGAATTCAGGATGGGTGTGAGACAGTGCTGCCGCAGGGCGCTGGTGTTGGATGAGACTTTCTGGGATCAGAACTGACATTTCCCAGGAATTTAGATGTAAGGAGACCCAGGAGAAGCACGAGGACGAAAGGAAAAGTGTACAGAGCTGGGGGAAAATGAGGAAGCTGGGGCAGAGCATCTCTGTGTGCCCGAGCCCCGTGTCCCGGTGAGCGGCTGTTCCCAAACGCTCCAGGGAAAGGAGTTTTATTTCCCAAGAAGGGAGAAAGTTTTCCCCAAATTCTGGTGAGGTGGTTGGGCCTATGTGCTGAATTAATTGAAATTTTCAGCTTAAATTTAGTTGGGAAATAAAGCTGGAGCCGTGGGTGTTCCCAGTACCCGCCTGGCTCATCCTTGCCCAGGCTCTGCCAAACAAAACCTCCAGACGCGTCCCTGGGAGCAGGAACTTCCTGGGAGGAAAATGTCACCGGCACGGGGCCGGAGGAAAGGAGCAGCTGTGGGTGTCGGGAAGCAGGGACTGAGCCCCCCAAAATCCCCAGGGTGTTTGGATCCCTAGGGTGAAGCTGTCCCAGCCCAAGCCCGCGGGGCTCAGCGCCGGCACCGGCTCAGGGCCCTTCCCGCTGCTGCCATCACCTCTCCGGGCTGGAATGGGGATAAAAAGGAAAAAAAGGACAAAATCCAAAGGTCAAAGAACAGCCAGGAACTTGTCAGGGTGGAAAGGGCAGCTGTGGGATGCCCCAGGGGGAGCTTAGCCATTCCCTGGCCTTTCGCAGCGCTGCCCGGAGCCTGAATGCAATAATGCCATTTCCTGGGGAAGCGCAGCAGCGGCATCCAGCCCAAATCCCAGGGAGGTTTCAGAATGCAAAGAGGCCACGGAGATGTTTGAAATGTTCATGTTTTGGGTGCTGCAGGGTGTTCGGTGGTGTGGTGTTCCCATGATTTTGGGAAGCTGCTGCTGCTGGCAGGGAGCGAGCGCAGGGAGGCAGCGGCAGGGCCGGGAAAGGCTCCGTCCTTCCCGCGGCCCCACGGATCCATCCGGGAGCAGCACCCGGCTCTGGGGCTTCAGCTTGCAGGGAAATGTTTTTCCTTTCTATTTTGTGGCTTTGGAAAAATTATTTTTTTAAAAAAAAATCTGTTTTAATTACCTGGAGGGAAATAATCCCCGTGCGCCGAGGGTTTGGAGACACCCAGGTATTGGGATTGGAGGATTGGGACAGCCAGGGGCTGGTGGCTGTGCCAAACCCAGGATATTATTACTGTTATTATTACCATTATTATAATTATTACGAATTAAATATTCAGTGATAAATCCCGTATGGAATCAAATTCCCATGGAAAACCAGCCTGCTTTATCCATGACACCCATCCCGGTGTGACACAGGTGTGTTTTCACCTGGGGCCCTACACCTGAACCCACATTTTGGGGGGTTTTACCATTTTTTCACGGATTTAACAATTCCCAGAGGGGTTGCAGCTCATGGCTGTGCCTGGCCCTATTTCCCAGCTGCTTTTCCCTCTGGAAAATGGAATTTTGCCCCCTGGGCTGTTCCAGCTCCGGGTCCCTCAGGCAGGCAGCAGCACCTGGAGCAGTCCAGGGCAGGTGAGGAGGGTTCAGGTCCTGCCCAGCATCAGGAAATGCCTTGGGATACGGGCTGGGGATGGTGCAGGTGTTTAACCCCTTCCCAGCCGAGGAGCTGCGTTAATTCGGGGTGAGATTGGAACAACGGGCCCAGAACAGCAAAATCAAAGGGGCTGGGGGAGCAAAATGCAGCTCAGGGCCCTGAGGGAAACCCAAAAGTGGGATCGGGGTGGAGAAGGGGCAGGGAGGGCTCTGAAGGGAATCTGGGATGGTCAGAGCAAGGGGAGCCATCAGGGGGTTTGGGTGTGATGGGGACACTGGGTGTGACACGGGTGGCATCGAGCTGGGCATTGGGGGGGTCTGGGCAGGGTGGGGGCACCGGGGTCAGCAGGGATCCCAGGTTCTGTGTGTGCTCTGGGATCAGCAGGGATCCTGGGCACTGGGATCAGCAGGGATCCTGAGCACTGTGGATGCTCTGGGGGTCAGCAGGGATCTTGGACACTGTGCTGGCATTGGGATCAGCAGGGATCCTGGGCACTGTGCTGGCACTGGGATCAGCAGGGCTCCCATGCCCTGACAGGCTCTGGGATCAGCAGGGCTCCCATGCCCTGTGGTGTTACCAGGATCAGCAGGGCCCTTATGGCCTGTGGGTACTGTGGGATCAGCATGGCTCCCATGCCCTGACAGGCTCTGGGATCAGCAGGGCTCCCATGCCCTGTGGGTACTGTGGGATCAGCAGGGACCCCAGACTCTGTATTTTGGGATCAGCAGGGCTCCCATGCCCTGTGGGTTCTTTGGGATCAGCAGGGCCCCCATGCCCTGTGGTGCCCAGGGCCATGTGCCAGGCTGGGATCTGGGATGTGTGCTGGGAATGGGACGAGCTGGGGGCACCGCGCTGTGTCCTGCTGGGTTGGGCATGGCTTGGTTGGTGGCACCAGGTCACTTCCCCTGCCATGGGAGCAGCCTGGGCTGGGAAGGCGCTTCCCTGGGTTCCTCTGGCACCTCGGAGCTCAGAATTCCCAGCAGAGCTGCTCCATCCCTGGCACCTTATGGGGCAAACCCCACTTGGGGTCTCCAACCTGCATCCCCTGAGCAGAGGCCTCTCCCTGGCTGCTGCAGAGGGGAGCTTGGGGTGGTTGTGGAGCCACTGAGTGTCCCAGTGTCCCCTCACAGCTTTGGGGTGATTATGGATCTTCTGTGTGTTCCAGTGTTCCCTCAAAGCTTTGGGATTTTTATGGAGTCACCATGTATGCCAGTGTCCCTCCCTGGTTTTGGGGTGATTATGGAGGCACTGTGTATGCCACTGTCCCCTCACAGCTTTGAGGTGATTATGGGGTCCCTGGATATTCCCTCCTGGTTTTGGGGTGATTTTAGAGTCCCTGGATATCCCGGTGTCCCCCCTGGTTTTGGGGTGATTATGGAGCCCCTGGATATCCCCGTGTCCCCCCCTGGTTTTGGGGTGATTATGGAGCCCCTGGATGTCCTGCTGTCCCCTCCTGGAGCTGTCCCCGCAGGGACAGAGCAGCCCTGGCCGGGGGCTCTGTGCTGGCTGTAATTAATAATTAATAATTAACGGAGCGAATGCCTGGGAATCACAGGAGGAGAAAGATGCCCAGATAGGGCTGCGGAGGGGCCCCGAGTGAGGCCCCGGGCTGGCAGTGTCCCCTGCCCTGAGAGCTGTCCCCAAACACAAACCAGAGACATTCTGGGGGGTTTTCAGGAGGAAAGTCCCCGCAGGAACAGGCGGAGGTGCAGCGCTGGCACTGGGGGTGGTGGCACTTGGGGTGACAACCCAGCACAGGCAGTGTCACGCTGTGACAGCGGGGCTGCTCCCTCCCTGTCCCCATCCAGGGCCACCCCAGTGCCCTCACCCTTTGTGTCACCGCCTGGGGAAGCTCCACAGGGGTTTTAACTGTCCCCGAGTGGTGATGGCAATGTCACCTTGGGGCCAGCGCTGATCCCCCGGTGCCATCGGATGTCACGATGGCCGTGGTGGCCCTCGGGGCACGGCACAGCTGGGAATGTGCAGGGAAACGGGGATGGGACACGGGCTTAGGGACAGGACAGGGATGCAGGAGCCACCTCGGGGACTGTCCCTGTCCCTGTCCCATCCCTGTCCCATCCCTGTCCCTGTCCCTGTCCCATCCCTGTCACATCCCAGTCCCATACCAGTC